>QLTV01001804.1:1188216-1206649 GCA_003457575.1 Thermophis baileyi | reverse complement strand
CCGGGTTAAGTCTGAGCCTGTTGACACCCATCCAGACCCTCACAGCTTCCAGGCACCGACACATCACATCCACTGCTTCACTGAACTGACGCGGGGTGGAGATATACAACTGGGTATCATCAGCATATTGCTGATACCTCACCCCAAATCGTCGGATGACCTCACCCAGTGGTTTCATGTAGATATTAAATAGGAGGGGAGAGAGGACCGAACCCTGAGGAACCCCGTAAACAAGGGGTCTAGGGGTCGACCTCTGTCCTCCTGCTAACACCAACTGTGAACGACCGGAGAGATAGGAGGAGAACCACCGCAGCACGGTGCCTCCCAACCCCAAATGGTATCGAAAGCCGCTGAGAAGTCAAGTAGCACCAAGATAGAGGAATAACCCCCATCTCGGGCTCGCCAGAGATCATCCATCAGCGTGACCAAAGCAGTTTCCGTGCTATAGCCAGGCCTGAAGCCAGATTGACAAGGGTCCAGATAATCCGTTTCATCCAATGACCGTAGGAGTTGAAGTGCCACCACTTTCTCAACAACCTTTCCCACAAAGGGAAGCTTGGAGACTGGACGAAAGTTCTTTAATTCTACTGGGTCCAGGGAAGGCTTCTTGAGGAGGGGTTTCACCACCGCCTCCTTTAATGGTTGCGGGAAGGACCCCTCACTCAAGGACGCGTTAACTAAAGCCTGGAGCCAGCCTCGTGTCACCTCCTTGCTGGCCGAAACCAGCCAGGAGGGGCACGGGTCCAACAAACAAGTGGAGGAACTCATGTTAATCTAAAAGCTTTTGTGTTACTCATTTTATTCTTCATGCTACCAGCAACATGATATATTCTTAGCTGTTCTTCCACTTCCAAATAGAATAGAATAGAATAGAATAACACAGTTAGAAGGGACAATGGAGGTCTTCTAGTCCACCCCCAAGAAGAAGACCCTATACATTTCAGACAAGTGGCTGTCCAGTCTTTTCTTAAAAGCCTGCAGAAATGGGGCACTCGCAACTTCTGAAGGCAAGGCATTCCATCGGTAAATTGTCCTCACCATTAGGAAATTCTCCTTAGTTCTACATTGCTTCTCTCCTTAATTAGTTTCCATCCATTTTTCTTGTCTTGCCTTCTGCTGTTCTGGAAAATAGATTGACACCCTCATCTTTGTGGTAGTGTCAGTGTTCAAATTAATGCACCCATAGAAAGCAGAACTACGAGACAGGAAGTCTCCTCAAAGAACAATTTTATTGGATACATCATATTGGCACAATGGGTGAAAACCGACTCTGAAAGTTCCCGCAATTTTCACCTAATTAAAAGAGAAAGTTTTCCCCCTTTCTCCAAGTCATCAGTCATATGGTCAAATCCTCTCCCAGCCACCTGTTGGAATGATCTTGATTCCCACAGGAAAACCTTTTGTTTTGGTTGCAAAACCCCAGTTAATTATTTCCCTTCCCCTCCCATCTAGTGGCAACCCTGAAGCTTCAAAGATGGCCCCATCCATGTTCGCTTCAGGGTTGACAGGTAGCACCTCAAATATTGGAACACTGCTATCATATCTCCCCTAGTCCTTCTTGTCACTAGACTAGACTTATCCAATTCCTGAAACCATTTTTCATAAGTTTTAGCCTCCAGATCCCCTAATCATACTTGTTCTTCTTCTCTGTACTCTTTCCAGTGTCTCAACATCTTTTTTATATTGTGGTAGTCAAAATTGGATGCAGTATTCCAAGTGTGGTCTTACTAAGGCTTTGCAAAGTGGTACTAATACTTCTCTCTCTCTATTAATGAGCTGGAGTGTTGCAGTGGTTAGAGTGCAATACTGCAGGCTACTTCTGCTGACTGCTGGCTGCCTGAAATTTGGCAGTTCAAATCTAACCAGGCTCAAGGTTGACTCAACCTTCCATCCTTCTGAGGTGGGTAAAATGAGGACCCAGATTGTTGGGAGCAATATGCTGACTCTGTAAACCGCTTAGAGAGGGCTGTAAAGCACTGTAAAGTGGTATATAAGTCTAAATGCTATTGCTATTAATGCAGCCCTGGATTACATTTTTTGGCTGCTATCACACATTGTTGGCTCATATTTAAGTGATTGTCCACTAGGACTCCAAGATTCTTCTCACAGTTACTGGTATTGAGCCAGATTTCACCCAGTTTGTATCTATACAAATGTTTTTTCTTGCCTAAGTGTAAAATCTTACTTTTATCAACATTGAATTTTTATCTAACATTGTTAGATAGGGCCCAGTGTTCAAGTCTATCAAGATTCTTCTAGATCTTGAGGCTATCTTCTGCTAGCTTAATGTCATCTGCAAATTTGATGAGTTCCCCTTCTATTCCCTCATCTAAATAATTTATGAAATATTGAAGACGGTCCTAAGACGGAATCCTGGAGTACCCCATTGTCCACCTCCCTCCATGTGGATTTAGTTCCATTAAGGACTACATGTTGAGTACAGTTTGTCTGCCCGTTATATATCCATCTGGTGGTGGTGCTGTCTATCTCATGCTTTTCTAGCTTTCCAAGGACTAGGTTATAGTCAAATGCCTTGCTGAAATCCAAGTATATTATGTCCACAGAATTTTGCTGATTCACTAATTTAGTCACTTGGTCAAAGAATGAAATAAGATTTGTTTGGCATGATCTGTTCTTGATGAAGTCATGTTGGCTTCTGGTTATAACTTTGTTTGCTTCTATGTGATTGCAGATTTGTTGCTTTATTATCTTTTCCAAGATCTTCCCAGGTATTGATATCTGGCGGATTGATCTGTAGTTTCCTGAATTTATTTCCCCCCCCTTTTTTGAAGATGGTACCACATCAGCTCTTTTCCAGTCCTCAGGTAGTTCCCCAGTGCTCCAATAATTTTGGAAGATATGAGTCAATGATTCAGAGATCATGTCTGTCAGTTCCCTCAGAACTCTAGGATGTAATCCATCAGAACTCGGTTATTTGATTTCATCTAGAGTTGACAAATATTCTCTTACCTTATTTTTGCTTATTTTAATTTGCATTCCTACCTTGTCTTTTGCGGTTCTGTTTTTGGTAATCTGGCTTATATTATCGTTTGCATGAAGGCAGATGCAAAGAATGAGTTAAGCAGTTCTACTTTCTCTCTACTGGTTGTTACTTCCTTGCCATTTTTAAGTGAAGAATATTTTATCATTTGGTGCAAGACTACCATATTTAGGTTGTGAAACTCTGGGCAATCACTACGAGGGAGTACCATTGTAGAAAACTGTCACAGTTTGTTGTTATCTTATACTAACCCTGATTTGTGAAGCTCAGAGATGGTAGATTTTTGCTGCTGTTCCGAGTATTTTTGGAGTGGTATCAAAAGCTCTGCATATGCAATTCAGAGAGAACCATTCAAAGGAAAGATGTTGAAGTTCTGGGCTATAATTACAGGAATAAAAAAAAAGATAACGCTCTTTGGAAGGTTTATTCAATATACCAACATAAATATTATCACTCTTTTTTACTTCAGGAATAAGTTGGTGAATTCTGATTTTGACATTTGTAGGCATTAAACTCAGAAGCAATATAAAAAACATCATTATGTATCTGGCTTTTTTGGTTCAGCCAACTCTAATCTTGAATTTATGCAATAAAATGTGTTGACTGGCTGCTGTTTTGTAATTTAACACCAAATTCAGATGCATTTGGAGTTCACTAGTGCATTATCTTCTGTGTTACAGCTGCCTGAATTCATCCCAAACAATCTATACCAGCAGTTTAAAAGTTGTTCTACAAGAAATGAAGGCACTCATTTTCAGTTTATAAAACACCTTTCCCATAATTTTACTCATAATTAGGAAATCTATCAACTTTAAGAGCTTTAGAATTACTATTTAGATCTGAAATAAAATAATCTTAGCATTAATTCTAAAAGGGACTCAGGATGCTACTCCCTTTTGTCATCAATGGAATAATTCTCCAAACAACAGAACAGGTCAGGACCAAACTGGCATGGTGGAAAAAAAAATGGGGATGGTGTGGAATGGCTAAAGAGAAAACTATTCCAGAATAGATTTCCTCAATGCATTCTTATGGAAGAAGTAGTTGGCAGTGACTTAAAATGTGGCTGACTGTTCCATTCTAAGTCTTAAATAAATCTAGAAGCCATGTTCTGCAAGCTTCTCTACTTTGTTCAATCTGATGTTCTCTAGATGTGTCTGGAATGCAGTACCCAGAATTCCTAGCTAATTTGTCCTTATTGGTTAGTATCTCTATGAGTTAAACTGTAGGTGTGAGGCTAGGTTGAAGCAGGCACATAAGCGGAGGGCAAAAACCAGGAATATTATCAAGAAGAACTCTTTGGGGAGATAGATAAGAAAGAAACAATTCATGAAGGCTCAAAGGAGAAATGTCACCCAAAGCAGACAAAGAAGACTGGGTGAGAAACACACAGGAAATCTGCAAATTCCACTGACAGCTACCAGATTTCTAAATCAACAAAGAACAACTCCTGGGGATAAAAGCGGTACTGAAGACCACTCATTCTTTGAGTAGTCCTGATCCAGATTTAATGGCTTCCATCACTCTAGCTAGTGTTGACAGCCTAAGATGAGAAGAATGTGGGTGACTGGGGATGAGTGTGTGAGTGAGAAAGAGCAAATGTACATTGTAACCAGTAAAGTTTGGTTGTTATGCCAAGCCTTTGGGTATTCCAAAGAACATGCTGAGCTTCAGTATTCAGTTGAAAGTGATTTGTGTGTGTTTCTAATTATTTCTCAGTTGTTGACAGAGCTGTGTGTCACATCTGCTCTTGGCACCCTTAACTGGAAGACCAAATGAAAAGCAAGAAGACTATAAAGATCCATACACCTCAGCAGGTTGTGTGTCCTTGAGTGAGTCACCAGAAGCTGAACTGGAGTGCACATGTAATACAGACTCCTTTCTGGAAGAGTCTAATCATTGTTCTGACCTTGTCAAATACCCTCTCCCTTTCTTGTACATTACAAATGTCCAAGTTTATTTTTCTTCCTTAACTCTATTAATATTCAGCTCACTGTACTCCTAACTCTTTTTTACCAATCAGAAAGAGAAGAGATTTTTTTTAGCTTTTTTGAATTGGGGGGGGACATGGGGGGTGCAGCTCATTTTTTTTAGTTAAAATATTGACTCTTGACTTTTCCTTGAGCCTTATTCTTTTCTTTAGATCTAAATTCCTGGGCTGAACTTTCAGCTCTCAATTTAAATCCTCAATAGTTTACTGGCTTGAAGTTTTGACTCATCTGAGCAAGACAACAGCAACAAAAGCCATTTCCAAATCTGAAATAACAACAAAAATGGTGGATTCATCCCATCACAAAACTATTGATAGAGGCATGAGTATATATTGATGTTTGTGTCCATTTACTAAATATAGCCTGTTTCCTACAATCTTAGCCCAGTAATATTACCTGTTTTCTGTACAGACAATATTTCTGCATAAGCTAATTAATAGGCTGAGTTTGCATTAAAAATATAACCAAACTTAACATTAACCAAGCTACTATGTTTTAATTTATCCTAATTGTGTAAAGGCAATTAGTATATATAAAAATGCTTGCATTAGAGAATATTCAAAAGCAATGTTTGAACTATAAAAGCTGTGGGGAACATTCTTGATATCTAATAAGTAAAATCTCTAGGATCTCCTCAGAATTGGGTTCCAACTGCATGGGTCCAGTCAACGTGCCAGGTCAAGACCTTATGTGGTTACCTAGAGCAGGTTTGATCTGTAAGTTGTAGAAAATAGGATCTCGAGTCTATTAACTTGGTTATACGTTGTTAGATTCTGCATATTCCATGGATAGTTAAAGCTGACCCCAGAGGTTATCTGTCTGTCTTCTATCTATTCAATTTCTATAGCTGCCCATCTCAGTCAATGATTCTGGGCAGCTTACAATTCAAAATGGTAAGCCCTATGGTTGGGGCCATGGAGTGGTATCAGCTTCGTTGAGGAAAGGGGGTGTTATTTCAGACTGAAAAGAGACAGTGATGCTTCCTCTCCTCAAGATATCATAGCTAGAATCAACAATCCTAGACAAGTATCATCCACCAGTTTTTAGGGAAGGTGGATTTAGAGCTAAAGAATCCCTGTAGAAAGCAGAGGATCCATTTCAGTTGGACTTCAGGGTTTAGGGTGGAGATGGCTTTGGTCATACTTGTTGATGACCTATGGGGAAGTCAGGATGGGAGTAGTGTATCCATCATAATGCTCCTTGATCTCTCAATGGATTTCCTTTTGGATCAGGTTCTAGAGTTAAATGTGGGAGACACTATTGTTTTGTTTTCCCTTCTTTTAATATTTACATGGATCTGCTGATTTGGAGTCAAGTACCATCAATATACTGATCCTGGCCCCAGACTGACTAAGTAATGCTATCAAAGTCCTGATTCACTGCCTTGAGGCTTTGTGGGTCTGGATGGAAAGGTTTAATTCTGTTTTATTTTGGATTGGTTTGATTTTTAAGCTGGTAAGTTTATGGATGACATATTCTGATTTTTTAAATTGTAAGACACCAAATCTGGGGATTGTATGGCTTTAAAATCTGACAAATTAAGAAATAAATACACATTTATTTCTTTCTACACATTTTAGCCTACTTTTACTAATGAAATATCATGTGAAATCACTGACATCCATGAGAGGAGAGCAAGTGACAAAATATTCATCATATTTAAAACTTCACTTCTCAGGTGTTTGTGTGCAACATTTTTATGCCAGTATCACCAAATACTCAGGTGGATTTCATAATGTTTCATTTCACAACTTTGGCATTATCATGGTTAAAAATGAAAGTCTATGTGATTTATTCATTCTACCTTAAGATTTTTATTAATGCTATACTGTCACTTCATTTAAGTTCTTGTTTTCTGTGCCAAATCTCAAATATTAAAAACTTTTAGCTTTAGACAAACACCTACAGTTTAGAAGTTTGTAGTCTGTCTCTATTTTAGAAGTACCACATGAGCTGCAAAATTCCAAACAACCACTAGCTAGAAAAAAAAGTAAGAGTTGTTGTTGTTTTTTAATCTCTTTGGTTTTCATCTCCAGATGTTATTGACCCGAATTTGTATTGTTTATGGGTTGTTTGCTCAGCAGGAGTTGAAATAAACCAGCCCTCAAAGCTTACAAGCTTTTGATTTCTCGCCTGATAGAATTCCTTTTCTGCAAAAGCCAAGTGCCCACTGGATATACCACAAAGAACAAATTGTAAAATAAAAAGAAGTGCTTGCACCACTGAACCAAAAGGAAATTTGAATTTTTACAAGCGTTAAGAGCTGATGGAGTTAGCAAAAAAAGGCCACATTTAGAACAAGATCAATGCACACCAATTTATTTAGATGGTTCTCTGTGTGGAATTAAAAAGTAAACAGAGAAAAAAATGAACTGGCAAAAAGTGAAGAAGAGTTATAGCTTATTTATCATAAGAGTGGATAAGAAACACTGAATTTTAAAAATAATTTATTAAATATCAAGGCTGCCTGAGTTTGGGTGTCATACAGTATGGAGGCTACAAGTTATTAGAACCTAGTTGTTCTTCACAAAGTCTGAGGTCAATATAATGGAAATCATAGCTTCATGCTAGTTTCATTTTTCTAGAACCAAAGGCAATTTCTAGTTGCTTTAATAAGATAGATAATGATGATTGAAACAGTTGTTACTGTGGTTCAGAAATAATGTTCTCATTTTTATAACAGTTTAACATAATCAAAATTTGAACTAACTCTTGCAAATTTCTATCCAGAAATAATTTAGTCCATGTTTTAGGTTCTGCCTTAATGAATCTGACTCTTTGTAGTTCACTTCACTCATTATTTCCATCTCCTAACTGTTAACTGGGAAAATGAATAATTTTCATCCCAATATGCCTAATAAAATGATGTTGATATGCCCTGATTGGAATATAATGAACAATCAGAGGGAAGCACTCACATAATGGATAATGACCCCTTGATTTTGCATTGATACATTTTGTAATATTTCTAATCAAATTAAAATAATGTGCCAGCATCTTCAGTTACAGTCATATGCACAACAATTTAAAATTTATTATGAGTAATCTACAATTCACAGTCTAAAAGTGGTGGAAGCCTAATAATTCAAGATGTATTAAGGCAGCAACTGAGAATATAGGCAGTTCCTAGCAGGGTGATATTTTTCTTTGTAAAATTAGGTGTTCAGGTCCAATACATTCAAAATTTCAAAATATTGAGTGAATCATTAAAACATTGTTCCAAGGACTCCAATCACAATTGATATAATTATGGATTTCTTTTTCCATAAGCATTTAACTTTGGTCTGCAGTATTTCTCAATTTTTAAAAATTGTTTTTCCTCAATTGTTGCATCACCTGGTATAGCAACATCAATGAACCAGATTTTCTTATTTTCAATGACTATTATTTGAAAGATGTTATGAACAAGGTGACTGTCTGTTTGGATCTTGAAGGCCCATAAGAGTTGCCTTGAGGTAAGATGGGTGGCCTATACATTTTATAAATAGATCGATAGATCGATAGATCGATAGATCGATCGATCGATAGATAGATAGATAGATGATAGATAGATAGATAGATAGATAGATAGATAGATAGATAGATAGATAGATAGATAGATAGATAGATAGATAGAAAAACTTTTAGCCTGCTAATTATTCAAAGCCTTCACAACATAATAGTCCCAGTGGTTCTTTCTACATTCAAATCCAAACCTCTAGCAAAGTTTCTAATGAATAATTCTGACAACGTGGTGCTGCTTGTACTTGGTTTGTGTAACTTTGGTGCAGCCTCTGATCAATTCTTTCATCCTCTTCACTACAAAGGAAACATTTGCTGTTCTTTGTTTCAAGCTGAATTTTCACCTTTGTGCAATTAGCGAGCAAATCTTATTCTTGAGCCACTAAAGTAAAGTCTTCAGTTTCTTTCTTTAAAACTCCTGACTTCAAGTAGCTGCATGTAGGGTTTTTATTGGCTTTTCCTTCTATATTCTTCAAGTATTGATGATGCATTGGTTTGTTCTTCCAGTTAGCAACTTGGTTTTTGATTGTTTCTTTTATGTACTCGGCCTTCACCTTTGTTATTTTCAAGAGCTTTCCTTGATTGACTTCCTTCAATAAGAGTTCTTCATTATTCTTGATGTAGTTATTCAAACCACACTTTTCTTCCTCCACAGTTTGTTTCACATGTAGGAGTCTTCTGCCCCCTTCGGCTATTGGCAAATACAGCTGATCAATATTGCTTTTCTGCTGTAGAGCACAGTAGATTGTCATTAGTTTTCTTGTTTTCTAACCCAAGAAATCAAGCTGGGTCCAGTCAAGTATTCCTGCTGTATGTCAAATAACAGGGATTGTCCAGATATTGTTTTATCTGGACAATGATATTTCTTCCATTTTAACTTTGATTCCAACTTTTGGAAGTCATTTGATGTATTCGTTGAAGTACATTCTTTAACTTGGTTCTATAATAAATCATAAACTTCCAAAATTTCTAGATATTTATGACTTTTTTTCTAGTGGTACTGTCTTTATCAAAACTCCAATACTGATAATATATCTTACTTTTTCCCCACCTATAAATTATGTATGTTTAATTATGTTATTTTTTTTAGAAAAAAATATGAAATGCTTCTCATTATTTCTCATGTTTTATTCCTGTAAAGCACATGCAAAATGCTATATATACATACATAAAACAACACTGAATATAGAGAAATTAATGTATAAGAACTGAATGACAGATCTGAGTAATCAGTATTGTACAGTACTTGAAAATCTAAATCAGTGAATTAGGAATGGGCTCCATACATTCCCAGGTCCTTTTATTGTACTCTGTTCCTGCCAAAACTGTACCGTCCAAAACAGAAATAAGAAAAAAAGATTGATTTACAGATTGACATAGGTTTCACACACCCCAAATAATGAAGGAAAAAAAAATACTTTTCATGATTTGCCTGTTCCAAAGTGGCTGATTTCTACCATTAAAAGAGGTTTTTGGATTGCAAAAATGAGATGGGGTAGGATTTCAAACTTTTTAAAAAAAAACACAGATTCCCTATTGTAACACAAGGATGGGGAATATCTGAATTAGGGGCTATATCTGAAATTTTCAGCATGGCAATGAGAGCTCTTCCAAGAATACATTGTCATTACTAGGACCAATATTTTCAGATTTTTTTTTTCACTTTGTGGTGAAAAAAAGAATAAAGGATAGGAATCAGAACAGTGAAAAATGTATGCTTCTATGCATTTCCTTAAAATATTTGCTTACAAAACCCAATGTAAGCAAATAGTTCTCAAATTCTGGTTATTTTGCTATGGGTTTTTTAAATATGATTTTAGTATCTATAGGGTTCAAATAGGGTTGTGGGGAGCAATAGGATCATAATCTGCAGCTTCAGAAAATCTCAATAAATTATGCAATTTTTTTTTGCTTTATGGTCTGTCCAGTATTGCATCCTCAGTTACTCCCATTGAAATCTGTTTTTATTGAACCAGTGAAAACATATCATGTTTGCGATAGAAAAGTCAGATCAGGAGAAAAATAGCATGAGGCTTTAACCTTTGATTAAAATCATAAAGTTCTTCTTGTCCATTGCAAGGAGCAATGGTATAGCTGAAGGAATAGCAACTGGCAAGTCTCTAAAAGAAGGCTTTCTTTTGCTTGAAGATCATCTTTAAATTCACTAGCTCTAAGGATGCACTATTATTGCATGATAAATATAGTAAAACAAAATATTGGAAATTGTGTTTTTCCATGGTTTACTCCCCATTCATTATACAGTACTTAATGAAAAGGATTTAAAAGTCAGTTGTTGTTGTTGTTGTTGTTGTTTGGAAATAATGTTAGCTGTTCATTTTAAATTGTTTAAATTTTTATTTAGATTTTTGACTGTCTTGAATGTGTTATACTGGGGAAAAAAACACTAAAAATAAATCTGGCATATGAAATAATTTGAGCACTCTCTCTCTGTATGCTTTAATATAATTGTAAACAAGAAAAAATGTGATTACAAGATTTTAAAAAAGGAACAAAACAAGATCCAACAATAATGATAAATAAATGAAAATAGCTGTAACTAAGCTTTTAAATAAGTCAGACTTTATCCCTGTGTTATCATATTGTACAGCTTGTCTTTTACATCAATAAAGACCCAGTTCAAAATTTGAGAGTTGATACATTTCATTAAGCCAATTTTAAAATCTTGAATATGACCGCTATATGACCACTATAGAAAGTTTTTATTTATATATTTATAAATATATAAAGGGGGGAGGACAAGGGGAACAAAAGGAAGTAAAAGGGAACAAGAAGGACAAAGGGGCCAAAACACCGAGAGACATTGAGTTCTCTTTCTGATCACTTTTGGAAATTGTCTATTTCCTATTTTAAGATTATTAGAGACCTTTGGAATGACAAGTTTGAAAAGTCCACCTAATGAGTTCACTTTCATTCCTACAAAAAAAAAGTAATCATAGATTAAAGAATTTAAAGAAATGGAAACAAACAGCATAAAGCTAAATAAGACTTTGATATGAGAAAATTATAAACAAATTAAAGGTTTAGACAAATTTGGAATATTGAAACTTTTACTATGTAAGATTTTGGAAATAATTGTATAAAATGAGCATCTCTTTATGGGGACCAAATTGCTTTGTCTTTCTTAAGTCATGACACTGGAGGGTACTAAGGATTCTAGGCAGTTAAGAAAAAGGGCAGGAAAGTGTTACCTTGCCTTTGGTTTTCAGTTAATACAGGGATTTACAAAATGACCCAAAACATTATAATATTTGAAATATTCTAAGAGATCTTTAAAGAACAAGGCCAAAAAATAATAGTTACAATATCAATATCAATGATGTCTGTTTTAATGGATATTTATGTTCAAGAGATACTAATGAAGGAATGACAAATGTGAAATAAATTTTGCATGACACAGATATATTAAAACCAGAAATTATGGGTAATAATAATAAAAAGCCTTGTGGATTATATGACCAGGGAGACATCTAAAATGGAAATGCAAATGACAAAGCAAGAGAATGACCCAGATAAGTATTTTTGCTGGATATACAAAAGAAGTTGATTAAAGCTTTGAAAATCAGAGTTGAAATACAAGGATAAACTAAGAAAATGACCTGGATAATAACTTTTTACTGGATTTACAAAAGAGGTTCTTTAAAGCTTTGAAGAAGCCTTTGGGATGGATAAAAGAAAAAAATTGAAGAGATATAAATACTACAACATCTGAATGAATTAAAGATCAAGATTTTCAGGAAGGAACATAAATTTGGTTCATTTGACCAAGTTTAAAATAAGAGATATTTGTGTAACCCTTTAAAGACTTTTTTTGCTGACACCAGAACTAAAAAGTACATAATTTATGGATTTGCATGAAAGACAGGCTGTGCAGACCTCATTATTAACTTACTGTATACAGTATATAAGACTACTGAACATTATATATAAAAAGTATGCCTTTTGGCCTTGGGAAAGAAGAACAAAATGGCAATGAAAAAATGTCCTTGTCATGAAGCAGAATAAGGAAAAAAAATGCAAAACTTTTCAGTGCATGACTGAATGTTCCCTTTTGTGATGCTAGAGTTTTGCTAGTTCTCCAGCTCTGAAGAACATGTTATATGATCATATATTTTGTAGAGCAGTTTATATTTCACTCAGAGCTGGTAATGATGGTTGCAGCATATATGCCTAAATAATAAATAAAAGATGTTCCAGAGATAAAATACACATTCTTTGTGTAATAACTATTCCTTTCTTTGTGGAAAGGAGCTGTGTGTGTGTGTGTGTGTGTGTGTGTGTGTGTGTGTGTGTGTGTGTGTTACTGTTGTTATTGTTGTTGCATAGCCCAGGATTTTCTGTCTGTTCTGAAGGCTGGAAGATTACTCTTTTTGGACTAGAGCAGTGGTTCTCAACCTTCCTAATGCCGCGACCCCTGCCCCGCTGCCGCGACCCCGCCACGCCCCTTCCCCGCACACAATGAATTGACAAAGGGGGCATGGCACCAAGATGGCGGGCTAGCACATGCTTAGGCGACCCCTGTGAAAGGGTCGTTCGACCTCCAAAGGGGGTCGCGACCCACAGGTTGAGAACCACTGGACTAGAGTAACTGTCATAAGACAGTCTAAGGAGAACTTTCCTATCTATTTTAATTGATTCTAAGAGACAGTAGGTGAATTGAGAGATAAATGGAGAGATGAAAGATATCGAGATGATGACCTTCAGAAAGGCAAGTAGATAATTTGTATAAAAGCTACCTGATACAAAATTGTACTTTCCACACTGAACATATTGTCATGAACATATTGTTTAAAATTGGCAGTAAGGCTGGGAAAGAATTGTGTTTGATTCATTTTTTAAAAAAATCTGCCAACATTTGTACATGTCTTCAGAAATAGTACAGAAGTATCTTGTTATTAAATGTGAAGAAAGAAAAGATGGCAGGTTCACCCACCTATGCTATTTACCACAGTGCCACCACTTTTTCTATTTTTTTTTCCATTTTATCCTCTTTCAAGTATAAAGGCTTGAATAAACTTAAAACTTTTTTATTTAAAAAAAAACTTATCACTGAACAATGCACAAGAGGAAAAAAGGCCTCTTTTTTGTCTAAGAAAAACTCTTAACTACATCAGAATCTGATCAGTTCTGAATAGAAGTAGAGAAACTTGCAGCCACACAAGCTTAATTTATAAAGTTATTTATAAATTAATTTATTTTATAAAGTTTATTTAATCATTTATTAAATAGATTAAATCCCATGCTCAATAGAGATTTCCCATCTATGCAAAGAAATCTGCAAATCTATTCCATTCATGTAAATGGATTAATGTCATAGTAATTATATGTTAAGGAGTTAACGGTTAAAAACATAATTATTTTGGTCACTGACAGACAGGTAGAAATGGCTTTTTAACTGGAAACCTGCTCAGAGAAAGAACTTGTATAATGTTCTATATGATTGGAACAAGTCATCTTTTTTGACCATTAACCTCCAATTTTCAAATTAGTTCCAGATGGGTGCAACCTTATAATTATGCTGAAGAAGAAAAATTCTAATAAAAAATGTCCAAATAAATATTATAGTGGAGGCTTTTACATACTTTTTTGTATTTGTTCACTTTTTAAAATCTGTCATTTGGCATGTTTGAATTTTTCAATAAAGAAAAACTAGACCCATGTATCATATCCATATGACTGATTCTTTTAGACTAGAATGTTACTATCAAATAATAATAATGATGATCATTTGTCTACAAGGAAGAACTGATGGGATCACAAAATAGACATAATAATTAAAGGAAGAAGAAAATAAAATGCTCTGGGACTTTAGAATTCAAATAGACAAGCTTCTGCCACATAATACTTTAGACTTAACAATTGTCAATAGGAAAGACAAAACTATTTGGAAAGTGGATGTGGCAGTACCTGAGTAGAAGAGAAGGAACTGGAGAAAATCACAAAATACAAAGAACTGCAAATAGAAGTAGAACAACTGTGGCAAAAGAAAGCAAAGATAGTACCAATAGTGGTAGATGCTTTGCAACCCCAAAACAACCTGAGCTTGAACACCATAGGCATTGACAAAATCACCATCAATCAATTGTAAAAGGCATCTTTACTTGGAATACCTTACATCCTGCAAATAACAATATCTTCCTATTGCAGGTCCTTGTGAAGGACTCAGTAGTGAATAGAAAGGCCAAATCCAGTCTAAAGGATTTAGAATCCAGGCTGCCTGGAATTTGGCAGTTCAAAGGTTGACTCAGTCTTCCATCCTTCCGAGGTGTGTAAAATGAGGACCCAAATTGTTGGGGGCAATATGCTGACTCTGTAAACCAATTTAGAGAGGGCTGTAAAGCAGTGTAAAGCAGTATATAAGTCTAAGTGCTATTGCTATTGCTAAACCTCTGGCTGACTATGCAACAAATCAAAAATAATAAAACCCAATTAGAGGAGTCATATTTCCATGAGTGTAGCTGAAGAATAGGATCATGCAGTGCTTATTTCTATATTGAGGCAGGATTATCAGAAACTTCTAAAAGTGATAGATTATGACAGAGGAGCTTCCATGACTTTTTATATCTAATTTCACCTGCTACAGATGTGATAATTGCCTGACTGCTATTTCCTATATAAAATAGATTACTAATGTAATCCTGATTATTTTACAGAATTACTCCACAACCTCTGGATATGATTTGATCAATTTTTAAATTATCAGATTACTCAAATGTGCAAATGTCTAAATTTGAAGTTTTGTCTATCATCCACTGTGGTGAAGAAAACAAAAAACAATATCATGCTATTATGTCCACACTGCAGGAAGTATGCAGTGATATATCTCAAGTTTCTATCTTGAGCCCAGTAGTCTTCAACATCTTCATAAATGACTTGGATAAAGGAATAGAAAGAATGCTCATAAAATTGATGGATGACACAAAGCTGAAAGGGATTGCTAACACCCCAGAAGACAAGCTCAAAATTCAAAAGGATTGTGATATATCTGAATGTTGGGTTAATATACAACAAAACTTTGTTCAATTGTGAGAAATGTAAGGTTTTGAATTTGAAAAAAATAGATGCACAGGTTCAAGAAAGGTGATACCTGGCTTAATAGTAGTACTTGTGAGAAATGTCGAGGGCTTTTGGTAGGCTACAGATTAAACAGAAGACAGCAATGTGCTATAACTGTCCAAAATGCTAATGCAGTTTGAGGCCTTATCAAGAGATACAGTCTTAAGTCCCACTCTATGCTGCACCACTCACACTGTAACCTGGAACTATATCTAGTTCTGATTTTAAGAATGCTAGACAGGCACTGGGGAGCTGGAAAGACTGCATAGAAGAGCAGCAAGGATGGTGAGGGGATTGCAGGCTAAATCCTATGAAGAACAGTTAAAGGCATATGATATGTTTAGTCTAAAAAGAGAAGGATAAGGAGAAACACAACAGTCTTCCAAGAAATGAAGGGTTGTTTCAGGGCAAAGGGATTGAATTTATTTCAAACAGCACCCAAGAATAAGACAAGAACTGATTTGCAGAAGTTTAACTTTCATTCAGAGGTTTTGAATACAATCAAAGCTTGAAATAAAGAGGAAATTCATGACTGTGGGAACTAGTCATGAACAGGAATATCCTATCCTGAAATCATGGGTGCTCTGTTAAAAAAAAAAAAAAAGATTAGGAGAACATTTATTCAAAATGTTATGAAGATTCCTACACTGAACACATGATTAGTTGAACTTCAAGATCTGTTCCAGTCTTAGAATTCTGTGGTCTTACTGTAAATGTGCCATTCGGAACATTGATTTCAACCCCCTGCTTCATGGATGAATCCAGTTTAAAATATTCCTTACTTATGACTGTGCAGTGTTTACCTGAACACAACTGCTCTTGCTCTTTCAAATAAGAGATCTTCCCTAGTATTTAGCGAGAAAGTCCTGCAATTTAATTGTAAATGGGATTCCATTGACTTCAGTCAGGAATAATAGAGAAAATTACAATATTGTCTGTTCTTGGTGGAAATGCTTGCACTTGGTTTTCCAGGTGTTTCTTTTTCTAAAAATAGAGAGGTTCGTCATAGGCCAAGTAAAAAGAAATGTTAATAAAATATAATGTGAGATGAAGTTTACATTGTGTGGGAAGATGTGATTAATGGATTGATTTTAACATTACTAAATTGCCGAAATTGTAAGGGAGAAATAATACCAATATCCATGCCTAGCTTTATATTGAATCACTTGATCTATTGAGTAGTACTGTGCAGACTTATTATTTATTTTATGATTTAATTATTTGAATTCTATATACATTCATCTCATCAAGTGACTCTTAACTTCTCTGAATTTCAAACAGACTTATTTTCTGTCTCTACCTGAAAAGGTAGAGACTAAATCTATGATATTTTTCATGCAAATAGTGTCTGCTACTGCATTTTTCTTTTTCAATTTAGCCTGACATAAATTTTAATGTGGAGATGGGTAATGTATAATTCTTCAGAATAAGATGGGATTTTATTTTTCTTAAACATATCTACAAGATATATTAAAGTCATTTGTTCTTTTGTACTTCAGCAACAAATACTTGTCGGCTGCATTGATTCCTTTTACCGTGCAAAACTTGGAAGGGGTTATGTTTGGTGGGTTTGCTTGTTTGTTTGAATTTTGTAAGCTGACCAAAGTCATTTGTATGAGAATGACAGCTATGTAAATCATTGCAATCAATCAATCAAATATGGTAATAACAATTCATTTAAAATAAATAAAGTAAAATAATTAACAAAAAGAAAAAAGAAAAAGAAAGTGATTTTCATTATAAAGCACTGAATCTGGAGGAACTGTGGAGTCCCTGATGTAGTGTCGGAGACTCTAAAAATTGGGTGGGCCAAAAAAGTTTTGGTAATACCCTAGGAAGAAAGAGTAACTTTTTGTCTACAGACCTGCCCTTATTGATTTCTCCAGTGATTCCTATGGACAGAATCACCTGCCCAGATGAAAGGTACTTCTGGATCCTGCTGACATAACAGGTACAAGATATGATTTGGTGCTCTTACTATGACTGGGGATGCCTTTGCTTAACCTAAGTAACAGTAGCTCATGCTGTCACTACAATGTGAGTCAATTATTATAATATGTTCTGTGTAGGACTTCTTTAAACATGACCCAGAAATTGCAGCTGGTGATAGTGATACCGTGTTTCCCCGAAAATAAGACAGGGGCTTATATTTTTTTGACCCCCGAAATATGGCCTCGGCCTTATTATCGGGGGGGGCTTATTATTTTGGGGGTGCAGTAGGCGGTGAGCGTGGGACTGCATGTCCCATCGCCGCCGCCTCCCCTCCCTGTTCTTGGCGCCGGCCGAGCGGCTGGCCCACCGCCTCGTGGAGCAGGACTCTGCAAGGCTTCTGCCGTTGCATGCACGAACTGCATGCAACGGCACAACAAGCCTTGCAGAGTCCTGCTCCACGAGGCGGTGGCGGTGGTGTGGTCGGGGGGGGCTTATTATTTTGGGGGTGCAGTAGGCGGTGAGCGTGGGACTGCATGTCCCATCGCCGCCGCCTCCCCTCCCTGTTCTTGGCGCTGGCCGAGCGGCTGGCCCACCGCCTCGTGGAGCAGGACTCTGCAAGGCTTCTGCCGTTGCATGCACGAACTGCATGCAACGGCACAACAAGCCTTGCAGAGTCCTGCTCCACGAGGCGGTGGCGGGGGTGTGACAGAGACTCATTTTTGGCAGGTGGGACGTGTTGGGCCGCGAGACGCGTGTCCTACCTGGGACTCGTAGCTCCGTCGCGTTCCTCGGCGTTGTGTCCAGGGAAGCCCGTTGTAAAAGAAAACTTCTCGCGAGTTGAATCAAACTTCTCGAACTCGGGAGAAGTTTTCTTTTACAATGAGCTTGTCTGGACACAATGCCGAGAACGTGACGGAGCTACAAGTGTCAGGGA
>QLTV01001804.1:1159439-1180305 GCA_003457575.1 Thermophis baileyi | reverse complement strand
AGATGAGCTGTATTCGAGAATTGGTCTAGCAAATGTTTTGTATGCTCTAGTTAAAAGTACAATATTACCAGAGAAGAAGCTACGCAAGATTAGGTTAACAACTCTTAATGCTTTTTTGGCAATGTTGTTACAGTGGGCTCTGGCACTTAAATCATTAGAGATGAGTATTCCAAGGTCCTTAACAGAGTGAGGGTCATCTACAAGGTTGTGTCCATCCAGTTTGTATTTTGTGTTCTGATTTTTTTTGCCAATGTGTAGGACAGAGCATTTGTTGGTTGAGATTTGAAGTTGCCAATTGCCAATTCTACAAAGATATAGGATGGGATTTGGTATTTCAATACATTGCTCATCCCAAAGTGCTTTTTCCAAAAGGCAACCATGACCTGGATGATTGAGAATCTCCATAGACATCTATAAATTGCTCCTCCTTGGCTTAATCTAGGCTTGGACGTTATCAAGATAAGGGCTTAAATATTCATTCATGTCCATAAAGTCACCAGGAGTTCAGCTTTACCCAAAGGAGATTTTTAACTTGACCTGATGGCATATGCCTGCATCTCCAAGCAACCTCTTTTATCTTTAGAAAACTATGTTCTTGGCAGTTGAAGACCTTTCAGAATACTGTGGGAAGAGGCACTGAAAGTATTGGAATGTTGGCAATATGGAAGATACCAGGTTTCTTCTAATAAAACCCTTCAGTGGATTTTAGTCCCTTCTGGATCAATGAGATGGGAATGGGCCCAACCCATTTATTGATTCTTACCACTCTCTTTGGAGAGGGAAAGGGTAGGACTCAGCTAAATTGATATCAAAACGTTTAACATTTGTTTGTTAAAATTCATCATTAATTTCCTTGAATGATTTTGAAACTAAAGACTGACTCCAGATCTTATGTACCCTTAATCAGATTCCTGCCTTCACCTTCAAAATGCTGATCTGTATTTCACTAACAAAATTGAATGAATAACTTACATCTAATTATCAGCCTGCCCTTTAGGTTTAATGTCAGAAGCACTTCAGCTCTTCAACCACATTCTATCGGTTTGTTTTTTTAAATCCCTTTCTCCAGATCCCCATGTTTGAGGCCTGTCATCATCAGTTACATTTCAATTAACAAAATTGTTAACAGCTATTATTTATATTATATACTATGAAACCTGTGTCATAGCTGAGACATATAATGCCCCTCCATAGACATATGCATATGCATACAGAATGAAAAGAAGGAGAGTAAGAGACTGTATGTTTTAAAAAGCATGGTAGACATATATAACATAATTAATCATGTTGATTCCATGGGCTGGTTACATTGTACAGGGAGGATTTATTATATATATATATATTATTAGTTCTCCTTTATGTCACTCTAGTTTTCTTGTCTATTTGGACTAGAGGGCTTTATTATAGGATAATCCAAACTATTTCTTGCCTACTTGTCCGAGGTGATGACTCCTCCCATCCTTCTTCCTAGAAATGAGAGTGACTGGCCCAAACTCTAGTCCAGCAGCTTAATCAACAGAGTAAATTTGCGCTTTAACAGTTTTTAGAAATGAAATGTTAAAACTTTTATTCTTATCGTTACTAATAATGTTACATTATTTTATGGACTGATTTTATCACATAGTTTAGTAGTAAAATAATTTTACATTACATTTTACATTATTATAGTAAAATAACAATTTTACTTGTATCACTATAATTTTATTCATATTATGGTGGTCTTTAAGTGAAATTAACATTATTGATAATTGAGATTTGTTATATATTCACAATTGTATTGACCTGCTTATAGCAATCTTTCTTTTGTAATTGTTTTCTGTATAATATTGGTTTATATTGGTTTAGTATTTTGCTTGATACGTAATCACTAGAAAGATAGCATATACATTTTATATGCAGTAAATGAAACAGAACCAAATATATTTTGTAGATTCCTCAATCATTATTTATGAATTGTTATATACATCTGGGCTAGGTATGTAGGTCCTAATCATAGGACCTACATGTTGCCATCTCTAAGTATGGTCATCTCTCAGATTTTTTTTGATGACTCTACTTTTTTTCCATCTCATGCAATCTAAATGTGAAAAAGGATTTATCCTACTTGTTAAAGTCTCTTCTTAAGTCCCTAAGCACATGGGGCCTCTTTTGGATAATGAAAGCCAGATTCTAGCAAAGCACCTAGTCTAGAACATGCTGGAAGCTACAAAGGGCAAATCAACTATGATGAGCATGTCTCCTCAAAAGAAGACGACAATAACACCACTTAATCAATCCATTTCAGTAGCTGACGCCATATACAACAGCTCCTAGGCCTTTGCTCCTCATTCTCTGACTGTTCTGCTCATTCTTACTCTTGGTTCTCAGCCAACCTTGTAATGTAACAGACAATGCTTCTATCTCCTACTATCAGGAGTTGATGACTCAGATTTCATGGCAAATCTTCAGCTATTCTCAGAAGTTAGTGACATGGCAATGAAGACTTTAGACTTGTATTTGTTTAACTTTCCGGTTTGCACTGGCTAGTATAGAACATTGTGGTATTTTGATTGAAATATTCAAGATTAAATATTTATTTGTAATTTTGATGCTTTCCATAGTTTTTTTCTTAGCATTCTCATTTCTCTAAGCCAGCAGACACTTTTTCTTTTGTTTTATACAAATGGCCTCATTGATAAGAACATGAAATGTTGCCAGGAGTTCACCATTATTTGTCCTTGTCCTCTTATCGGTCAATGTGATAATATGATTCAAAATTTCATCCTGTGTTGATTTTCTTTCTCTGACAGCCTCATCTTTATTGGAATAATATTTATACCATACAGTACACTAAAACATAAAGGTGTTCTATTTCCTCAGAATGTAATTCCACACTAGACAGTGACTTAATATTCTCTATCTCTCTATCTCTATCTCTCTATCATCTCTATCATCTTTATCATCTCTATCATCTCTATCACCTCTATCTCTCTATCTCAGATTAGGCCTATCCATTATCTTCTATGCACTCTCTGGAAACCTCTTTCAGAGTTTTTCTGAAACTCCCTTCCTCTCTCCCCACTTCCCAACCCTATATGTGCTTTTAAAAAAAAAGTTCATTTATCTTTCCTGCTTGATAGGAAATGAGTACAATTTGTATCAAATGCAAGAATATCCTATAAGAAGTAGCTTTAGAAAGTGTATGACCTTATCAAAGTTTTAAATCACTGTATACTAAGAAAGTTCACCCATCCATCCAAGCTATAAATGGTTGTAAAAATGTTATTAGAAAGAGACTTTCTTTGGAAATTCTCTAAACAGGAGACACCAAAAACCTGCAAGTGAAATTGGCAAGTGAAGTACAAGCAAAACCAGTAAACTTGTCATCTCAACGGGTTGTAAAAATCCCCTTATTAGAAATATATTGCTGTGCTTTATTAGATATATGCTAATAGTCCCTACAGAGACAATTTAACATGATATGCGGGTGTAACAGTGATGTGTTGCCTGCCAGGAAATGTCTCATCACTCTGAAGTTGTTTCATCCTCATCGTATATAAGAAATATCATTTTAGAAGGCCATTTTTAGTCCATCAATCATACCAAAATGAAAAGCATTGTTTTCCTTCTTTCTTGATAACACAATCCCTAATAAGTAGCAAAGAGACTGAAGACATATAATCCTTTAGGAGTTCAAAAGCTCTTTCTTCATCTAATCACAACAAGATCTAGCGAAGCAGAGAGAAACTGTCCCAGACATGCATTGAGTTTTCATGGCAGACAGTGGGTCTGAACCCGTTCTAATCCAACATCTGAACCATTATGTTATTCTTCTATGACCCTTATGTAATGAATCTGAAAAACCATGGAGCTCAAGCTGAAAAGTTTAATTTTAGTGCTCTTGCTTGCTAGCTTGCTTGCTTGTTTGAACTAATGTGTAAATTTAATGTAAATTGTGATATGTAGAAAAAAAATACTGTAGACAATAAAATAGATTGTGGTTTTTTTACATATGATTTAGAAAACCAGTCAATTTTAGTACTTAATGCTCTAGTTCACCAAAAGTGGACTGTGAACTTTTTCTTATGTACTTTGTAAATACTCATTTGCTGCTTGCATGAGAAAAGTTTCTCCTTCCATTTTAAAAGCTTCTAGAAAAGTATCAATTAGTAGTAAGCTCAGGACAGAGATAAAAATATATGCAGCACTTAGTTACTGAAGACCAATTATACTAGATGTGGATATGAGCATGGGTACGTATAATATCATCTATAATAAAATACAGTGACAATGTCAAATTGATGACATGTATAGGATGAATAACAGAACAGAGTTGGAAGGGATCTTGAAGGTCTTCTAATCCAACCCCCTGCTGAAGCAGGAAACCATAGACCCATGATGGCGAACCTATGGCACGCGTGCCACAGGTGGCACGTGGAGCCATATCTGAGGGCATGCGAGGCGTTGCCCTATGTCAGCTCCAGCGTGCATGTGCGCACTGGCCAGCTGATTTTCGGCCTTCCGGAGGGCGGGGGGAGGCCATTTTCGCCATCCCCGGGCTTCAGGAAAGCCTCCGGAGTCTGTGGATGGCAAAAAACGGACGCAACGGGCCTACCGGAAGTTCGGAAACAAACTTCCGGTAGGCCCGTTGGGCTGTTTTTCGCTCCGTTTTTTTTCCTGAAGCCTGGGGAGGGCGAAAAACGGCCGAAAAACGGGCCCAACGGGCCTACCGGAAGTTCGGAAACAAACTTCCGGTAGGCCCGTTGGGCTGTTTTTCGCTCCGTTTTTTTTCCTGAA
Organism: Thermophis baileyi; assembly: GCA_003457575.1. Taxonomy (NCBI): domain Eukaryota; kingdom Metazoa; phylum Chordata; class Lepidosauria; order Squamata; family Dipsadidae; genus Thermophis; species Thermophis baileyi. The sequence goes on along the minus strand of QLTV01001804.1, from coordinate 1,175,529 downwards.
GCCTGGGGAGGGCGAAAAACGGCCCAACGGGCCTACCGGAAGTCCAGAGGCTTCAGTGAGGCCTGTGCGTATGCGCGGGGGGACAGTGCGGGGGGGGGGGGTTGTGCACGCATTGCATTATTTTTGGCACCCGAGCAAAAAAAGGTTTGCCATCACTGCCATAGACCATTTCAGACAACTTCTGGAGGCAAGTCATTCCATTGAATAATTGTTCTAACTGTCAGAAAATTTCTCCTTAGTTCTAGGTTGTGTTCTGACCCAGCGTACTGACAAAGTAACACAGCACAAACAGCGTCCGTACAAACCTTGTTTTAATAGTAACAGCTACTAATTATCTTACTTAGCAGTCGTTCTAAATGCAAATAAAGTGTAAACCAGTCTTTTCTGTGCAACGGCTGTTAATTAATCTCCTTAACAGTCGGCAATAGGCCAAGCAAAAGAACACAAGTCAGATAACAGCAGATAACCCACAAGACACTGTTTTTTTAGCAAAATGCCCAGGAACAATTTGCAGGCAACTTTGATGATTTCAAACGGGAGCAGAACAGAGGTTTGAATTCAAAGACAAGGACTTGAAATGAACGAAGTTGTTTCCTGCAAATTCCTCAGTTGTTTTCCTCACTTAAATAGGCTATGGGAGTGGCCAATTATCCCCAAGCCTTACTCCTGAGTAGTCCTTCTCCTCAGGAGCCATTCCTGCCTTTTGGCAGCTCTGCGCATGCGCGCATTGGGAACAGGCTCCTCCTCCTCTTCTTCTTCTTCACTCATGGCAGCCTCTGGAGGTTCTGAAGGCCCTGGCTGAATCCCTGCCTCTGGCACCGAGCCTTATCCAGCCTCCTCGCTGTCCGACTCTGGTACCAGCTGCACAGGCCGCTGGCGGACCACAACAGGTTGGTTATCTCCTTGAATAGTTGGATCAGGGGTGTCAAACTCAATTTCATTGAGGGCCGCATGAGGGTTATGTTTGATCTTGGAGGGCAGGGGCTGGGTGGCTGGGGGTGGGGGTGGTCATGGTGGACGTGGCTGGGGTGGGCGTGGTCATGGTGGGCATTTGACACAGACTCAAGATGCGCTTTTTCCCTTCTCTTCTTTCTTTCCACAGTATTCCCCGGCCTCCAGAAGCACTCTGCCAGCCAAAAACGGGCCATGCGGAGGCTCCGGGAGGCCCCCACATGGCCCATTTTCTGCCTCCCCAGCCTCCAGAAGCACTCTGCTAGCCAAAAATGGGCTGCATGGAGATCCTGTGAGGTCTCCGCGTGGCCCATTTTTGGCCAGCAGAGGCATTGTGGCCTGGTCCTTTGATATTTCCAGGCCAGCCCCGCGGACCAGATTTAAGCACCAGCATGCCTTGAGTTTGACACTACTGAGTTAGATGATTAGATGAAACCATCAGGAAATATCTCAAACATGTACTTGCATCATAACATATAATGTAGGTATGTAAGTTGTACCTTTGGAATGATGATATCCTGATACATATATTGTCATGTGCAAGCCTTGTAGTTTTAAAAGTGTTTGGATAATTTCATGGAGCATAATCCTACTGGTGCCTATTCATTAAGATTGTCAGACGCAAGGAACCAGAATGACTCTCTGAGCAGGTCAAAGTAATTTACTATTATTCTGCTATTTACAAGAATCTCACAAGACTAACTATATTCTCTTATAGGCTTATTATGGTTAAGCTTAACATGGTAATCTATCACTCACTTATCACCTATTACTGCCATGAACTACCAGAATTGGTACAATTCAGGATTTATTTATTTATTTTACCATGTCAGCCATATAAATAGACCAGGTTACAACAATGGTAGAAAATAAATATTAATATTTGTTTGCCACTTTAATCTGATTTGTCACTTCATGACTAATTCATTAGGTGAAAATACAATTCCAAGGAGAAAAAACATTTTATACAAGTCTGTGCTAATTTAGTACAGTTCATCCCTAAAGACACCGCCCCCCCTCCCAAGCTTCCTTATAATACATTTTACAATATCACCAAATGTGTTTGGGAGTATAATGCTGAACACAGTTATCAAAACAGCTGCAACTACTTTTCATACATTTTAGTAATTGTCCTTGCTAATTACAGTTGGGATGTAGAATTGGAGATTGCATAACATTAAAATTGGAAAAATTAAAACGGAGCCATTTTATGAAACTATTATGTTCTTTTGGGGACTGCCGATCTTAGTGAGGCATTTGCTAATTAAAAACACCAGGATAGCTCCTGAATAAACCATTAAAACCAAGAGTTACTTTCACACTTGATTGGTACATGTCAAAATATTTTTTCTCTGTTTTGATCTCTGTGTGACATACATTATATATTGATAGGATACACAGTGAATAATTTCTCTGTGTATGGATATGGGACAAAGATGCATTGAATTAATGGGTCTTGAAGGAAGAGTTTGTAGTGCTCTACTCCCTAAGTGCCATCTGTTCCAGTTTTCAATTTGTTTTAAAATGTATTTCAGACAAGAAACAACTTTGTAAAAAAGCAAAGAGCCCAGAAAAAATAGCAATTATAAAAAATTAAAAGAGAACTTTAAAAACTATTTAAAACATCTAGAAAAGTTATGCTATTGATCAGCAATCACAGGTCATACATCTAGATCATTCTGAGATAGCATTTTTGGTGAATTCTGGGAGCTGTGCTGTTGAGTCACAACTGGTCCACACAGTTCATAGTAATCAAATAATATGGATTATATAGTTATTTTTTAATCATTATCTACACAAACTTCTCTGTATGCAAGATACCTTCCAAAGTTCATGTAGGTTAATTAAGGAACCATATATATATATTAGATAAGGGAACAGCTAAAAATTATCATACAGATTTGGAAAGAAAAACTTACACCTGTTTTGCAGCAATTCAGTGTTGATACAAATTGTTTTTTGTTTCAACAAAAGGACCAAAAATAAGATCTTTGAGAATAAGTCAGTTTTGGGGGGTGGGGGTGGGGGTGGAGGAAAGGATCATTTTTCCTAATATACGGTAGTTTCCAGACTTTTTTTCTATTTTTATTGTTGTACTAGTAGTAAATTAATTCATTAATACTGATGTATATATTTGTACTGTTCCTTTGTTATTTGGTTTAACAAAACTTTTAAAAATTAAAAGGAGAAAGAATCAGAAAAAAAGAATGGAGCAGCATGGGATGAATGCAAAATATTTCAGTTACAGACTCTGGATTAGTTATTTTGGGTTATTAGGGTTATTTATGTATTTATTTTAGATATTTTTAGGCCATTCTAATATTGCTACAAATTTAAATGTCAAAATAATAACAAACCAAAACATATGGAGCGCCACTTGAATACCATCAGCATTGACAAAATCACCATCAGTCAGTCCCAAGCTTTACTTAGAGCAAGCTTACATTTTCCATAAAGGTATGGAAAAAGAGGCAATATTTTGCATGCAAACTATGACAATTCAAGGAGAAGTGAAAAATTACTGCTTCTTTCATTCTGAGTGAGTCACCCACCCTTTCTTCCCACAGGCAACATTATCTTTTTCTTTATTTTGAAGCTTTAATAAAAAATATTTCGGTTACACTGAGAAAAAAGTCAGTATTACTTAGGCTAAGAATCTCGTCTTGATTATAAAAATAATGAAAAACACTCACTAGAAGCCATTTTACATATCCATGAACTTAATTTTGTAAAGTTTGGGGTAGATACCCATGATCCTTTAGAAGTGCATAGTATGAAACCATTTACCATCAGTTTATTATTCTAACTGCTCTATCTTCTATAGCATCATAAGTTTATTTTTCCTGGTTTGTTTCTATGCGTCTCTTGATTGAATTGGTTTGTGTATTTATGTTACATTTATAATGTTGCATGACTTTTGCCAAAGTTAGTTTGATTAGTAAATATAAGGTATGATGTATCTGTATATGTTTCTCCTTACTTACCTTTTATATTTTTATTTAGAATTTTTGAAAAGCCCTTGGAAAACTATCTAGATAGATATATGGATGGATGGATGGATGGATGGAGTACAGAGTCGAGTTTTCAGAAAGTTAATTGGCTTGTAAATTTAGAATTAAAAGGTTTATATTTATACTGCATCTGCAGGTTAGATTTATACTTCATCTCAACAAATGACTATTTTATCCTCTGTAATATCCATCTTATCTCTGCAGGTTGGGAGGAGTCAACACTATTTTGTTCAAGTATGTAACATTACTTAGGTATTTTCTTGTAGGGAAAGAATTAGAAAACCAGAATTAGAATAACTGGAATGAGAATTATTAGAATTACTGAAATCAGAATCAGAATCAGAATGAAAGATACTTGGGGAATTAAATATGCAACAAATTACATAACTAATTTAATTTTGCTGGGGCTTCTGATCTCACTGAACCAAGCCTGTTGAAAGAAAACTGCACGTGTATTCCTGCTAAGTATATCAACTTGTGGAACAGAGATTGAAGGCTGCTCTCTCCCTTCATCTGCTTTATCATTCTTCACATACTTAATCCTTGTAATTTATTTGGTTAGGTTATAAGTGGGAGCAGTTAGGACTACTGTTCTACAATTGGAGGCATTGTTCTACAGTTGTTATGGGGAATTTTGGAGAGATTAGAAGAATATTAAGGCAGAATTTCTAGGCTAAGTGGGGCATTGGCAAGCAATGAAATAGTGACAATAAAGGTAAAGAGTAGAATGAGAGAACAAGAATGATCCCTACCTCTTTTGCTTTCTAACAACACATATAGTGAATCCATGGATAAAAAACTGCAATAATTTGAAACAAAGCATTTTGCATTCTAACATTTCTCAAGCTAGTCATTTATCATCGTACACTTACCAATATCACAAGAATGCCAATCCTATGGAGCCAGATAATGCTAGGCACAGAAAATTAAAGCCAGAGAGTATAATTGGGATATAAATGGTTCTAACTGAAAGAGTGAAGTGGATGAGTAAGGAATGTTAAACCAGATGGACATGAGAAAGAATATCCATTCCTGTGACACCAGAGAATCCTTTACAATCCTGATTCCAAACCTGATGACGAGCTACTAGGGAGAAGCTAGCAACTTTAAAGATCAATGGAATTTGCTCCAGGAGGTGAGCTGCATTGGCACTATTTGTGTGAAGAGTTGCAGAAAAATGAAGGAAAAGAATTGCAGCCATTATTAACAACCGACTCACAATTGCTCATTAATGAATCAATCCAAGCCTGGAGATAAGTATTAAGGAAGAATGCCATAGGGCTTATGCCGGGCCTTGTGCTGCTGAACATTTTTATCAGTGCTTTGGACAGAAAGATTTGAAGATTGGCTCCACTTAAAGGAGGGGGAGAAGATTCAAATGGATGAACAGTGGGCTGAAATGACTAAGACAAAACTTAACTGGCAAATTCTGCATTTCAACTAAAAACGAAAAAGAAAAGGCACAAAGGCACAAGGAACAGATCTGGCTATTCTTCTTAACCACAAATGAAGCATGAGGCAACATTGTTTTGTGGTGGACATAAAAAAAAATCTATATTGGAGTTCAATAAGAGAAATATATAGTCCAGATCCTGGAAATAGTTGTTCCATTTTATTCTGTTCCGATTAGTTAGAATACTATGTATAAGGACATGCCTCAACTATCTTCTCAGAAAAGCATGACTCTTGAAACAAATGGTACCAACCAGTAGTCAATACGATGCCACAAAGGTGTTATGAGAACTCTGAGGTGGGATGGTGATAACAGGACATTTTTGGGCGCCATGGCCTTGGGTAACAGGCTGGAACCGTCTGGGAGGGAATCCATCCTGATGGTCCAGTTCCCCTCCCAAATTCCCATGCAGTTACAGCAAAAGCGAAAGCATTCAAAGGAATCAGCCCCAAGAAGCATCTTCCCTCGCCTTCGGAATGGCAGCATTCTGGCAGAAACCTGACACTGTGTTTGATTCCAGAAATTATAGTTAAAAAAAAACACTGACAAATTGGAGCACATTTAGAGAAAATATATATAAGGTGAGTGTCAGGGTTCCAAGTAATACATCCATAATAAACAGAGCCCCGAGGCAAGTAGGTTCCTCATAGAATTGGGTTATTGGACATATGATAATATTGGCATAAGCTGGTAAAAAACTGATTCTGAATATTATCGCGGTTTTCACCTAATTAAAAGTAAAAGTTTCTCCTTCTTCCCAGTCAGTCACATGGTCCAATCAAGGTCTCATCCGGTTGTCAGGTGACATCACTCCTCCTTTCCCCAGCCACTTGTGGGAATGCCCTTGGTTCCCAGGAGAAAGTATTTTGTTTTGACTACAAGCCCCCTCTATCTCTATTCCCCCCTCCCTATCCTTCAGCTCCAGTGTGGCAACACTGAAACCTCAAAATGGCCTTGGTGAGGTCAGCTTCAGGGTTGACAGTGGGAAAGCGTTCTAGAAAACAAGTGTCAGGGTTCCAAGTAACACCCCCAACGAAACAAGACTCCAAGGCTTGAAGTTCCTCAAAGTTCCATTTTATTAGAGATGTCATATTGGCACATCTGGGAAAACCCGAATCTGAGAGTTCTGGGTTTTCCCCACCCAAAAGAAAGTCATAGATCCATCCCCTGCACCCACAAGTCCATCACATGGTCCAATCAATTCACCGTCCCAACTGGAGACATCCCCCAGTCAGGTGCAGGCCAAATGCCCTTGATTCCCAGAGAAAGGAATGTTGTTATGGCTAATTGTCCCAACACTCTTTGTAATCCACCCTTCCGTTTTCCCAGGCACTAAATGTGGCAGCCCTGAAGTTCCAATGAAAAAGATGGCTTCCAGGGCTGACAACAAGTTTCACAAGCAATGGCTAGAAAGGTCTAAGAATGTTTAGCTTACAGAAGAGGTTATTGAGCTATGACAATCATCTTCAAATATTTGAAGAATTGTGGCATTGAAAAAGAAGTAGACTTGTCCCTTATTGTCCCAAAAGGCAGATTCAAAATCCAAAGTCAAAACTGCAAGGATTCAAAGCTCAAGTGGGCATTCCTGACTCATCAAGTAGTGTAACAGATTATCATTTACTTGAAGATGCTCTAATGACCCTACACTAAGCAAGGGCTTGGATTAGTTACCCTCTAAAATCCTTTTTGATTGTATAATTCTGTGTTATACACTGTCTCCCTGGATTGAGGCAGTTTACAAATATAGTGAACAAATAAATATGAATGAAAATTAGCCTTAGACCTTTAAATGTCAAAGAATTTCTCCACAGCCACAATGTGTTATTTGTACACTTATTTTATTTGTTTGTTCACGAGCTTCAAAATTATTTCAGTCAAAGCTAATTTACATGGTGTATAAAAGCAACAGCTTTCAGATTTTTTTTTTTTAATGTAGTGACAACCCTGATATTTAGCACAGCAAGACAGTTGACTGAGGCAGCTGACCTACTATATCCTGAAAGTAGATGGAATGTGGATAGTTATTTTTTTTACTATTGTAATTTTAAGAGATGATAGCTGCTTTATAAAACATGTTTTACTAGACCAGTTAAAAAATCTGGCCTGGATGCGTGTCTGTTTCCCCCATTATCCTGGTTTCTTTGTTTCATTATGCACAGTTGCATCTGGGATCGGTATAGGTGTCATAAAGCAAATTCCATAATCTGTGGACTTCCAACAATCAGACTTTGCATTTTTGGAATGAGCTCCCTTTTTTGTAAATTCTTACTATCACATAACATAATCATGGGGTTGGCATAAATGCCCTTGGAAAACAAGAAACCCTAATGAGCAAAGCTGGAAAGGATTAATTGCCTCAAATTACTATGGAAGCACTCTATAAAATCTCTATTAAGGAAAGAAAATAATTAGTTGCCAAGAGATACTGATTTCTACTTTGCAAGCGGGAAGACTGCTTCAATCCCATTGAAGTTGATGGGAATGAAGTGGCACCGTGGTGCATAGGCTTGTAACCACTTTCACTTTTCCATTCCTTTTTTTCATGGGTGACATTAGCTGCCAGCTATAATACAGCAATCACTGAGGCATCTTCAAGTCGGATTTAAAAAACGCACAAGGCTGATTTTCAAATGAAAGCTACAAACCTTTCCTAAAAGGGTATGAAAAATGCATTAGCTAATTTCAGCCAGCTGCTGAACTGTGTGAAAGGATGTGGAGAACTCAGAAGTGTTTATTTAAAAAAAAAAACCTTAGGAAAATCTCAAATAAGTGGCGCTGCTTCTACTGCCGTTTACTAACAAACTGAAGGGAAGAGGGTTTTTTTTTTAAAAAAATCATACTGTTATCTCTTTTAGGTGCCAGGTGAAAACTTTTTTATTTACAAGGGTTTTAGATATACCCATTGCCTCGTGATTTTCTGCTGGAATATTAGTTGTTCTGTTTCCTTGTGTTTTGTTTTGCTTATTTAATTAATATACAATTATTTGTATTGCCTACTTATAGGTTGACCTATACAATAGTGTTGCCAGGCTCAAGGAAATCCATGCAATGACACTATCTGCATTCCAAAGACCTGAAGAACGAACTTTTGTCCCCTTATTGGGTTTTGAATCCTCCGTCCTCACCTTATATATGCGAGCAAAACTTTGTGAAGACATTTGATAGGCTGATGTCTTCATATTTTATTGGGTTTTTTTAAAAATCTAGTGAAATGATAATATATATTGCACGTCCAGGTATGATATGCCATATGGTAAAGAATAAATAGATGAATGCCTCCATTAATAGTTTTCTACTTTCTTTTCTCCTATCTTACCCAGCTTACCCAGCTCTACATTCGCTCTCTATACCTTAGGGAGAAGAAAAAAAAGCAAAGAAGGGCTCATGCTGACTGTTTTGAGACAGTCCTTCCACATTCACCTCATCTACTATCTCATTGTCTCCAGGTGTCAAGTCAAGACATTGCCCATATCTCCAGCATAGCCTTAGGCTTAGGGGAACATGTGTAGCTGGGGATCAGTACTAGCTTCACTGTTTTACATAGTTTGTTTATTTATTTACTGCCTTTATTATTTTATAACTCAAGACAGCAGAACACCTCCAACACAACAGTCTCCTCCTATTTTCCTCACAAAAACAACTCCATCAGGTGAGTTGGACTGAGAGACAGTGACTGGCCCAAGGACACCCAGCTGGCTTTCATAGCCAAAGGGGGACCTGAACTCACACTCTCTTTAGACACAAGGACAGTTTTTTCCTAAATGCCAACACTCTGCTAAACAACTAATTCCCACAACACTGTCAAACTATTTACTAAGACTGTATCACTATTATTCTTCTCATCGTTCCTATTACCTATCTCCTCTCACTTATGACCATAACCTTGTTGCTTGTATCTTTATGATTTATATTGTTTTATTTAGTTTCCTAGTACGACTTGATTGTCTATTTAGTATCCTATGACTATCACTAAGTGTTGTATCTTATGATTCTTGATGAAAGTATTTTTTATGTATCTTTATGTATTTTATGATTCTTGATGAATGTATTTTTTTTATGTACACTGAGAGCATATACACCTAAGACAAATTCCTAGTGTGTCCAATCACACTTGGCCAATGAAGAATTCTATATCTATATCTTACTTTCTAGCCCTGTATCTTAACCACTAGACCAAACTGGCTCTTTTCTGGTATGAATGCTAGAAGCAGTTACTATAACCTTGGTTCTTTTTTCTTTTTGCCTAGTTAGGATGTGCAACATTTATTGGCACATTTCTTTTTGCCATTACAACACATTAATTTTAATTTTCCTATAATTAGCAATGATAGAGGAATTAATAATAGCTTCATATTACAGAATATATTTCTCATGTGAAATTCAATTGACAAAATTGAATTATAAATGCAGGAGCCAGATGATCAAGCAAGACTGCTCATAAGGAGCACACTGTGAATCTAATTATGCTTGCTCCCAGGTAAATATGTTTCAGGAGCTCCTCAGCCCCCCCCCCAATAATACAGAGGAAACCATTACTCAGGTAAGTAATGGTTACTTTAAGTTGCATATGTTTTTCTGCACAGAAAATAATTAAACTACAATGTGATTTAAATAAAATACCATAAGAATAGCAGATATCTTTAGTTACCTTTCATTCTTTCTCCCTCTATTTCTGTCTCTTTTGTATCATTATATGTAAAAATTCGGAAGTTAATGTCTCAGTGGAAATCTATAGAAATTTTTTTTAAAAAAAAAGTTTAAAGACAAGTCTGAAAAATGTTCTTGTCTGATAAAAAATGTTAGGTTCCTCCTAAATTTCTCAGACCACTTGAGAATATGAAAAAGAACGATTTTCTCACATTCACAGCTTGATATATAGTATAGAAAACAAAAAGGTTATTTGTAATTGTCATTTGGAGATGGGCACAGTACTGCATTTTGTAACAAGCTGTTGTCTAACAAAATTGGAAAGATTCACGATGAGTTTGTTTATCTATCTATCTATCTATCTATCTATCTATCTATCTATCTATCTATCTATCTATTATCTATCTATCTATCTATCTATCTATCTATCTATCTATCTATCTATCTATCTATCTATCTATCTATCTATCTATCTATTATCTATCTATCTATCATCTATCTATCTATCTATCTATCTATCTATCTATCTATCTATCTATCTATCTATCTATCTATCTATCTATCTATCTATCTATCTATCTCTCTATCGGGGAAGACTCAAAATGCAAGATTTTTTTTTCATTTTTCCAGTGACTAGTTAAATTTCTTACTAATTCAGTTTCCTAGATTGCTCAGAAAGTGCCATACTGCAGTAATTGATCTGTGCTACTTACCAAATTGAAGCAGTTTTCTATTTTAGTCCTCCTTTTGTGAATGAGGCAATAAGTTTTGTTGCAGAGGCAATAAGATTGCAGTATAAAGTCTCCTAAATATAATATGTGATGAGTTCATGATTGATCTAAAATTTGAATTTGTTCCTCTGAGTTAAAGTGGGGGAAAGGGTTTAAAGCAGCATATTCTTTGTCTACAGATCACTAAACATGTTAAAGCTAAAGGACTACTTCTACTGCTACTGAAGTGTTTTCTATGAGAGAGACATTAATTTATTTCCTTAATGGAGCTTTAATATTTTAGTTTGTAGACAACCTAGATTCTGAATCTTTTAGAGAAATCAGGATTATCCTCCTATAAGTTTTCCATTTTCTTAGATGGCTTGTAATTCTTAAGACATGGAGAAGTAGCTGCAGAATTTTAGGCAGTATGTCCACAGAAAAAATAAGCTTACTGGAATATATTTCACTTTCCTATTATATACTCTAATCCTGTGGGAACTTTATGTCAGGCATAATGAAAGTATTCTAAGGGTTTCATAAAAGACGTGGACACTTAACTGCTCTTGTATATGAGTCAGCAGTCTAATGTGTGTTCAATTAGAACAATCTTATAAAAGATTATTTAATTATAGAGAATGGTAATTCATTCACAGTCCAGCACATATAGTATAATGAGAGAGAGAAAGAGAGAAAGAGAAGAGAGAAGGAGAAGAGAGAGTGTCACACCTTTCTGTAAATAAGAGATCTATTTTGAACAACCCCATGTCATGATATATCTTCTATCCCTCTTTCCCTCCCTCCTTCCACTCGCTCCCTCTTTTTCTTGCTCTGTGATTGAGGTACCTTCCATATCAGAAAGAAGTCCAGCTTCAAGCCTACTATAACTGAGGGCATGAGCTCAACACATTTAGGCTAATTGTGGGCCCCAGCTAGCCATGCAGTGTCTAGCAGAAAACTCTAATCCTTGCTATACCTTTCACAGAGCCTATCTTGCTCCAAATATTGTTGATTCTCAAGATCTTAATCCACAATAAGCACATGGTTGTTGATCTTTGCAAAATAGCTCACATGAGTTCTTCCTCTCCTCTTTTTGCTTGGGCTTTTCTGTTTTGTTTGTTTGTTTGTTTCAGTTGACACCACAATAGATGTTATGCCATTTGGAGGAATAGTTCCCTGAAATAGATCCCTCCTATTACATATAGCTAACACCTCAAGAAACTCAGTCAGTCTCTTTATTTTGGTCATTGACTAGAATAACAAAACAAAAGAATCTCATTTAATTCACTGAATACTAATACAGCCTTTACAGCACAGAAACCGACTCGTGTAAAACAAACTATAAAAGCATATACATAAAATTGTATGTTAAGATTTAAGAATTTGGAGCATAAAAATTAATTTAGCAAAGTTTTATACAATTTATATAAGACAGTTAGGAGATTATTTAGAATAATACAATAGTAAAATGACAGATGTAAAATAGAGAACCATTATATTAAAAAGCCATGGAAAATTTATAATCAATATTATTATATTTTAGAGAAGCAACTTCCTATATAAGGAGAAATGATACATAAGGAGTGATTATGGTTTCAAAACTAAAAGTTAGACTTATGTTATAATGACTGTTTATATTGTTAAAATGACTGGCAGTTAATGAAAACTGTTCTGGGCTATAAATTTAGCACTGCTCCAATTTAGCATCAGTCAACTGAACACTTGTTCAACCTGCTAATTTTGGAGAGATCTGCATTATAGCATAATCAGCATCAGAAAGAAGGAATGAGAAGGATAATGCATAGGGGATAGATAATGGAAATACAAATCATCAGACAAGGTTAAGAGAAGCATGTTGAACTCATAAAACATTTATCATTGTTATTTTGATTTCAGAGGGCATCTTGAAGGTAATCTTCATAGGAGAAGAACAGCTGAAGTAATGCATCTTACTTCTTATCTGACTTCTCAGATATTCTACAAGCAGCAACATCAGCATAAGATTTCCAAGAACAGCATCATGCCAGATTTATATACTCAGAGGACAAAATTTTAGAAGCATTTGGAAAACATTTGACCATCATTAACAAACAAATGGCTAAGACAGTTTTTCAACTTCAGCAATTTTAAGAAGTGTGGACTTCAATCCCCGGATTTCCCCAGCCAGTATGCTTGCAGTTCACATACCTTAACGTTTTTAGGGTTGAGAAACCTTGCCCTTGTGGATCAACATATTTTATTTTTCTTTCTCTATGCAAAATTGAACATATAACAACCATGTGTTTGTGCAAAATCTGGCAAGTACAGGAAAGGAACAGTAGCATGCATGGAGTCTTCTAATCCAAACTAGATAAACATGAAGAATAGTGCAATATCACAACACTTTTCCAGACTTTCAGCTTCTAAGGCTAATAATATGAAAAATAATCTAAAGTGTTGTTTATAATGGCAAGTCATTGGACAAACTGCATCTAAGTTCACTTTTCTACTCTTCCACATAGTTTTCTCAGGAAAAAGTTTCAGAAATGATTTTCTTCTTGCCTTTTTTCAAGATCAAAGAGAGAGTCACTTGCCAAAAGTGCTTTGTACTTCAGGCAGGATTACGGTACATTCTAGCAATGTTTAGAACAGTGTTGCACCATTCAAAGAAATCTATTTAAATGTTAAATTCTGATTCATAGATAGCTGTTGACTACAAATAAGGTGATGTCATGTCTTTCAAAATAAAAGTGAAAAAGATTATAGCCTTATCTAAAGATTAATGTACAAAAGCTGTCAAAATCTGATCAAAGTTATCAATAGCTGATCAAAATAGGTCCTTTCAGAAACCAATTCACATTTCTATACTTTCAAATTATATTATTCACAAAAATGCACTGTTATTTTTAAAGCAATTGAACTGCCATCCAGATAGATAGCCCTACAGGGCTGCAAGTAGATTAAGCAATCTGTACTGGGAAATAAAAAGATTTCCTGTCATTGTTCACATTTTATCTTTTATGGATAACAATCAGATAACGTAGCAGGCACATTTTCATATGGTATAGAAGTATCTGTGTAACTATTCCTGTCCTGCATATTCATACCACTATCAAAACAATTCTTCTTTCATGTGCAACCTTGAGAGACAAATAAAAGCATGATATAATTTAATTTAATCTTATTTAGTATTATCAATGTCCAGTAAATATGATGTAGCACTTCATCAAGATTAAGGCTACATGAGGTTTGTCTGTGTGTATGTATGTACATACATAATGTAGGTACAGAAATACAGAGATATTAAAAAAAAGTCTAATATTTTGCTGCCACTGGTTGTCTGAATTTTTGCAGTTCAGATCTGGTAGCTTTTGACATAAGCTGTTTTGATTACAAGAAACAATGAGAAAATATTTTAAAGTATTATTTAAATTATATAATAGGAAGAATGAACTGCTAAATCACACTGAGTAGTGTTATGTTTTCAGAAATAAATGATTTTGCGGGTGCGAACTGGCTAAATAGAAGGTCTATCTCGGACCTCGGTTACCTTGTGCCATGCTCTAAAGTGGCAGGATGAGAGTCCCGGGATGTGCTGCAGTGGCGGTAAAGTCTACCTCCCTCCCCTTCAGCCCTACCCTGAACCCTTACACAGTCTTCTCACCCACCAGCATCCAATGGCAAAGCACTTTCTTTCTGCTTTCTGGAAAATACAACGGATGGTTCCAAATGATGTCTTTTGGAGCCAGAGAGGTGAAGGAGGGAAATTTTATGCCAACATTCAAAATGCAGGGGCAGGTCTACCACAGGATAGGGAATATCATGGCCGGGCCTCAGCAGCAGCCTTCATTTCTCCAGATATACTTTGTTGGTGATGATGACAATGAGAGTGACATCCATTGTGGAATCTACCCAGGCGTTAATCCACAACTGGTTAGCCAACTGCAGAAGTTGCTGCATGAACACAACAAGTATATTCTGGAACTTAAGGCTGCTGTTGATTCTGTTCCTAAGGGCCACAAGGACTTCCAAGTGGTGATTAACGCCAATAGGAAGCCTTCTGGAGAGCACCGAGGTCGTTTCAATGCCCCCACGACTACAGAAGTGGCTGTTCTCATTGTCGGCCAGGATTTTGAGAAGAGAAATATCATTCTCCACAGCATAGACAACAGGTTATTACAAATCAGTGAGACACACCGTGCCTATGATGCTCTCCAGTACCCTCTGATGTTCTGCCATAGAGAAGATGGCTATTACATCAATATATTTCAGTGCGACCCAAAGACCAAGGTTCCTCTCAAGAAGACAGTGTCTGCTGCTGCCTTTTATAGCTATAGGATAATGGAGTGTGATGGCGAAGAATGCTACCTACTGCTGTTCCGCAACCTTCTCAATCAATTTCTGGTTGATATGTATGCGAAAATTGAGAGTGAAAGACTCAACTGGATTCGTAGAAACCAAAATAAACTGAGAAGTGGGGAGTATGTGCACCTGAAGGATGCCATGACAAGAACTGAAAGCCACTTATTACAGCTTGGCAATATGGTTGTGTTGCAGTCTTCTTTCACTGGAGGACCCCACTACATGCATGAGTGAATTCAAGATGCGAAGACATATGTGTGCCATTTCGGACGACCGGATCTGTTCATTACATTTACCTGCAATCCAAAATGGTGGAAAAGTTGTCCACTGTGCATATGAAGTATGAAACTGTGGACTCAGTAATGGAGATCGGGGATGCTGTACATTACCCTGTGGAGTTCTTGCACATTCTCAACCCACCAGGATTACCACCTCATGTCCTCTACCTCAAGGTTGGTGCTCCAATCATGCTGTTACACAATCTAACCCCTCCAAAACTGTGCAATGGCACCAGGCTTCAGGTGAAGACTTTGTACAAACACGTAATTGAAGCCACGATTTTCACAGGCATCAATCAGGGAGAAACCATTTTCATACCCCAAATTCCTCTGATCCATCAGACTACCACTTTGAGTTCAAATGTCTACAATTTCCCATTAAGGTTTGCTACGCCATCACCGTCAATAAGGCACAAGGACTGTCACTACGTTCATTTTAATTTGTCAGCAGGACTCTTATTCTGAAATGACACTGTATACTGATATGAAGTTCTCATGTGATACCTGTACTGCGCATGTGTTAATTTTTTCTTTGTTCTCTTGGTTCTTCACCATGTAGACACAGACTTAGGTGTTCTTATTTTTGTTATGAAATATATTACTTTTATTCTTTCCTGGACTCCGGTCTTATTATTGAGAATTGAGAGCAGGGAAACAAGATTCATTTCACCGCTAATTATTTTTCTCCGCAACAGTTCT
>QLTV01001804.1:1108934-1131597 GCA_003457575.1 Thermophis baileyi | reverse complement strand
AATCATGAGGATGAAAGCATCACCCCCATCTCAGCTCTACAAAAGGTCATCAATAACCATGGTCATTCAATAAGCATGGTCAATGGTATTTCTATATTAGGAATGCCTGTCCATATCATCAGGAGCAGAGGTGGGTTCCTCCTGGTTCGGACTGGTTCTCCCGAACCGGTAGCGACCCGCTGGTGATGTCACGATGACGTCACCGATCCGGTTCGGTCGGTGCCGGTCTTTTTTTGAATTTTTTTTGAATTATTTTTTTTTGAAATTTTTTATTTTTTTTTCTTCTTCTGCACATGCGCAGAAGCCGAGTTTCTGGCACTGCGCATGCATCGCCATCTTGTTTTCAGCAGTTTTTTTAAAAAAATTGAATTATTTATTTTTTTGGACTGCGCATGCGCGTGCACGCGCTTTGCGCGCACCCACAAGGCATGGCCACGTGGCGTGGGAGGAAGCGAACCGGCAGCGAGGTAAGTTAGAACCCATCCCTGATCAGGAGAAACAGACTAAAACTCAGTCCAGATAAGATCACAAGACTGTACTATGAACAACTCATTTTGATCTGTCCAGAGTCAAACTCTGAGCAAATCTGAATGAAATTATCTACAAAGTAGCATGAAAATTCCTCACTGGCACCTGTAGGCAGTCTTGCAGTCCAACTGTCCCTGACAGGAGATACTAAAAACCATTGGGTGGCTATCAGTGGGCACAATGAGAGAACAGAAAGAACAGCGTTTCTCTGTCCTTATTACCATAATGTAGAACCAAATATGGATTTTTATTCCATTTTTGATTGGATTTATGTGTGTTTTTGTCCAGTGGCATGAGTCATTTCTGGAGATTCATTTCCTGGAGTTCTTTCAAAAACTAAGGTGTACCCTAGAATTGATACACAGTGAGATACATAGGGACACATATGTATTGTCACATAGGGACAATCCAGTCAAGGACCTGTCATCCACCTATTCCAACCTGCAACCAAGGCCTCAGCTGAACTGTTCAGCAGATGTTCAAAGAAAGCCCCAAATTCCCTCTGAACCAGAGGTGGGTTCTTACCGGTTCTATCCGGTTCTTTAGAACCGTTAGTAACTCGGCGATGATGTCACAGAACCGGTTCTGCCGGTGTCTCCGTGGGCGCCGCCATCTTGGATTTTGCTTCTGCGCATGCGCAGAAGCTATTTTTTGATTGCTGCGTGCACAGCGCGACCCTGAGCAAACCGGCAGCAACAGGATCCACAACCCACCCCTGCTCTGAACCCACCAGGTACATGAATCACCTGGCTTGAGCAAACCTAAGAGGCCTTATCTCTATATGAGGGGATTAGGGGTATCCCCTGAGAGCCACACCAGAGTTTTTTCTTATGAAAACACACTGATAGTAATGTCCTCCAATGGCAGATCAAACTGCAACTGCAACTTCCAAAATCAAACCTAGCATGCAACCCTCATATGTGCTACACTTATTATTATTTGGGAGACACCCATGGTCTGGCTCATGATTGTAATTTCTGACATTCTCTGCCAGGTTACCATACAAAACATCAGTGGAGAAACCAGCAGGAAGTCATAGGTTTTAATCACATGAAGTCCTTGCTTAATGACCCACAGGATTTTTAGCTTCCAATGGCAAGCAGAACTGCCAGTATTACTATCACTAGGTGGTCTGGTCATATGACATATCACTTCATGACCACATTGCTTTAGCAATGGAAATTTTGGTCCCATTTCTTCTTGTATCCTGACGACTGCTGTATGTACAAAGATATCAGCTTTCCAGACAAGGAGAAAGTTCAGCCTGGAAAGCTACACTAAATGTATGAGCATAGAATACAGAATAATAGAGTTGGAAGGGACCTTGGAGGTCTTCTAGTTCAACCCCCTGCTCCAATAGGAGACCCTATACCATTTCAGATAAATGGTTGTCCAGTCTCTTTTTGAAAGTTGTCAGTGATGGAGCACCCACATCTTCTGAAGGCAAGTTTTTCCACTGGTTGATTGCTCTCACCCTTAGGAAATTTCTCCTTAGTTCTAGGTTGCTTCTCTCCTTGGTTAGTTTCCATCCATTGTTTCTTGTCTTGCCTTTTGGTACTTTGGAAAAATAGTTTGTGGGAGCCCATCAAATATTGGAACATTACTATTATGTCTCCCCTAGTGCTTTCCCCCCCCCATTACACTAGACCTACCCAATTCCTGTAACTGTTCTTCATATGTTTTAGCCTCCAGCTCCCTAATCATTCTTGTTGCTCTTCTCTGCACTCTTTCCAGAGCCTCAACATCTTTTTTATATTGTGGTGACCAGAACTGGATGACAGTATTCAGGATGACTTCTTTCTATATAGGATATAGTTTAATTTCCAATTGTGTTCCAAATTCCTTGCCTATACTTTCCAAAAACAAATGAGAAAAAAATGTGGAATTCACAGATCCCTGGCTGAATTCTGATATTAATTTGATTAATAAAGAAAATGATGAATTGATTTACATATAGGAGGAAGGTAGCCCAATTATTTTTCATTTAACCAAATAAATAACCCAACCCCCCAATTGTAGTTATAGGTATCATTTTAGCAGATAAATATGCATCGGATTTGGATCGTAGAACTTCTGTATAAGAGACACTAAATTTCCTTGCACAAAAATAAAAATACCCAGGAGATGTTTTCATCTTTTCCATCCATTTCTGCATTCACCTGCTCAGTTTTTCTACTGCATCAAATTTATCAGAAGTTTACTTAGTTAGTTATTTGGTGTTTTTCCAATTGTTCATTTTAATTAGGAAAAAGAAAGGGATTGGTTTCATTTATCTATTTGTTTGTCATCCCAAAAATTCATCTCTGGATCAGAATATAAAATTAGAGTCTTCAAAAGTTGTATGAATAAATATGTGAATGCTTTGTCAAGGGGCTATTTCATATTATTCTCTCACAGATACTTCTCTACTCACAACTGTAATTGAACCAGCAATTTCAGTCGTAAGTCATAATGGTTGTAAAGTAGATTTTATGACGTTTTTGCAGTAGTTGTTAAGCTAGCATGGTGGTTGTAAAGTTAACACCACAGTCATTATGCAAACTCATTTTTTTCTATAAGAAACTTTTGCCTGAAACCAGAAATAAATGTCAGTTTCAAGAGAAAAAGAAACCATTATAAATTGTAGTCACATGACCATAGGATGCTGCAAATGGCTGTAAATATGAGCTGGTTGGTGAGTGCCTCAAAGTGGTGTGTGTGTGTGTGTGTGTGTGTGCGCGCGCACGTTTATGCATATGTCAAAACTTCAAATCTGGGTCATAAGTTCCTTTTCCCGGATCTGTCATAACTCTAAAACCTAACCCAAAGTGACCAGTTGTAAGTTGAGGACTGCCAGTATTCTTAATTAAATGCAGATATTAGCGTACGATAATAATTTATTAAATCATATAATTTTAAGTTGTGCCAATAAGTATCCTTGAGAGGTTCTTGAGACCTTTGTTTACTCTTTACTTCTTGTGCCCAACACTATTGTAAAATGGATTCTTTGGAGGATATCTGGACTTCTACATGGTTTTCTGTAGTAGCTAACATTAGAGAACTGGTGAAACTAAGTTATAATAATAATAATAATAATAAATATAATAATAGCAAGGAGTGTAATAAAATTCCTATTCACATCAACATCGGGACCCAACGAAAAAATGGCTCTCAGTAAACTGCCTCATTTTCTTTCTCTATTTTTTGGGGGGAGGGGGGAAAGTAAGAGAGCGGGGGGGGGAAGAATGTTTAAGAATACTCAGAAATACACTGAACTTTCTTCTGCCTGAACCATTACATGTGAAGAAGGAAATTTCTTGAGGAATAAACTGGAAAAAAACAACCACTAATTGCACAAGATGTAAGCATATTCTAATAGTAATCGGTACTATAAGACTGATGTGTCTTATGGTGTTTTGTATACTTTGTTTCAGAATGTGATTGTTTAAGACTTTGAAGCAAGGGTTGCTCACTCTTGCTTGCTTCACCCTGTGTCATTCCTGTTTGCCACTAAGTCTTCCTTGGCAGTTCTATAATTACAAGATACAAGATTTTTCTTTCCTTGAGAGGAATTAATAAAAAAAAAACTTTAAAAATGGAAAGAGAGTACATATTAAAATACTGTCATCTTGCATTAGTAAAGGAAGCTTAAACATTACTGCAGAAAACCTATGACCTTGGAAATTAACATGAAATATAATGATTCATAGATGTAAGCATAAAAAGAGAATTAAGAATTCCCAAGACAACCAGCTAGATGGACTAATACCTTCTTAGAAAATTTGATATACCTAAGACATACAGGATATTTGAAAGTTATAGAACATCTGGAAAAACTGGGTGAAGATAATGAAGCCTGAAAGGGGAAGAACTGAAATATGAAAATAGGAAGACTAAAGTAGTACATCAGAAACTAGCACTTGGTAGAACAACCATGAAGGCTTTGGAAAAGATATTCAAATGTTGTGATGTATGTTGTGATATATATGTAAAGATCTGATTCATGAAAACCAGGATATTCCTTCTATGAAAACAAAACTTGAACTTTGAAGAAGCAGAAAAGACATTTTTTTTAACTGTGGTGCTGGAGAAGACACCTGAGAACGCTGTGGACAGCCCAGAAAACAAACAAAAACAAATGAACCCAGAGTTCTCACCCAAGGCACAAATGATCAGGTGTCAATACTTCTATTTTGGATATATTATGTGATGATATAGCTGCTTAGATAAGATTCTCATTTTGGGAAAGGGAGAAGGAAAGAGAAGAAGTGAATAACCAGCAGCAAGGTTGATGGATCTAGTTACAGTAGCAATGAATGCACCACTGGAAGAATTGAAAGACCAAGTTAGGAACAGAGCTCATGGAGAAAATCTATTTGGTCACTAAGAATCAACACCACTAATTGATAGACTGGTGGAAATGTAATAGTTCAAGTTCTAACCAAGGATCTAAGAATTATTAAGGTAGCACCTAAGAAGATAGGCAGTTCCAAGCCAGACGTTTCTTTGCCTTGCCTTGCCTTGCCTTGCCTTGCCTTGCCTTGCCTTGCCTTGCCTTGCCTTGCCTTGCCTTGCCTTGCCTTGCCTTGCCTTGCCTTGCCTTGCCTTGCCTTGCCTTGCCTTGCCTTGCCTTGCCTTGCCTTGCCTTGCCTTGCCTTTCTCTCTCTCTCTCTCTCTCTTTCTTTCTTTCTTTCTTTCTTTCTTTCTTTCTTTCTTTCTTTCTTTCTTTCTTTCTTTCTTGTAAAATTACGGTGTTCTGACAAATTCAATACTTTCAGATATTCAAGAACTCCTTTTAAGTTATAACTCTGAGCGTTCCAATCATGACTGGTATAACAAAAGATTTCTTTTTCCATAAGCATTCAGCTTTGATCTACGGTCCTAATATTTCATAATTTTTTCACATTCCAGAGGAAATGTGGCCAAAGTGGGGGAAGCATGTTGACAGAAATGTGCACCTAGACTGTGAATCTAATTGTAGATTTACATGTAATATGGTTATCAGCACACCTGGTGACATATGAAAAACCTTGGATGAAGCTTATTTAAAATGTCCACCTGCCAATCTTGTGCACATGATCAATTAGGCATCTTTAATGTGACTNNAGCAGCCTTACAATATGTGAGGGACTGTCAGAGAGAAGAGGGGGTCGGGGGGGGTCGGCCTATTCTCCAAAGCACCAGAAGGCAAGACCAGAAGCAATGCATGGAAATTAATCAAGGAGAGAAGCAACTTAGAACTAAGGAGAAATTTCCTAACAGTTAGAACAATCAATCAGTAGAACAACTTGCCTCCAGAACTTGTGAGTACTCCAACACGGGAGGTTTTTTAAGAAGAGATTGGACAACCATTTGTCTGAACTGGTATAGGGTTTCCTGCTTAAGCAGAGGGCTGGACTAGAAAACCTCCAAAGTACCTTGCAACTCTTTTATTCTGTTAATATTTCATTAATTTTAGCTTAGAAAAATTGATTAAAAAAAAACTTCCCAAAGATATATAGGAAGGGTGTGGTCACCAGAAACAAGAAAACAAAATCATGCAATCTCCTTCCAAGTTCCGTGCATAGATTTTTAGTATATAGCAGTGCCACCTAGTGCCCTTATTAGCTCCTGGGGCATTTCACCATATTTTTTTGCTTATCCCAACAAAATATCTTTCCCCAAAGTCTTCATGCATTATGTCTGCTGGAAGAGTTCTTTGCATGTTTCGTTCAAAGGATGAAATTACGTTCAAGGGAATATACTTGCAGCCTTATCCATCATAAAAAAGAATTCTAAGCATTTTCACTCCAAAAAAGGCATGCAATACTTTTTTTTATTTATTTATTCCTGCTAAACTTATGAAGAACTCTTCCAGCAGGCAAGGACAGACAGGTCAGATTGTGTTTGCACATATTCTGCAGCCCTTTTTAGCCATTAACATGTGCAGGTAGCCTGAGTCTTGCTCAAAGGTAATTTGTAGAGCAGTAAATGAGATATCACATTAAAGTGCAAGAAGGAACATAGGAGGAATGTCCTCTTGAAGATTGTGGTTTGCCAAACACAGCCAGATGAAAGGAAACAAAATGCAAGGTAAACACAGGCTGCTTTATTTGAAATCTCTATAGCAACTGGATGTATAAAATAACAACTGATTACTGTAAAATGAAGTCTCTCTCTC
Organism: Thermophis baileyi; assembly: GCA_003457575.1. Taxonomy (NCBI): domain Eukaryota; kingdom Metazoa; phylum Chordata; class Lepidosauria; order Squamata; family Dipsadidae; genus Thermophis; species Thermophis baileyi. The sequence goes on along the minus strand of QLTV01001804.1, from coordinate 1,124,930 downwards.
TCTCTCTCTCTCTCTAGGCAGTGCTTCAATATTTGAGATGTATGGGAATGAGTCATGAACATCCCAGTAGCTCCGTAATGTTCAGAAGAGCTGCCAGCTTAGCTTGGTCAAATGAAGCTAAGATTTAAAATTTACTACATTCTGTTGTAGCTCATTTATCGGGCATTGACATGACCTCATATCAGGTGTTTCATGCCGTCGAAGATTGATGGCTGCACCATGCCAGCTGTCAGATATTACCAAATATAGATTGTGACATGTCAGATATTGTCAGGTTCTGCCTGTCTCTGCGGTCCAGCTAGGAGATGCTGTCAAATGTTGAGTGCTGGATGTCAGATTTTGTCAATTGTACAACATAGTGAAAAAAATTGACTGCTACCAAAACTCCATGATGCCAAGTGCTGATACTGAATATTAAATATTCATGTGCATCACCATAATCTGCAAATATTCCAAGGTTGTTTCTTATTTGAAACTGCAAAGAAGGTTTTGCAGTTTTCATTTATTAATTTTGGGACACATCTTTCCGATATATATATAAAAAATCATGTCAGAGAAAGGACAAATGATAAGGTCTTAAACTAGGTTGAATGATACACAGCCATGATGGTGAACCTATGGCACGTGTGCCAGAGGTGGCACGCAGTGCCCTCTCTAATGGCACGCAAGCTGTCGCCCCAGCTCAGCTCCACCGCGCATGTGCACGCGCCTTGCACCGACCAGCTGATTTTTGGGTCTCTGCTGCATATGTGCTGGGGACGGGGCGCATGCGGGAGACACGTGTGCATGTGCGGGGGGCAGGGGTCACACGTGTATGCATAGGGGTCATGCACGCATGCGTGGGGGATGGGTGTCATGCAGGGGAGTTGCGTGCGCATGTGTGGGAGGCGGGGGTTGTGCGGGGTCACGTGCACATGGGTGGGGGCGGGGGAAGTGCAGGGGAGTGCAGGGTGTCATGCACGTATTGCATTATGGGTGCGGGCGCCCACTTTCAGCACGCAACGACAAAAAGGTTAGCCATCACTGATATACAGTGTGGCTGCATTTCTATAGCATATCAGTTTCATTATTTGAAATATCATCCTGATCTTAAAAGATATTGCATCTTTGAGACAAGGGGAAAAATAAAACAAGAATACTATTTTCAGACCTGAAAAACTACTTGATAAAAGACTCATTAACCCAGCTTTTTTCAGAAAGCAAATTTGGATATTTAACCAGAAAGATTTTTTTAAAAAAAGTTTTTATATACATATGACTAACAACAATTTTATAATTCCTGTGAAAGCCTATCATCTGAAGGACTAAAATCATCATGTTTAAAGTATCATTTCAAATGGAGATCAATGGTTGATTTCTACTAAAATGTGGTGGCTCTCCCCTTGTTTTTCAAATATCAAAGGTATTCTTTTATCTGGGATCATTATGGTAAGATTTTACTAGTGACTAATAAAATCTGTGCGATTACAGACATCAGCTCATGACAATTTCAAAAGAGAAATATGTATAGCCACTTAGCTGTTGATCTTACTGTGTGGGATTTTAATATGTTACCAGTCAAGTATGACTACAGATTATTATGTTGAAACTTCAGTCTCTCTCCACTTGAGCTTCAGACATATTTTCTTCTTCTGCTACCCGGCCACGTACTTCGGCTACTCATTCTGTATGCTTAAATGACAAGTTCAATACCTTTATGAAAGAATAACCCTCTGTAAAGTCAGATGAAGAAACTGACCTGGATGACAGTTCTGGGGCATCATTGAAAAGCGACTTAATATTAGATATTTTACTATTATAGCAAAAATGAATAAGCTTAAACTATGTGTGGGTGTATGCATTCTTTGATCTTTAAAGTAAAATAATTTACAAAGCTGATTGGGGATTTTTCTGAAGGAACATGAAAGGGCAAATGTGTTGAAGCTAAGAAGATGGGATGGGAGGCATTGTTAAGCCCCCCCTTTTTTTACCCACGGTTTGCTGAATAAACCATATTTGGCTGGGCTCACATATTGCAATAGGCCAAAACTAAACAAGCCACATTAACAATAATGTTGTATGGAACAACACCAAAGCTCTCTATCCAGAAGCGTGCAGTGCTAGGAACAGCTAAGATACTGTGCAGAACCCTCAAACTTTCAGGTGGTGGTAGAGGAGGAGGAGGAGGAGGAGGAGGAGGAGGAGGATAATACAACAGCCCATAATGCTTTCCTTCTGGGAAGTTAGAGGATTCCATCATCATCAGTTTGCCTTCCAATAATTTGATATTTTGTAATTAGTCACATTTACCCTGGCTAAATCTTTGTGAGAACCCTCACGAAGCTTCTCAAAATTCCAATGATGCTTACTTGCTAAAATAAAATTTAGGCAGTCTAGTTCCAAGAGTCAAATAAAAGTCAGTCTAATTTCTCGTGCCAAATAAGTGTTCGGGGACTGTAAGAAAAGCAGCAAGTAGGCAGATGAGAAGCAAGAATGCAGAGCTGGCTAAGGAAACAACAACAACTGATGCCAGGGCAGTTATGCTATTTCAGTGTTTAAGAGCTCTAAGGCTGTGATCAGAATAGATCAGAAGAAAGAACAATACTCCTTGGGGAGAAGAAACTTCAGGGAATTGAAGCTGAGTGATTGTTCTAACAAAAGAAAACTACTGGAGATAAAAAGAGGACGGCTGAATATAATTCATTTGGACTTTGGAGCTACTGTAAACCCTTTGACCTGCAGAGAAATGGAAACTTTTTATTATTGATTAGATTTAAAGATTTTCTCAGAAGGTAGGTAGTGTGGCAGTAGTTTAAATCAAATAGGTATTGCCAGGTATAGGAGATCCTTCGGTTTTAAAAATGGAGGACACAAATATAAAGTCTCCCTCAAGTCAAGCTTAACTACTGGTGACAAAATGTACACCGTGTTGCTTTCTTGAAAATTTCTTCTTCCTCTTCTCCTCCTTTTTTCCTTTCTCCTTCCTCCTCCTCCTTCTTCTCCCCCTCCTCCTCCTCAACATCATCACCCTCCTCACCTTTCCCATCCTCCTCCTCCTCCTCCTTCTTCTCCTCCTTTCTCCTTCTCTTGATCTCCCTTCAAGTCTACAAACTTGGAATTTCTCAGTAGTTTCCATGCACTTTATACCAATCAATCATTTTGTAGATCATAGTAACTAATTCTCTCTTCTTGGCAGTCTTTAACTGGTCTGCACTTTTCTGAACAAAATGGTAATGTCTGAATAAAGGTGTTTCCAGCAATGTCCAAGGAAAAGCACCAACTGTAACCAAACCTCTTCCCTCCGACCTTTAAGTATGCAGTTTCTGGCTAAATAGCAATACAGAGAGAGGGGAGGGGAGGGAGAGGGATTAGACTTAATTACTCATTCATTCATTCATTCATTCATTCATTCATGTTTACCACCCACCTTCTTCTCATTGAGTGCCTTACTTAGCCTGTAGTATTCAAACAATACTGGGGGAAAAAAGCTTGATTTGTACTCATACAGAGGGCCTCCAGAGGAAATCAGGACTATTGAGTAGATTTTTAAATTTTAAAAAAATAATAATCAGAAGAAAAACCTGTTTTCTATTGCTGGACTCCAAGGTGTCTTTAAGTCTGTTTTTGGTTTTTGTTTGCTGTTTTAATTGTTAAAACAAATCCTAAGATAGAAAGCAATTAAGAAGAAAGGAACAATAGCTTAAAAGTTTTAAACTAATAATATAGTAGAACACTCTGAAAATAATAAACCTAAACAAATTAAGCAAATTGGAAAGTACAAAATAGCTTAAACCAGTAATGTGAACTTCAGTGCAATAAGAATGGGTTTTTAATAATGAAAATAGGTTGAAACGGTTATAAAATAAATACAAAAATAATAATTAGGCCGATCAAAGTATGGGCTAGTCTGGTGCATGCTAGGAGTGCAAAATCCATATAGGGACAAATGCCATTTTGTTTTTAATATGCTAACAAGATACAGATACATTATGAAGCAGTATGAGCATAGACATAGACAAGGTATTTACTACATTGGACATCCATACTCAGCCACTGAGTCAGTCACCGAGGAAGCTATAGTTCATGGTGATACAAAATAGTTTTGAAGATCACCATAACAGATAGTCCTTGACTTACAACCATTGGTTTAGTGACTATTCGAACTTACCTTGGTCAAAGTCATCTTCTTACACTCAACAATTGCCAGAGTTATGTCTTCTCTAATGAGTGAGTTGTGGCATAAATGTTGGGAGTTTAAAACTGGAGTTGAACTGACAAGACAGGTCTTTGCAAAAGGCTTATAGTTATAACCAAAAAGAATATCATAAAACCCCATAATTTTTACCAATATTCTTCTATCAAAAATTAGGAGTAGCCTCAACAAAACTATTTCAAGTTTTCCGTAGTTCAGAGAAGTGAGGGATATAAACATACAGTTTTTTATAGGGTATACGTCACAAATATTTGAGGTTATGAACCCTAGAGTGCCTGCTGAAAAACTTTACTTCGTTATTTGATCAGGTTAGTTATTATTTACAAGGTGTCAGTTTAGACCTTGATATTTCATTCTTCTCCTATCCAGCTATTCATATTTCTTCATAATCCCTCTGGTCTGGCAGAAACTATTTAAGAAGCCTGCAAGCAGCTGCTACCAATGACAGATGTTCCCAGAAGAAGGTGGAGTGACACAGTCCATTGGTCTAACATCCCCAAAGGGACTAAAGGACAAAAACACATTGGTGAAACAAGTTTCATAGTATAAAGGAAGGGCATGAATTGGAAGACTTAGATTTGAGAGACTTGTTTAATATATTCGGTCTCTTCATTAGCATTGGCTTCTTCTGTGACTAAAAAAATGATGGCATTACCTCCATTGAGAATTCTTTGCTTTGCTTTTTTTCCTCTGTAGAGGAAACATTAGAATCTCAGAGATACTGTGGCTCAGAGAGGCATATCCTATCAGTTGGAAAATGGTAAAAAAGAAGGAGAGAATATTTCATTCTCAATCTGTGTTCCTGATGATCTGCTCCCATATATGCTACTAACACCAAAATGGAATGAAGAAGGGGATATAATTAACAGAAAAACAAATTAATCATAGACACTGGAATTTAGTCTGGTCTCACTGTCATTCCTTCCTGCAGCTATTCCAAAGGTGCTTTTACAAAAGGCAAATTGATTTTGTTTTTCCTTGAAGACATTTTGCCTCTCATCCAAGAAGCTTCTTCAGTTCAGTTCTTCAGAACTGAAGAAGCCTCTTGGATGAGAAGCAAAACATCTTCAAGGAAAAACAAAATCCAGTTGCCTTTTAAAAAAGCACCTTTGGGACAACCATGACTGGATGACTGAGAATCTCCATAGACACTTCCTGCAGCTACTTTACTTGCCCTTTTCCCTTTTCCTTCTATCCAAGTGCATGTGATGGTGGGAGTGATGGAGATATCATGAAAGTTTGAATATGTGGCTTAGCACATTTATCAGGAACCTTGGGGAATGAAATTTCCCTAGTTCCTGCTAGTCCATTACAGATGTCAGGAAACAAGTTATTACATTTTTAATTGTTCCAATGATTCAGACATTATAGAGAATACACGTAAAGAGTACAATATTCAGTAAGTGGAAGCATAGAAAACATCAGAAAACTGAAAACTGGTCCTAAAAGACCCAAAAGTAAAAGAGTCTATGTTATGATGCAAGAAGTCTGCACAGCATGGATAACTACAGAGATCATACATATTGATTTCATATAGTTTATGTATACGTATTAATTTTAACTAATTGTAATGGGAGTGGAAAGAATATAGTAGATCACTAGTTAGAAATAGATTAAAATTTATTGCAGAGTCCTTAGTCATCTCCTTGCTTGGTTGTTCAACCATGAGCTATATATATGCTCTTCTATTGGACTAAATTTATTAATAGCCTCCCCATGCTGTTTTTCACGAAATATCAAGTAATTTGAAGTACCCAAACCTAACCTTTTCAAAGAGCAGCATATCTGACCATTTGATCTTTCTCAGTTTATAGATCCTGATATTACTTTATGATTTAAAAATTTTCTAGCAGCATCAGAGAGCCCTTGCATTTGCAAACAGTATTGCTCTCATGTCCATCAGAACTGCAGAGGATGGAAGCATATCAAATGCCAAAATATGGTCAAATTGCATTGTTTATTTAAAGATTGCTGGGTAGAGAAGTTCTCTTCCATACTTAAACCATTGGCTAAATTTAAATGGATAGGGGGAGAAAAAACCCTAATCATTAAATGCTTGTATAAAAAAAAATAAAAGGTTTATAATTTATCATCAGTCTGAAATAGCTTTCCACAAATAAAAAGCATGAGTGGCCTTTTTTAAAAAATTAATATTAATTCATTAGAAATTCTCTGTTCTGGGATTATATTTGAGGGGTGTGTTTGTGTGGCAATCAGACAATTCCAAGTTGAAAACATTGCTATCATCCACCATAAAGGTATGCACTGAAGAATAAGCCAACTACAATCAGAATTATAACAAGCAGTACCTTAATAAATTAGATAGATCAGCTATTACAGTCATGTTAGGAGACCCAAAGTGCTTCTGGGTTGAAAGAATAACCTGGTGACATCACAGTTGTAATGTAAATAATGTAAGAAAGTCTACATCTATTTTTCTTGAGAATTTTTTCCCTCCTAAAAGGCATTTTTGTATGCATTACTTCTAAAATACTGCCAAACATTTCCTCTGTAATACGTATCTTACTAAAAAATTTTAACATTTCAAATTGGAAAAATGCATAATGGAAAAAATATATAGCTTTATTCTATTCTATTCTATTCTGTACTAAATCCTGCAGCATTGGTGGAAGGAATACATCATAAAACAACATGCTAAAATATACCAGAAAATTGGAGACGAATGTGGGAGAAAAACATAAGAAGGCTATGAAAATGCATGGAAGGCAGTGGTGGGTTTCAAAAATTTTCGCTAATGGTTCGGTGGGTGTGGCTAGGTGGGGGCATGTGACTGAGTGGGCATGGCCAACTTGACATCACTCATGCCCACTCAGTCACATGACCCCCCCCATCTAGCCACACCCACAGGAAAAGGTAGGAAAATTTTTGGAATTTCCACCTATCTACCCCTACCCTCCCTTTGCCAGTCACCCCCGTTTCCCTTCCTTTAGCGGCCCGGGCCCTAGCTCCTCTTCCTCCCCCACATTGCCTCTTTGTTTGGGCTGCTTAACTTCCACGGTGGCTGGTCCAGAGTCCAGAAGGCAAACTGACTGGAGTTTTTGGCGGCCCCCAGCCAGCCGCCGCTGCTGGAAAGCGGCTGGCAAAGAAGCCTCCCAGCCGCCACCTCTTTGAGAGCTGCTTTATGGCTGTGGTAGCTGGCTGCAGGCTGCCGAAAAGTACCGGCGGTCGCAGAAAAAGCTGCTGCCGTGCCATCACCACCATGCTCTTTGCGCATGTGCATCCCATTGGACTTGAAAGGCAATGGGATGCAGGTGCGCAAAGAACATGGCAGCGACAAACATGGCGGGCGGGGCGAGCGAGCGGCGACCGGGGGACCAGTTCGGGGGCATGGCCAGCTGGCCATCGCTACAGATTCGGCAACCTTGGCCAAATTTCTGCCAATGGTTCACGTGAACCGGTGCGAACCGGCTGAATACCACCTCTGATGGAAGGATATTTAGCTGGATGATCTGTATAATTGTACTGTATTATAATGCCAAAGTTTACTCTTGTGGAACAAATTCCATCTCTAGGGGAAAAAAAATTCTGGGAACATTATATGTTCCAATTAAATTAACAGCCACTGAACAGCACTGAGAAGATGATGAGAATTTTGACTTGTAAGTAATTTTATAGAAAGAAGAATCAATATAATGACATCATTTTACTAAAAATGGTTTCAAAACCAGAAACTATGATGCTCATAACTGAGATGGTTGCCCTCCTTTGCTTTCTTACCAATAATTTGTTTCATTTGAATTTATTATGCTAAGGGTAGTGACTCTATATGTTGTTCCTGCTGAGGCTGTCGTTTTATAAAAGAGCGAGAAAAGGCATTGGTTTCATTGACTTAGGACTAAAATAAATTAATTTTAGCTTTATTCATTTCATATAGACCTTCTAGAAAAGGCTGGTAATATTTCTTCACAATTGCTTGCCTTTTTTAAAAAAAAAAATCCTATTCTTTTTGTTGTTAAAAAAAATCATATAGGGCAGAGGTTTCAAACTCGATTTCATTGAGAGCCGCATCAAGGTTGTGTTTGACCTCAGGGGGCCGGAGTGGGCATGGCCAGGATGGGTGTTGCCAGCTTGATGTCACTCATGTTGGGGACACCTGTGGTGGCCTAGGTGGGGCTGGGGGGATCCTCCTGCAGCCCTCTGCCAGCAAAAACACAGCACGCCTCCCCATGAGCTCCAATTTCACTGGCAGAGGCACTGCGGGCTGGTCCTTCACTAATTTCAGGGAGGCCCTGCAGGCCAGATCTAAGCACCTCGCAGACCGGATCCAGCCCACGGGCCTTGAGTTTGATACCCCTGATATAGGGGGTTCTCTCTCCCAAAAAAATGGCTGAGAGAAGACTTAGTGTTAACTTTTTCCATACATCTTCCATGGTGGGCTTGTTATATGATACAAAATAACAAAATTATATGATATAAAATACTCTTGAATTTAGCCCCCAGTTTCCAAAATTTTCAGAAAATCCTACTACAAAAAGTAAAAAAAAAAATGTGAAAAGACCAACCAAGTATTGGCTATTATAAAATCTTCATGATTATGAATCTCTCTCTTTTGTGGCATTTCTGAATGCAGTAAGCCACTCTTCAGTGCACACACAGAAAGCAATATACATTTTAAAAGAAATAATATATTAAACAAGCAGCAAAATCATGAAAAGAGCATTCTTCATATAGCAAAACAAGAGTAAAGCAGAAAAAAAGGAAAAGGAAAGAATAACTCAGTCTTTAAAATTAAGACTTTTTTTCCTGGATTCTAAAGGTTCGCAGTGAAAGTGCTGCAATGAAAATCTATAGCATTGAATAAACAGCATTTTCCTTAATAAACTCCATGGAATCTTATCATGTAAGAACAGCTAGAAAAGCACTTCCAAAAATTATCATGTCACTGTTTTCAAAATTATCTGCTGAGAAAGTATTATTCATTCCTACCCCTGTATGCTTTAAAAATAAAAATGAATTATTTTTCTAGTATTTGGTCTCATTCCAGCCTTCTAAGAAATGAGCTGTCTAGCAATGTCAGAACTCAGAGACCTATCTTCTCTAACTAGAAGGTCACTATGCCAGAAGGACAACATTTTTTTAATAGCTCCTAGTCAATAACTGAGGATTTACATATCCATTCAGGCAACCCCATTCTATTGGTCATGGTATTTGAATCCTGATCTTGGCAATATGTTTTGTATCTCTTTTGACAATAAATTTTCCAGGCTGCCAATTTATTTTTATTTTTTTGCATTGATAGGACTTTAGTTCCTAGTTTCTGCTTACAAATTATTGTGCAAATATATTAAGAATAAAGAGTAAAGTTCACAGAACAATAGAATTAGATGGTGTTTGAAGGACTTCTACTTTAATCCTGTTGAGGACAAGAATCCTTAAATCATATCAAATCTTTGCTTGAATAGTGATTGCATGATCTCTGCAGTAATCATGTGCTAAAAAAATAAATAAGTAGATGGGTAGATGGGCTCTTTTGATCCTTCTCTGGATAAAAGAGAGAGACATGAGATTGCCTAGGTCAGGGGTCAAACACTCAAAGAGCCACTTAGGCCCGTTTCCCAGAGAAAACAAAACACCTGGAGCCACAAAACCTGGGTGGCATGGCCAACCGATGTCACTCACTCCCACCCAGTCACATGATCCCCCAGCCACGCCTACCCAGGTTTTGTGGCTCCGTGTTTTCTATGGGAAATAGGTACAGTAACTCCCTCTCTGTCTCCCTCCCTCCCATCTCTTTCTCCCTCTATCTCCCTCTCTGTATCTTTCTCATCTCTCTTTCTTTTTCTCTATCTCCCTCTCTATCTCCCTTTCATCCTTCTCTCATTTCTCTGTCTGTCTCTTTCTCTCTCTTTCTTTCTCCCCCCTCTCTTTCTGTGTCTATGTCTGTGTGTGTGTGTGTGTGTGTGTGTGTGTGTGTGTGTGTGTCACTCTCTCTTGCTCCCTGCTTCTGTGGCTCTTCTCACTGTCGGAAAGCCCTGCCGCCCTGCCTGCTCTCTTTCGGGCTTTTTGCCAGCTGTTTTTTCTTCCTTCCTTTTGGAAAGCCGGGCTGGTGGAGCAATGAGTCCCTCCCCATCCCCCCTGACCAGCTGTGGTGCGCACGAGAGGAGAAGGAGGGGGAGGTTGCACTCATTGCTCCGCCAGCCTGGCTTTCCAAAAGGAAGAAAAAAAAACAGCTGGTGAAAAAGCCGAAAGAGAGCAGGCAGGGTGGCAGGGCTTTCCGACAGTGAGAAGAGCCACAGAGGCAGGGAGCGAGAGAGAGCAAGACACACACACACACACACACACACAGACACACAGTGTCTTTCTCTCCCTCTGTATCTCTCTCTCCCCATCTCATCCTCTCTCTGTGTATCACTGTGTGTGTCTCTTCTGTCTCTCTCACCCCCTCTGTGTATCACTCTGTATGTGTCTCTCTATGTCTCTCTCTCCCCCCCCCCTCTCTCTGCTGCGGCTGGGCCAAGCCAGCAAGCTCTTTTTGGGGCGCTTTGCTACGTCTTTTATTTCTTCTTTTTGGAAATCCGGGCTGGCAGAGGAACGATCGCCAGCAGCGGCTTCCCTTCGGCTGACCGTTCTCCCCAGCTCCTTCTCCTCTCGCAATGCTTTTGCACCTAGACAGGAGACAGGAAAGGGGACTGGGAATCCAGCTTCCCTCCCACTCCTCTTCCTGCTCTCCCGATGTCTGTTAAGCCAGGGCTGAGGAGATCCCCTTGCGGGGAAAGGCGCTCAAGGCGCTGCACTTAACAGGACGCAGCTTCTCTCCTGCACGAATGCTCCGGCCATCGCCTTGCCATGTCATCCCCCACCCCCAGCAGCTCTTTGGCCGAGCGTGGAGGGTGCAAACTCCAGCCCGAAGCAGCAGGAAGCGAAGCTGCCTTAGGTGCAGCGAAGGCAGGTACAGGGGCACTCCGCTCCTGCACTCTCTGGTGACTCTCCTCCTCCTCCTCCCCCTCTCGTGATGCCCTGGCTGGCTGTGGCTGAGCCGGGAGCGTGCACACATGTGGGGAGACCCTCCCTAAGCGAGCAGCCGCCCGCCTTGCACGTGCCTTTCCTGAGCTTTGGTACTTGCTTGAGGAGGGTCTCCCCGCGCTTGCGCACGCTCCCGGCTCAGCCACAGCCGACCAGAGGGTCACAAAGGGAGGAGGGGGAGGAGGAGGATTGCCCAAAGGGACACCTGCGCCACAGCTGGCGATTGTTCCTCAGCCCAGATTTCCAAAAATATCCAAAAAAGAACTAAAAGCAGCAAGGGGTGGTGCCAACCAGTGATGGGACAGGGAGCCACAGCAGAGGGCCCAAAGAGCTGCATGCAGCTCCGGAGCCGCGGGTTGCTGACCCCTGGCCTAGGTTGTTTCTCCTTAAGGCCATCCCTTTTCCTCATGAAGAGAATGTAAGACAGTGACCTCTGGTGTCTGGGGGAGGTGCAGGAACATGGAGATGGAGGAATTTGTTCTCTAGTCACAAATGGAGTCTTTCAAAGGACACTAAGTTTGGTCATTTCTCTGCTAACCCCTTTTAAGAAATTGCTTATTAACTGTTGTAAAGTTAGATAACTTCAAAAGGACAAGACTGGAAACACCTGGTGAGTGACTGCCTTCAAACCTTAATATAAGAAAATGAAGATTTATTTTTGTAACTTTCAAAAATTGAAAACAAACAGAAAAAAGTAAGAAAAGCTTTTGGCCACAGAATTATGGTGCTTACAGATATATTTGAGGAACTCCATCAAGACTTTGAATCAATTATGGCTGATATGTTGTTTCTTTTTTGGAACAGTTTGTCTTATAGAACAAGATACACAGCAAATTACAATTGAGAACAATATGAATGAAACATTGGCAAAAAACCTGCAGTAGATGAAAAGAAAAAACTTTATAAAGACTTAAAAAATAAAAAGGAAATTAAAAAGATAATTCCAGAAAGTAATAAGAATATTTTTGTTGTCGTTGGATTTACAGAACAGACCACTTAAAGGCTGGAAGAAAATCACAACAAGGATCTACTGCAACTACTGGAAAAGATCACTGAGAATCTTATATAGAGAAATAATGTTCTGTTTAAAAAAGGAAGACAAAATTGACTTCTTTGACCATACTTAAAATGGGATGTATTGATATTGTGTGAAGTTCTTTCTAGAATTTAATGATATTTTGGCTGGAAAAAATGTGACATACTGGATTTGCTTATTTTTAATTTTTGTCTATCCTAATTGTTCATTATATATTCTTAGTCTCTAGTTGTGTGATTTTTTTTTCTTCAAAAAAGAAACTAGCCCTATTTGTTTTAGGGTTTCTTTGTATTAGAATGATTACACTAGGCATTACTTTATATGTGAATGCTTTAGAGTTGAGATGTTGACTGTTTATTTGAATGGGGTACTTTGCTATTTGGGGCAGTGATCTCTACAATGCTACACATTTGGAATGGGTTGTGTATTGGAGTTTGACTTCTCTCTTTAAAGGAGAAAACAAACATATCTTTTTCTTATGTTAAATTTTAGATTTGGTTTGCTTATATTAGAAAATTGGGGTCTTTTTATGCCTTTTATATGGGGTTTTGCCTGTAGCTAAGAGTTGAGATGTGTGTGGGTGTGGGTGTGTATATTCATATACACACAGAGAGTATATATTCAGTTTATAATGATATAGTAAAATTATTTACCATTATAAAACCACATCATCCACAAAACTCAAACAACTAGAGGACTTTTTAAGCATAGAAGATTGCATTAAGACATTGAAATAAGGTGCTTCCCTAAGATTTAGAGACCGAAACTCAAGTCCATCCTTACCTTCCAGCCAAAATATCATTAAATTGGTGACTTCAAACCAGTCTCTCTCTCAGCTTAACATACCTCACAAAGTTATTGTTGTGGAAGAGAAGTAGGAACAGCTAGTGCTAACTATACCACTTTGATCTTCTGGAAGAAAAGTAGAATATTAAGCTAACCAAGGAAATAAATCATTTGTATTACTACCAGTTTATAATGCTCTGGTAAGTCCACACTTGGAATATTGCATCTAGTTTTGGTCGCCACCATATAAAAAAAAAAGATGTTGAGACTCTAGAAAGAGTGCAGAGAAGAGCAACAAAGATGATTATGGGACTAGAGGCCCATATATGAAGAACAGTTGCAGGAACTGGGTATGTCTAGTTTAACGAAAAGAAGGACTAGAGGTGACATGATAGTAGTATTCCAATAGTTAAGGAGCTGCCACAAAGAAGAGGGGGCCAACCGATTCTCCAAAGCACCTGAAAGCAGAACAAGAAGCAATGGATGGACATTAATCAAGGAGAGAACCAACCTAGAACTAAGGAGAAATTTCCTGACAGTTAGGAAAATTAATCAATAGAATGACTTCCTCCAGAAGTTGTTGGTGCTCCAACACGGGAGCTTTTTAAGAAGAGATTGGACAACCATTTGTTTGAAATGTTATAAGGTTGGACTAGAAGACCTCCAAGGTCCTTTCCAACTCTGTTAATTCTATTATTTCTTTCAAAAGCTCATGAGCTCCTTGTAGATAGATTTATAATATGAATGAAGGTGATGAACATAAAGATGCTGGGCAAACTTCCCAAATGGAATAGAGTAGCCCATTCAATCTTATTATTCTGCAACATTTGCATAAAAGATTAATGTAAGCAGTGGCAGGTACATTAATAATATATTCTTGCATTTAAGGTAAAGGTACATCCTTATTGACTAGGCTAAAGAATCCATTTACTAGAAACTTCTAAAGCAATTGTATCAACAACTTCCTATAATTCCCATTAGCTCTTGGTTCTTTACTATTCAAACTATCAAATGTAAAACAGCTGCATTCATAGTTGATTGGATTAATGAGTGATAATGTAACCTTTATATGGAGCCCCCAAAACATCACTGTTCTTGCCATTTCTAAGAATTTTGCATCTCTCCTAAATTTCAGGGCTGAGAAATTAGGTCCATTTCTCTAGGGGAAGCTTTCAAATAGTTTCTAGGAGTCTCTCTTAATGATAAGGATGATGATAGTATTGAAAAAGCCAAAGAGAGAGCCACCCTTATAAAATCTTATTTTGGGATTAATTGAAGGATGGGAAGCCTGAGAGTCTGTGATCACTGGAAAGATAATAGTGCAAGACAAGACCTCCACACACAACCTTTAGCCATGTTGCAAAGAAATAAGCACAGGGATACTTTACTCCATATCTTGGAATTTCTATGGAATCCTTTTCTTCTTCAAAATAGTTTCTAAATCAAATTCTCCTTCAAGTAGAATGAGAACTGGTAAGAAAAAGATGCAGGAAATGTTCTCAACTCAGTACTATATAATCCTGTCAGCTGAAAATTCCTTCAGTCTTTGATTCCTGCATTATCTTGTATTGTTGGTTGATATCTACTCTTGATGGCATGGTCTCTCCCAGAGGCCTAGGTCTGATTGTTAGCTTACAAATGACTCAGCTTGCTAATATTCTGCATATAGCAATGGTGATAGTTCTTAGTCTTATATGCCTTTCGATAGTGCTCTACAGCAGGGGTCTTCAATCCCCAGTCCATGGACCGGCACTGGGCTTCAGCATGCCAGAAACCGGACTGTGCAAACAAGTGAAGCCCCATCTGCGGGATGCAGGCAGCACATGAAACCACGCCCACTCAGGTCCACAGAAAAGCGTCTCTCCATGGAACAGGTCCCTGGTGCCCAAAAGGTTGAGGGCCACTGCTCTATAGCGCTCTCTGAGCAGTTTACAAATGTGAGCATATTACCCCCAACAATTTGGGCCCTCATTTTACCAACTTCGGAAGGATTGAAGTCAACCTTGAACGTATCAGGATCGACCTGGTGTGTGGGCAGAGCTAGCCTGCAATACTGCACTTTAACCATTCTAATATCTGCACTAAATTCTAATCTGCCTTTCTTTCTTGAGCCCAGACTCCTGTGACTATGATTTAACTTGCACCAAAATAATTCCAGCAAAGTTTTCTTCTACATCTTTAAACTGTGACAATATTCACAGGTTGATGATCCAGTCTTTTCAGAACATTTCATTTTCATTTTCTATCTGGAATTGGTGGGGGGGGGGAGAAACCCAGCATGCATTTCTTTTAACAACTGAAGCAAGTTATCTATATTTGTAATAAACCTCAGCTAGTAAAAGTGGCTTGTTTTAGTAATGGGAGTTGCTGGGCTTCAGACAGATTGCTCAACTTGTGTTAATCACCAAACTACCGTATATTTAATGAAAAGATGGAGCTATTGGGCTAAATTGCTTGAAAACTAATCAGAGAGCTTATCTAATGATAGTTTATTTGTTTTACATATACCTTATTACATTTGCCCTTGACTCGACAATTTACATAAAGGTTAATTTAAGTCATTTATTATTCATTTAAGAAAAGCAATTCAAGTAAGCTTGAAATATGATTTTCTGCAGGGCACCATATGAAAAATAAGTCCTTAAAATACACACACACAACATGCACATAGTATACATGGACATGCATATATTTTGGTGTGATTAACTAATTTCAACAAACATAATTTCCATTTAAAAAAAAAAACACCTTCATGCCTTCACAAATTAGCTACCAAAGACAATCCACCAGATTTAGTTTTGTTCTGTCACCCTTTTTGTTCAGATCATAATCAGAGCAATCTCTCTCTCTCTCTCTCTCTCTCTCTCTCTCTCTCTCTCTCTCTCTCTCTCCTCTCTTTTCCCCCCCTTTCTCTCCCTTTCCGGGATAGAAACCTTGCTGAATTCCATATCGTAAGAGCGCCGTGCAGTGTAACTGTGTAGATCTCTGTGTTCTCTGT
>QLTV01001804.1:1086998-1101096 GCA_003457575.1 Thermophis baileyi | reverse complement strand
TTATACACTCATATTAATATTTATACTTTGCTGTAATCATATACATGCTTGACACACTAAATAAATAAATAAATAAATAAATAAATAAATAAATAAATAAATAAATATGCTTGTGTTTATACGCAAACCACACAAAACCCCACGCACACACGCACGCACGCAGACCCATACACATAAAATTAAAATCATCATCTTTTAATGACCCCATAATCCCTTGCGGGGTGGAGTCTGAGCAACTGAATGCAGCTAGCAGAGTGTTTAATGGCCAGATGCCCTTCCTGTCGCCAATGCGGAGTTTTGTTCAGCAGATCAGGGGTGGGTTCCTCCCGGTTTGGACCGGTTCTCCCAAACCGGTAGCATCCCGCTGGTGATGTCACGATGACATCACCGAACCGGATCGGTCGGTGCCGGTCTGTGGGGGCCGCCATCTTTTTTTTGCATTTTTTTTTGCATTTTTTTTAATTTTTTTTATTTTATTTTTTATTTTATTTTTTCCTTCTGAGCATGCGCAGAAGCTGACTTCCGGCACTGTGCATGCGGTCGCCATCTTTTTTCTGATTTTTTTCTGATTTTTTGTTACTGCACATGCGTGCACGCACGAAGCGTGCGCGAAGCGTGCGTGTGCCCACGTGGTGCGGGAGGGAGCAAACCGGCAGCAAGGTAAGTTGGAACCCACCCCTGCAGCAGATATATTATCATTGTGCCCAGAGAGAGAAATATCTGCCTCTACCTAGGATCGAACTCACAGCCTCCTGATTGTGAGGCAAGAGCTCCACCTCTAGGCCACCGCACCACACATATAAAATTAATATATGGCTACCTAAATTTATGGATCATAATACAAAACTCAACTAACGAATCATGTACTCATTAAGGTTGATTTGAGAAACATCAGACAGATTTTGATCACTACGGGGTGAAACCTGGCCACATGGTGTCTTGTAGCATGATTAGTGTCTGCAAGCAGTAGGAAGGTATAAAATTGTCCTGTGAACCCTGGGTTTTTACATTACTGATGAGATGAGACTAGAATGAATGTCTCTAGTAGTACAGGCACTGAGGAAGCACATGCAGTGTTGTTTCTAATATAACTATGACAAGTATCTACCTTGGCCATTTACCTTATTTTTGTTTTCCCTTCTTTATTTTTCTTTTCAGACTTCCATTATCCTTTCCTTTCTTCAAAGTCTAGCTGGTCTAGTCAAAGAAGTAGTTGTTATGTACTTCACCAATTGTTTGGTTCTTTTTATTCAGTTTATATGACTGCCCATTCACCAAGCCACTCTGGGTAGTTAACTTTACAATGAAGAAAGGCAATAAAATACACTGCACACTGTGACAATGTCACAGAGACACTGTAAAATTACATTCGTCTAACATCCCAATCAAGTATTCGGAGAAAGAACCAGGTCTCCAAGGCATTCTTAAAGGCTGGCAGGACCTGGTCCATCCAAATCCCAGGGATGATAATTGTTCCACAAGAGTAGATACTGTGACAGAGATGGCCCATCTCTTGAATCCCATGAGATGATAGTGGTTAATTGGTGGAACCCAACCCTGCCTGATCTTTTATGATGAGCAGACATAATTGGAGACACATGGTTCAGTAAATACCCAGGGTACTCTTGAAGTCCATAATGCTCTTAATCTCCAGATGCACAACTTAATGAGGATCTGTCTTCCTTTGGTATTTTTTCACATGCTGTTTTTTTCAATGTCCAGCTTTCACAGCCATACATTATTACTGGAAAAAAACAAAAGCAACTCTCCTTTAATTTTTATAATCTTTGTTATAGAAATATCTTCATCTTTTATGATTTTGTCGAAGTCGGACACTGCCTTCCTCTCTAGGAACATATGGTTCATAGTTATCAGTTATTAAACCCAAAAAACCAAAACTGTCTATCACCTTCATCCCTTCAAGCTCAACTACGTATTCAAGGAAGCATGCTGTTTGATGTTACTTTTGTCTTCTTAATATTTAACATTAACCTAGATTTTTTTTACTTTCCGTTTTTACTTTTATAATGAGCTCTTTTAAGTTTTTTTTATTTTCAGCTAACAAACGGATGGGATTTACATTTTTCAAACTGTGTTTGAAATTAAAATGTTGATTTCAGATGTCATGTATTTCACTATTTTCTTATCATGTGTGCTATATAAGCTGCAATACAAATATGAAAGCCAATTTGATCTGATGGTTAAGGCACCAGGCTAGAAAGCAGGGAGATTGTGAGTTCTGCCTTAGCCATGAAAGGGTGGGTGGGTGGGTGACCTTGAGCCAGTCACTCTGTCTCAGCCCAACCCACCTCAGAAGGTTGTTGTTGTGAGGAAAACAGGAAGAGGAAAGTGTGTTGGTTATGTTCACTGGCTTGAGGTACTTGGAAAAATAATAAAGGCAGGATACAAATAAACAAGTTAATAAATAGCTACTTCTTTTCCTATTCTAAACCCACTTTTTCCAAACTAATTTCTTACTGTGTTTTAGTTTATTGTAAATAATCAGTTGTATGTAACTATTTTCTTATCTACATTTTCTTCTTCTAATTAGGGTCATTCAGATATGTTGGGACAGTACCTACCACTCATAGCATTCCCAGTCAAAATAGCAATAGCAATAGCAATAGCAATAGCAATAGCAATAGCAATAGCAATAGCACTTAGACTTATATACCGCTTCATAGTGCTTTACAGCCCTCTCTAAGCGGTTCACAGAGTCAGCATATTGCCCCCAACAACCTGGGTCCTCATTTTACCCACCTCGGAAGGATGGAAGGCTGAGTCAACCTTGAGCCAGGTGAGATTTGAACCGCCAAACTGCAGCTAGCAGTCAGCTGAAGTAGCCTGCAGTGCTGCACTCTAACCACTGCACCACCTCGGCTCTTATTAGCTTAGTAGCTAGTAATAGCTACTAAGGAGGTTCAGGGTGGAAAAGTAGATTATATGGTTCAAAAACATCATCTTTGCTCAAAAATTTTCTAACTGGTCATTTCTCACAGCTTAAGACAGACTGGTCTCAGTCATACAATTCTTTACTATATCAATGGGAGAACATTATTGGCCAAGATTGTTTATTATTATTGGCCGAGATTGCCTCATAATATGATTTGTCTGAGTTTACTTAGTCCTGCCAATTATGTTTAATCTAAACTAAGTTTGAGCAATTCCTCTCAATGATATGTATAAATTCACTTGTTATCTACCCATGTGTGGTAAATTATTAACTAACATTCATGAATCATTTTAATTTGTGTGTACTAACACTTTCATGAATGAAGGCAAATATACATGTCCCAGGATAATGTTGTAGGATCCCATCTGGATTGGTCACCATGACCAAAAGTTTAGTCTTCTGAGCTTTTGGACTCCTGCTGGAGCCCATACTCAGGGAAGTTCTCTCTCACCAGAGTGTGACACTGGAACACTGGATGGGCTCCAGCATGAGTCCAAAAGCTTGGAAGAGTAAACCTTTGGTCCTGGTGACCGACCCAGATAGGATCCTGAAATAACACGTTCACTCTCTATTCCATATATGATTCCACAGGTTGCTTAATTTCCATGCACTGTGTCAATTTTCATTATTTTTCTATAATTTATCTCAGCCTTAGTAATTTCATGTCCTGTCCCAATCCACATGCACAAACTTACAGGGAGTTTTAAATGTTTATTGAGACACCACAAGCCCCTTGTAGTAATCTTCAGCTCTCACTCATACCTACTGCAAAGTTCCACTGAGTCCAAGTCTAGTGAGAATAGGCATAGAGTTGCAAAGTCCACAGGCAAAGGCACAAGTCTGCAAGTCCACACACATGCAGACAATCCAAAATTCAGGCATGGCTCAGAGTCCACACATGGTAAATCCAAGCCAAGTTACGAGTCCAAAGTCTGAGAAGCAGGTTCAAGTCCAAAACATGAGTTCACATGAAGCACAGGTCCAAAGTCATAAGAGCAGGAGTCACAGAGTTGGAGTACATGCATGGCAGATAACACAGGTGATTGTTTCCAATACTGCATTCTTCCACACATTGGGTTAAGGAGGAGCACACTAATGTAACTCATTAGGAGAGGAGAGGCGATCTCCTAGCAAGCAGCCTCCTGGACCTCCATTGCACCTCCTTCCATTCTGTCCTAGGTGTCCTGGGATCCAGTGGAGGCAGTTCTTCCTTATCTCCACTGACCAGCTGCAGCTGTGACCCTTCTCCACCCTGGACTTCTGTGAGTCCTTCAGATGCAGCTGCATCTGTCCTCTTTCCTCTCCAGCCAGTCATTCATCCAGTCATTCCCCTGACGGCCTCTCTGAGGTTACCAGCCTCACTTCTTCTTCCAGCCTCTCCATTCCTGGCTTGGAGGCTCCAGCATCCTCCCAATGCTCCTCCTCACCCCCCTTCATAGTCCCCAGAGTTGACCCTCCTCTACATCCAAGCTGGCATCCAGGGAAGCCATCACACTTCATTTATACAAGGTCCTTAATGAACTTTTTAAAAGCACTTAAATGGTAGAAGCCAGTGATGACATAGCTATTGATAATAATAAATTTGGAATTATACATATAAAAGAAACAGAAAAAAAAATTATTATATGCATCTTCTGCCTAATAAAGACCTTTTGTTATTTTTATCCTCTCTTCGTCATTTTTATTACTCAATGGCAACTTTATGTAGACCAGCAATATATTGCAACTTCAGATCACAAAATAGTGACACATAATATCCTTCTGAAAGCAATACTGCTAATGCAATTTCCCAGTTCTCTTCTAGTGATTATACTAATAATAATGAAATTGTTTTTAAAATACTGCTAACAGAAAAGTATTGCTCTTCGAACGGTGACCAACAGCTGAAAACAATGTAATCCAGTCTTCAGTCTAAATTGGGTTTAAGCTTTGAAAACCATTTGAAAATTACCCACACCTGTTTCTTCCTTCTTTCCTTTAGTTTTGCATAATCATGATTATTTATCTTTGCATATTCAAGATTCTTTTTTATCAATTTCATGAATATTCATAAAATTAGACATGTTTCACAATGGTGTAACTTTTTAACTCTTAATTCCTGGTATTAATTTATAGTTGAGTATACACTTAATTTTTCATGTATCATTCTAGTCAATTTTGTAACAATTTATAATAGTGAGTTTCATAGCTTTGTTTCCTAAACATGTACATACTGTGTCCTTATGTATTATTCTAAGAGAAAGTTTTTAAAAAAATTTCAAAAATATTGGGATGGGATAGAGAATAGAGAATAGAGAATAGAGAATAGAGAATAGAGAATAGAGAATAGAGAATAGAATAGGGTCCTTTTGAAGCAAAATGTTCTCTTTTAAATTGCTGCCTGATTGGAAGAGCATTCTGTACTAATTTAGTTTGCATTTTACTCTATGAAGTTAAAGAATAACAGAATAACGAAGTTGGAAGGGACCATGGCAGTCTTCTAATCCAACTCCCTGCCTAGGAAACCCCTTGCTCAGGAAACTTGCTATCCCATTGCTCAGGAAATCCTATACCATTTCAGACAAATGGTTGTCCAATCTCTTCTTAAAAACTTCCAGTGGTGGAGCATTCACAACTTCTGGATGCAAGTAGTTCCACTGATTAATTGTGCTCGCTGTCAGGAAATTTCTCCTTAGTTCTAGGTTGCTTCTCGCCTTGATTAGTTGCTTCTTGTCTTGCCCTCAGGTGCTTTGGAGAATAGCTTGACTCCCTCTTCTTTGTGGCAACCCCTGAGATATTGGAACACTGCTATCATGTCACCCCTAGTCCTTCTTTTCATCAGTCTAGACTGGGGGTCGGCAACCCGTGGCTCCAGAGCCACATGTGGCTCTTTGGGCCCTCTGCTGTGGCTCCCTATCCAATCACTGGTTGGCCCCACCCCTCGCCCCTTTTATTTCTTTTTTGGATATTTTTGGAAATCTGGGCTGAGGAATGATAACCAGCCACGGCGGAGCCTTCCCTTCGGGTGACCCTCCTCCTTCTCCCCTCGTGACCCCCTGCCCAGCTCTGGCTGAGCCGGGAGCGTGTGCACTGCTTGGTTAAGGAGGGTCTCCCTGCGTGTGCGCACGCTCCCGGCTCAGCCACAGCTGGGCAAGGGGTCATGAAGAGGAGGGGGAGGAGGGTTGCCGGAGTGTACAGGAGCGAAGTGGCCCTATACCTGCCTTCATGCCACATTTGTGTGTAAGGCAGCCTTCACTTCCTGCCGCCTCAGGCTGGAGTTCGCGCCCTCCATGCTTGGCCGAAGAGCTGCCGGGGGTGGGGGGTGACACGGCAAGGTGATGGCCGGAGCCTTACTGCATGAGAGAAGCCATGTCCTGTTAAGACCCTCCTTAAGCGAGCGGCCGGCTGCCCCACGCGCGCTTTTGCTGCACTTTGGCAATAGCTTGAGGAGGATCTCCTCATGCGTGCGCACGCTCCTGGCTCAGCCACAGGCAGCCAGGGGGTTGCGAGAGGAGAAGGAGGGGGGGAGGAGAACAGTCGCCTGAAGGTTCCTCTGCCAGCCCAGATTTCCAAAAAGAAGAAATAAAAGACGTAGCGAAGCGCCCCAAGAAGAGCTTGCTGGGTTGGCCCAGCCGTGGCAGAGAGAGGGGGGGGTGAGGAGAGAGAGAGACATAGAGAGACACATACAGAGTGATACACAGAGAGGGTGTGAGAGAGAGACACATACAGAGTGATACACAGGATGTGTGAGAGAGAGTCCTTTGGGAGTTGGGCGGCATACAAATATAATAAATCTAAATCTATACATAGACACACAGAGTGATACACAAAGAGGCTGTGAGAGAGAGACATAGAGAGACACACACAGAGTGATACACAAAGAGGGTGTGAGAGAGAGACATAGAGAGACACACACAGAGTGATACACAGAGAGGGTGTGAGAGAGAGAGACATAGAGAGACACACAGAGTGATACACAGAGGCTGTGAGAGAGAGACATAGACGTAGTGATATACAGAGAGAGGGGGAGAGAGAGGGGGAGATAGGGAGATGGGGAGAGAGAGATACAGAGAGGGGAGAGATAGAGGGGGGAAGAGGGGAAGATAAGGAGAGGGACAGAGAGAGAGAGACACAGAGAGATACAGAAAGGGGGGGAAGGGGAAGAGGGAGACACAGAGAGAATGGTTTTGTGACTGGGTAGGCATGGCTAGGGGGTGATGTGACTGGGTGGGAGTGAGTGACATCGAGTTGGCCACGCCCACCCAGGTATTGTGCCTCCCGGTGTGTCTTTTTTTCTGTGGGAAATGGGTCCAAATGGCTCTTTGAGTGTTTAAGGTTGGACTAGACGTACCCAGTTACAGCAACCATTCTTTATATATTTTAGCCTCCAGTCCCCTAATCAAATATTTGGAATTGTACAATTTTTAATACCTTCCTTCACAATATACATAGAAAACATATATAAAATGTTGTTGGTAAGCCATTACTCCTACCAAATACTCTCAAACATCCTTTTCTTCTCTGTTTATTTTCTGTGCTTACCCAGGCATCATCATGATTGTTATTTTTAGATTCTTGTTTTATGAACAATGACAGGTGGAATCCTATCTTGCTTATTCTTTCTTGGGAAATAAATATACTAATAATTTGCTGGAATCAGCCTTCCAGTTTTCTATTCCTTAACAATGCTGTTTTATATGTTCTCTTTCAAATTGCTGTTCTTGGACTTACTTTATCATTATGTCGGGACCAGGGCTATCAATGGGGGGGAGGATCAAAAATTCAAGGTGGTGGGCATGACCATGCCATTTTTTTTCAATCTACATCATGCTTGTCATCCATTTTGACCTTTGTGACTCCTGAAGGTGATGAAAGCTATTGCTATTACTGTTTTGTTTTGCTACCAAACTTCATGTTATTCTTATAACTCCTGTTGGTTCCTACATGGGAAGTGTTCCCTAATGGGTTCTCTTGGGATTAGGTGGAAGCATGCATGCCTTAACACAACAAACAGTTGAAAGATCACCTATATTCTTAGGTCCTCCTAATGAAACCAAGCAAAGAGATGTGGCGCCTTATCTAGCCCAATCTCTCTGACTTCTTCTTCACCTTTGAAAGTAAAAGAAAAAGAAAAAATGAAGTCAATTCTTTTTTGATCTGGCTGAAAATAGAATAAATCCATAGGAAATGCTTGGCACAGCACTGGGATATACAGTATAGCTGTCTCAAATTCAGGAATCTCTGTAAATGGCAGACTAAATGTAAAATGTTAGTATTTTCATTCTTTTCATCAATTAACCTTGATCTCAAAGCTGCATTTTACAAGGTATGTTTATGACAGAGAAAGAGAGAGAGAGAATGAGTGAGTGAGAGAGAGAAAGAGAAGTCTAAAAACAAAGAATGGAAATAAAATGATAAACCTGTAGTTTCCTCTGGAACTTTGACCCTGAACAGCAAATAAGATCAATATAATCTTATTTCTGCAGTTCAGAGTATCTAGACCTTTGGAAATGGGATATAACACTTGGAATTGTTTTGCTCTTCCATATTGAATCATTTTGTCTTGACAATAAATCAAAGCAAATAGGGGAATCAAATTTAGCTGCATCATTGCTTCACCCCACTACTCTGTGTTAGGGTTTTTTCCTCCCTCACTTTACTTCTCATTGGTATATAAGAGGGATGGTGAACCTTTTTTTTGCTCAGGTGCCAAAAGGGCGCGCACGCGATAGCGCACATGCGTGCCCACACCCATAATGCAATGCCCTCCCCCACCCATGTGCACACAACCCCCCCCCCGTGCATGCGCGCAGACCTCACTGATGCCTCCGGACTTCCAGTAGGCCCGTTGGGTGGGGGGAGGCTGTTTTTGCCCTCCCCAATCTTCAGGAATGCCTCCGGAGCCTGTAGATGGCAAAAAACGGACCCAACTGGCCTATCGGAAGTTCGGAAACAAATTTCCGGTTGGGCCATTGAGCCATTTTTCGCCCTCCCCAGGCTTCAGGAGGCTTTTCCCCACCCTCCGGAACACCAAAAATCAGCTGGCCAGTGCGCACATGCGTGCTGGAGCTGACATAGGCCAACGCCTCGCATGCCCTCAGATATGTCTCCACGTACCACCTGTGGCACGCATGCCATAGGTTCGCCATCACGGGTATATAATGAATTTAAGGAAGAGTCACTATCTATCCATCTCTACCATTTTTACTACAGTGAGTTGCAAAGTAAAATTCATGAATATTCATTATTTCATATCATTTAATTTTTTTGTTATCAGATTTACAATTATTCAGTCTCCATAATTTCTTAAATAGTTCAAACCTGTCAGTTTAAATATACCTCTTTGCTGTTTTTATACAGTGAGCTAGTTCCTACATGGTGCTATACTAAGTGTAGTCAATCATTTTTGGCTAGAATATTTTGTTTTCTGAAAAGCCACAGTGGCCATGACCCAGTACATAGTGATGACATTGAATGAGAAGGACTGAAAATATTCAAGCAGAAGCCAAGCAGCCTTCTATCAAGGATCCTTGTAGATTCCTCATTCCATAAAAGTTGGATGTATGGTGTACCTGATCCTACTCAGCTCTTGCTTATTACAATTCTAGTGGTAAATACTTACCAGTAAGAACATTGAAAAATAGTACATTTATAAAGATATTAAGAGCCGAGGTGGCGCAGTGGTTAGAGTGCAGCACTGCAAGCTACTTCAGCTGACTGCTAGCTGCAGTTCGGCGGTTCAAATCTCACTGGCTCAAGGTTGACTCAGCCTTCCATCCTTCCGAGGTGGGTAAAATGAGGACCCACATTGTTGGGGGCAATATGCTGACTCTGAACCGCTTAGAGAGGGCTGTAAAGCACTGTAAAGCGGTATATAAGTCTAAGTGCAATTGCAAAAAGTGCAATTATGTTTTTGGATGAGTGGAGCAGGATTGAATGTGGAAGCTCTAGACCATGGCTGGGATAGCAACAAATGGTAGGAGATGTCGGGCATACCAGAGCATACTGGAGTCCCTGCAAAAGAGCAACATCAATTCATTCATGGTTAATGCAGCATTTATGTTGCACATTCTTCACTTTAGCTGTTCCCTGGTCCCATGGGTGGTCTACTGGGGAGTGGAGCTGGCTGGTATTGGGCTGATAATGTGGCTCTGCAAGCCTCAGCTATGTGGCCGCGCTTTTGCAGTGGCGGCAGATGGCTTCCCTGAATTTACAAGCCGCTCTGGGGTGGCCCCCTAGGCAGCCGGCACAACGTGGCTGCCTTTGATTAAAGTCTCTGGGGCTTACCCGCCTGTCCTGTTGAATCCGGTAGACATGGTCGTCGTCGTCGTTGTAGTCTACTTCTGCCTCTGGAACCTCTGTTCGCCAGTCCGTTTGCCTTTGCGCGTGATGGACTCCGCTGGTTTTCCGGACAGGGGCTGCAGAGGTGTCCGAGGATTCGGCGGCTCTGGCTTCTTTGACCACGTCCTTGAAGTTGGTGCCCCTCCGGATTAGAAGTTTTTTCTGTAGGTTGAGGTCCCTCATACCTAGGATGATTCGGTCTTTCATCATTTCCTCCGGGTTGACGAATTCACATTTTGAGGCGATCTGCCGGAGGCTGGCAATGAATTCATTGACTGTCTCCCCTTCATTTTGGCATCGGTGATAAAATTCATTCCTGTGCACCATCGGGGTATCGGAGGGGGCAAAATGTTCCTTCAATGCCGTTTGTAGCGTGGACAAGGATATGGATTTGATATCCGTGGGTGCCACCAAGGTTTCTGCCAGCTTGTAGGTCTTGGGACCGCAGTATTTATTTATTTATTTATTTATTTTTTCAAGCATGTATATGATTACAGGTAAAGTATAAATATTAATATGAGTATATAATAAGTATGTGAGGAAGAGAGCCCTCTTTCTGTTGTCCAGCAAATCCTGGAAGTTATTCGCTTCCAGGAACACGCGGAATCTGGACATATATGTTCTCCATTCTTTGATTTGCGGGTTGAAGAATGCTGGTGCTGGAGATTGCTGTTGTGCTATCCTGTTGAGTTGGCTGATGCAGGTCAGAACGTGCTTAAGATGGCCACCGATCGCCACGAGGTGCCTTTGTCCTGTTGTCCTGTTGTCTGCTTTCCACACCCTTCGTCGCCAGTGTTAGATTCGCACAGGAAGAATAGCCGAGACGTAGGAACAGTTCAGCACCTTTATTTCTAATCAGCAACAGCTAGGAACGGACTGCCGGCTGGTGGCAGGGAAACCGCTTTTAAGGGTTTCCCTGCAGCTTTCTGGCCAGTGACAGCAGTTCAATTCTCCCGCCGCTGACTAAGCCAATCAGAGGCAGGTATGTAAATACGTACTCAGTGCGTCAGTACGTAACATTAGCTATTCCTTATAATTGTGATAATGGTAGTCCTGTCTCTTTTACATTTCCTGGTCTTCACTAAGCATTCTTTTTTGCTAGAAAACAGCATGGAAATCTAAATAAATACTTAAGAGACAATTAAAATTAAACCCTGGGAGTCTGAATTTAACCCCATACCGGCCAAACATATATTGGAATGAAGACTTTAAAAATACGCTAAATTCCGCTACAGAGTTTGGTTAGGCTATAGCATTTTCAGGTACCTCCATGAAACCATCCATTACGACTGTGTGAATCTGTCTAATCCTGGATTAGATCACTGTCCCATCTACATCTTTATTATATTTCATTGTACTGTTGCTGAATTGAAAGTAAGAGAAGAGTAGCAGAAGATGAGAAGGTGGGGAACTTGTTTTGTTTCCTCTATTTCAGAACTTTTTTCTCATCTATCAGACTTTTCCAGATATACTGTATTAGAGAGCAAGGAGAGAAAAAGCTAGCTAACAGAACTGAGAAGACAATAGGGTGGGGTGGGGGAGAAGTGGTTAACTTCATTCTCTATTGAGATATTGAGAAGTCTGGGATTGTTTCCAAAACTTCTTAACATCTGGCATGTCAGCAAGGCGGGCTTTTTCAAACATTTGGATTATATTCTTTATGTGTACTCCTCTGAACTATTGCTATAATTACCTATTGTAATCTATTCTTGTTAGTATTGTTCTTTAATAAGAGTTATTTTCCCTGCAGGAACATGTATAAGAGGGCCAAGAAGAGAAGTGATATCATAATGTCATGATGCAAATAAGGGGTGGGTTCCAACTTACCTCGCTGCCAGTTCGCTCTCTCCCGCGCCGCATGGGCGTGCCTCGTGGGTGCGTGCACACTTTGCGCGCGCGCGCATGTGCAGTAACAAAAAATCCAATTTTTTTTAAAAAAAGCCAAAAACAAGATGGCGACCGCATGCACAGTGCCGGAACTTGGCTTCTGCGCATGCTCAAAAGGAAAAAAAAAGCACACTGTGCGCGCGCGCGCAGGTGCAGTAACAAAAAATCCAATTTTTTTTTTTTTAAAAAAAAAAGCTGAAAAAAAGATGGCGACCACATGCACAGTGCTGGAAGTCAGCTTCTGCGCATGCTCAGAAGGCACCGACTGATCCGGTTCGGTGATGTCATTGTGACATCACCAGCGGGCTGCTACCGGTTCAGGTGAACCGGTCCGAACCGGGAGGAACTCACCCCTGATGCAAATGAGATGAATTATGAAATTGGCCTGAGTGGAGACAAATCATGTATTTCACATCATGACATATGATGTCATCATGGATTCTTGGAGGAGATGCCTACGTATCCACCAAATAAATTATAGAACTCTTTTAAATATATCTTGAAAAGGATATTTAACATATGCTTTCAGTTAAAACAGAATTAAGAATTTATAATCTCCCAGGTGTCAAGGTTAGGGACATTTAGAGTACACATATATGATCACCTTCCTACCCACTAAAATTGTAGGGATGGTTTTATTATTCTGTCAGTGTTATGATTTGATGTCCCCAGAAAGAGTCATTAATATTTTATAGTTTAATATTGCCATATTTAATGCAGAGAGTTGAGCATGTGCTTCTATTTCTCTTATAAAAATCCATAAAATTTATGTGCATAACTTTGCTGTATTACAGGATTCTTATTGCTACTATCAATGTTATTATCATAACATCACTATGATCAAAATCAAATTGGACTTTGAGCTCTAAATTTAGATAAGCTGCAGGGAATTTTGATCTCTGCGTCAGTTATGGTCATAAAGTGATTAATGTCACAGTTCTTGTTTCATGCTGTGAAAGCATTGATCCCTCCTCAGAACTCACAATTTAC
Source organism: Thermophis baileyi (assembly GCA_003457575.1). Taxonomy (NCBI): domain Eukaryota; kingdom Metazoa; phylum Chordata; class Lepidosauria; order Squamata; family Dipsadidae; genus Thermophis; species Thermophis baileyi. Next base: position 1,087,946 of record QLTV01001804.1, on the reverse strand, counting down.
TTCTGGACAGTACCCCACTTGGAGTGATATATCATTTAGGAAAGCTACTCTAATAATGTATTACTGCAAAAGAATGAGCTGTCTGAAAGGGAAGACTGCATACTATATTATACAGATCCCAGCATTCACAGCTGAGTTCCGTATCTATGAGATTGTCAGAATTTTCAATTATAAATCCTTGTTTGCCACAGTTATAATTTACTTTAGAGGAAAACTTTCACTGAAACTGGATTTTTGCAGTCTCAGAAGAAGAACATATTGTTCGGCATTGGGAGAGAAAGAGTGGAAATTCAGGGGAGTTTAATTATTTATCAAGAATTGATATAGATTAATTTTGAAAAAAAATATGGTCATGGATTTTATAGGCTGGGTAGGGTTGTTTTCTATACAAACCAGTACAGCTGCTAAAGAACTCATGGGTTCAACTTAATGCATTTTTCATCTCTCAGCAGAAGTTCCAGCTGCAATATGAGATAGCCTAATTAATTAAATTAATTACTTAAAATTCATGTCTGTTTTTCTCTATATTCTGAAACAAAACATTATTATAATTTAAATTACAAATGATAAACATGGCAATCTTGAGTTAGTTCTATTAAAATCAAAAGCAATAAGATTGATTGAAACAAATATGTGTAGCTCAAACTTTGGGGGGGGGGTGGGGAAAAAAACCAAAAATCTAAAAGTTACCATTAAAGTTATTAGTGAGGCACAAATGATATTTTGAAAAGTTCCACCAAAATTTTACATGAAGAAACTGGGTGAATGAACCTCAAGCAGAGGTCCCTCTAATGATAAGAGTAATACTTCTACTGGAAAAGCCAAATGGAATTCAGTTATTTTATTTATTTATTTTATTTTATTTAATAAAATTTGTATGCCGCCCAACTCCCGAAGGACTATGGGCGGCTCACAACATATGAATAAAAAGACACCAATAAAAAAAAT
>QLTV01001804.1:1072866-1086593 GCA_003457575.1 Thermophis baileyi | reverse complement strand
ATTGAAACAAATTTATGTTCTTCAAACTTTGGGGGGGGGGGTGGAGAAAAAATCCAAAAGTCTAAAAGTTACCATTAAAGTTATTAGTGAGGCACAAATGATATTTTGAAAAGTTCCACCAAAATTTTACATGAAGAAACTGGGTGAATGAACCTCAAGCAGAGGTCCCTCTAATGATAAGAGTAATACTTCTACTGGAAAAGCCAAATGGAATTCAGTTATTTTATTTATTTATTTTATTTTATTTAATAAAATTTGTATGCCGCCCAACTCCCGAAGGACTATGGGCGGCTCACAACACATGAATAAAAAGACACCAATAAAAAAACATGATAAGTACAATTTAAAAATATATCAATAAAACATTTACACAATACATCAGTTATTGGCCCCAGGCCTGCCGGAAAAGCCAGGTCTTAACGGCTTTACGGAAAGCCAGTAAGGTGGGGGTAGTACGGATCTCGGGGTGAAGTTGGTTCCACAGAGTCGGAGCGGCTACAGAGAACGCCCTCCCCCGCGGGCCCACCAGCCGACACTGTCTGGCTGATGGGACCTGAAGAAGGCCAGCCCTGTGCGACCTCACTGGTCTTTGGGAGGAGTGTGGCATCTTCTACAGCCATACAAGACGTACCTGTGCAAAGGCCCCCCTGGCCACGGCTGTCAGGTGTTGATCTAATCTCAGCTGTGAGTCCAGGAGGACACCCAAATTGCGAACCCGTTCTTAGGGTATTAAGTTTTCTCCTCCCAGCACCAAGGAAGGCTGATCAACATGGTCCTTCGGAGGCAATATCCACATCCACTCGGTCTTGTCTGGGTTAAGTTTGAGTTTGTTAACTCCCATCCAGACCTTTACATCGTCCAGGCACCGGTCTATTACGTCCACCGCTTCACTGAATTGACGAGGGGTGGAGATATACAGCTGGGTGTCATCAGCGTATTGTTGGAACCTCACCCCATGCCGTCGGATGATCTCACCCAGTGGTTTCATGTAGATGTTAAATAAAAGGGGAGAGAGGACCGAACCCTGAGGCACCCCGCACTCAAGGGGCCTAGGGGTCGACCTCTGCCCCCTGCCAACACCGACTGTGAACGATCAGAGAGGTAGGAGGAGAACCACCGAAAACGGTGCCACCCACTCCCAGCTCCCTTAGTCGACACAGAGGGATACCGTGGTCAACGGTATCGAAAGCAGCTGAGAGGTCAAGCAGCACTAAGATGGAGGAAAAACCTCCATCTCGGGCTCGCCAGAGATCATCCATCAGCGCGACCAAAGCAGTTTCTGTGCTATAACCAGGCCTGAAACCCGATTGAAAAGGGTCCAGATAATCCGTTTCATCCAATAGTCGTTGGAGTTAAACTAAAGGAAGCCAAAGAGAGGGCAACACTAAGAAATAAAAGCAATGATGCAATGAATTGCAGATCAGTCAAGCAAAACCCCATCTTGATTGCCTTGTGCATAACTAAATACACAACTTATCCCATAGGAATTTCACTAAACTATCATCTTCTTCAAAAATGTCTAACACAACACCTCCTTAATGCAAGTGACTTCTCTGATCTTTACTATTATTTTCTTCTTTCTGATTTCAGGAAAACAATTTGGTTGGGAAGCACAATTCTTTAGCTAGTAAATACAGTTTGATTTTCTTATCATTCATCTAAGGAAAATTATAGTGAAATTCGGTATATGTTCCTCTCCATCACATTGTCCAGCGATATAGCATCACCTAGCAAACCATAACCATAACTGACTTTAAAAATGCAAAGAGGGCCAGATCTACTTGGTACTTGAAAAAGACTTCACTAAGAAATTTCAGGACAAAAAGGTAGACAAGGACATTCAAAAACATAGAAGAAAGACTTACATATTGTTACCAGGTAAACTTTATAGGTATGTCCTTGAAGTCACCAATAATCAAGTTTCATTCAATGAAGGTTTAATTTTATTAATAAGTGTTTCCGTATGCATCCCATATTGGATTCCAAGACATTTAAAGGCATCAAGTTGACTATTCTTATAGCTGAAAATACAAATTATCTGCAAGCTCTAATAATGAAAGTTGAAGAGCATAATGAAAAATTGGACTAAGATTAAATATAAAGATAATCCTAATGAAAACAGGCACAGCAATTAGCCTTTCAACTGACAGTGAAGATATTGAAGGGAATACTGTCTGGGTTTTAGGACTGACTATAGTTTAACATATTTTGTTAAATAAACAAATACTCCCATAAATTATAAGTTGTCATCAAAATGTAAGCAATACATTAGTGGGATGCATTATACCGAGGTATATATACCTAGACTATGCACATTGATCACTTCTAACCCAGCAGATGCATTTATACAACGTATAAACATGGGATGCATGTAGGACCAATGTATGGCCCTATGTAGGTCCAATGTAGAACCAATGCATGTAGGACCAATGTAGGACCATTGTAGGACCAATGTTGGTTAAGTATTTTTGTGTCTTAAAATTAAGCTCCTTTGGTTAGTTTAGGGTTCAATATATTGGAAATTAAATAATTCAGCTTAATAAAGCTTAAAGGTGCTGTGTGAATTCTGTCACAAACCAAAATGCTTGTTCTCATCTATCCAGAAAACACATCTGGATGCTTTTGCAGATTAGAAACTGTGTGTTGAATATTTCCATCCAATTTAATCACATACTTTCATTGTTGCTGATGATCATGACAAGCAATACATTTCTGGAGTTTCCACAAGAGAAGGTGTAAATCCAATTGTTTGCCTTGCCATCAACAACCAGAACAACATATTTTCCCCTTAATTAGGTCCTTAGATTAAGTCTGATTTTGTATTAGCATAGTGATGTTTGCAAACAGTAGCAAATGGTTTTGTTGGCATACAGCATTAGAATGTAATGTAGCTATTCTCCAGCCAGACTGGCAAAATTCCCATGGAATCCCAAATCCTTTGTTTCCTCTCTTCAAATACCTAAGTGCTATTTTCATCAAACAGAAAAGAAAGGTGCTAAATGTCTTGTTTCCAGCTGTTTGATGGAGAAGGTTGATTCCCTTAGTGGTGATACGACTTTATTTATCAAATGTACTTATTTTTAATCATGAGATCTACATCTTTTGAGATAAATAGGTTTAGAAAGAATGTTCTTTCTTCACTTGTATTTTCTTTTTTTAAAAAGTATTTTAAGTATTTTTTTTAAGTACTAACGGAATTGGAAGGGACTTTGGAGCTCTTCTAATCCAACCCCCTGCTCAGGCAGTAAGCCCTATACCATTTCAGATAAATGGTTGTCCAATCTCCTCTTAAAAACTTCCAGTGTTGGAGCATTCACAACTTGTTTCACTGATTAATTGTTCTAACTGTCAGGAAATTTCTCCTCAGTTCTAGGTTGCTTCTCGCCTTGATTATTTTCTATCCATTGCTTCTTGTGGTGCTTTGGAAAATAAGTTGACCGCCTCTTCTTTGTGGCAGCCTCTCAAATATTGGAACATTGCTATCATATCACCCCTAGTCCTTCTTTTCATTAAACTAGATATACCCAATTCCAGCAACTGTTCTTTATATGTTTTAGCCTCCAGTCCCATAATCATCTTTGCTGTTCTTCTCTGCACTCTTTCTAGAGTCTCAACATCTTTTTTACATTGTGGCGACCAAAATTGCATGCAGTAATCCAAGAGTGGTCTTACCAAGCCATTATAGTAGTAGTGCTGTAGAGCAGTTCTGTTGTTGCCTCAAGGGTGCACTGTTACTATGGGTTAGATGCTACAAAGGGGTAGAATTTGATACACCTGTCATGTTTTAGATTTTGACTTCCTCCCTTCCATGGACTCTCCTGTCCATAATGCTGACCATGTCTGAAGATTCTTCCATGGACTAAGGCTTTCAGTGCTCTATCTGTATTTGCCACATTATGGCAGTGATTTAGAAGGTTGCTTGCCTTGAGAATTGTGCAATAATTGCACACCCAAGGATCATGTGCAGAAAACTCTAAAAGCATGGAATTATCACTGAAAACATTCTATAGTATGGTCATAAAACTAATTTGCTTAGAGAATATCTTCTTTCTGGTTTCTGTACCTTATGTAACTGGAGGCATGTAATAAGCTCATAATATTTCTGGTGAAATGCAAATATGTTTCCATTTATTTTTGATAAAAAATATTCAGAATTTCTAGTATGCTTGCTCACTGTGTTCTCCCGATTAAAGGCAGTTGACTGCAGTCTGACTTAAGCTCTGACCCCTGTTAGAATTAAATTTTTGATCTTTGTTTTTTGTGTGTATTGCTTGTTTTTTTATTGCTTGTGACATTCTGACCTCTGGAGTAGCTGACATTCCTAACTTGGTTCTCAGAACCTTGGACTGGATTTTGACTATTCTTCTGTGGACTCTGTTAAAAGCAACCATTCAGCACTCTGTCAAAACTGTTTTCTCTTAAAACGGTACCATCGGCCCGTGCACTTGGCGCCCAAGTCAGAGAGCGAGGAGGCTGAGAGTCAAGCAGGGCCTTCTGTACCTCCTGAGGAGCCCATCAGGGCCGAAGAAGAATAGGATGAGCCTCTTCTTCAGAATATTCGGAGCCCATCAGGGCCGAAGAAGAAGAGGAGGAGCCTCTTCTTCTCAATGCTCGGGCACGCAGGGCTGCTAGAAGACAAGAGTGGCTACTCAGGAGGAGGTCTCCTCGAGGGTAGAGCTGCAGGCTAAATGGCCACAACCTTAGACTATTTAAGCCCTGACCACGCGGAGCCTTGTTGCAGGAAACAACGTTTGATATCTCTCTTGCTCTTTGTGACTCCAGTCTGCTCGTGTACTTGTTCCAGTACAGGTCTTATTTCCTGCATTTCTAGTTCTGTGAGTATTGCCAAATACAGTCAGACCTGCTCATAGTATCTCTTGGACTCCGGCTAGCTGTTATAGATTAGACATTTACCAGCGGAGATTTGGAAACCCCTATTCTGCCTTTATTTTGTTTTCAAATTATTATGTTGCTCCTAAGAAGTTATTAGGAGACATTTATTACTAAAAGAACAGTGTTTTGCAGTTTGTGTGCGCGTATTATTGGTGGCTCATTGTTGGGACAGAACAGATTGTTTCCTGCCAAGCCACACACAAACCGGGATTACAATGGACCAGCTTCGTGCTGAAAACGCCCAGCTTCAGCAGCAGTTAGCTGTGATGTTCGGCCAGCTGGCTCAGATTCAAGCCCAGATGGCCCCACCTGCTCCTCCTACTCCACGGAGAAAGTGCCTGGTAGCTGTGCTGGATAAATTTGCTGGTGATGTGAATATGTTCCCGGCTTTTCTGGGGCAGTGCCATTTGTTTATGGCTTTGAGGGTGGAGGATTTCCCAAACGACCGGGATAAAGTGGATTTCGGGATTAGCCTGCTTTCCGGTTCTGCAGCTCGTTGGGCCACGCCTTTACTGGTCCAGAATAGCTCTCTCCTCAATGATTTCAGGGGCTTTTGTGCGCATTTGGAGGAAATGTATGCAGACCCGATAAAAGCCCAAACCTCAACTCGATGCTTGAAAGCGTTAAAGCAAGGCCGGCAACCCCTCCGTGATTACATCAGTGAGTTCCGGTTGTTAAGCCAGGACTCGGCCTGGAATGAGGCAGCACTCCTGGATGCATTCCAGGATGGCTTATCGGATGATTTATTAGACGAATTGGCCAGAGTGGACATTCCTTCCACGCTTAATGAGTTGGTGCATCTCTGCCTTCGTATTGATGCAAGGTTGCAGAGAAGGAGCTCTCATCATGCTGCCCCGACAGCTCATGTACCTGCAGTTGTCCGGCTCCACGAGAGGAGCCCATGGACCTTGGTGCAGCCAGACCCCGCTTGTCCAGTGCTGAAAAGGACAGATGTCGGGCAGGGGGGTTGTGTTTGTATTGCAGGGAGCCCGGCCATTTTGCCATCTCTTGCCCCAAGAAGGGACGAGGGGCGTCTGTTCCTGGCCCTGCTGCACAGTCCCAGCCTACCCTTTCGGGAAAAGGCCGGAGCCCGATTTAGTGGAGACGCTGGGTCGGGCACGAACTAAAACAGACTCACGCCCTGTGGAAGTGGATCTCAGACCTCCGCATCATTTGATCTTGGACACCCAGGTGTTTGTGACCAATCACTCCTGCGGGATTCCAGCTCACGCCTTGGTGGACTCTGGAGCGACCACGAGCTTCATGGACGAGGCGTTCGCTCTTCATTGTGCCATCCCCTTGTGTCCGGTGGATCCTCCTATGTTGGTTGAGACTATCGATGGTCGGGTGCTTCTGTCCGGGCTGATTAAAGCCATCATGCAACCTGTGCGCTTGACCATCGGATGGCATGAGGAGGCCATCCAATTTTATGTGACGGCTGGACTCCATTTCCCCTTGGTTTTGGGACTGGCATGGTTGCGGACTCACGATCCTCATATCCTGTGGTCCCAGAATTTTATATCCTTCCCGAGCCTGCAATGCATGGATCATACATGCCAAGTCTGCACAGGCCAGGTGCAGGGACCCCCCGACGTCTCATTGCCAGCCGACCTCTCGGACTTTGCTGATGTCTTCAGTGAAAAAGAGGCGGATCAATTGCCCCCGCACCGGCCGTATGATTGTCCCATTGACTTGCTCCCAAATGCGCCGCTTCCTGTCGGGCGGCTCTATTCAATGTCGGACCCGGAACTGGCCGCGTTACAGGACTTTGTAGACAAAAACATGGGCCGGAGTTTTATCCGGCCCTCGTCCTCGCCGCTGTCCGCTCCTGTCCTCTTTGTAAAAAAGAAAACCAGGGACTTGCACCTGTGCTGTGACTATAGGAAACTGAATGCCATTACAGTGTGCAACCAGTATCCTTTGCCCTTGATCCCTGAACTCATGGAAAGACTCCGGTCGGCTACCATTTTTACAAAGTTGGACCTGCGCGGTGCTTACAACCTTGTGCGGGTCTGCGAAGGAGATGAGTGGAAGACCGCGTTCGGGATTCAGTATGGCCATTTTGAGTACAGTCATGCCGTTTGGACTAACCAACGCTCCTGCGATCTTCCAACACTTCATGAATGACATTTTCCGGGATCTGTTGGACCAGTTTGTCGTGGTCTATCTTGACAATATTTTGATCTATTCGACATCCCGGAAAAGTCATCTCCAACATCTCCATCAGGTCTTGCAGCATCTTCGAGAGCACCACCTCTATGCCAAGCTGGAGAAATGCCAGTTTTATCAGTCCACCATTGATTTCTTGGGCCATCACATTTCTCCAGAGGGCATAGCGATGGATTGGGGCAAGGTCGAGGCCTTGAAAACTTGGCAACCTCCTCGTTGGGTGAAAGACATCCAGCGACTCCTAGGGTTCGCCAATTATTACCGGATGTTTATCCTGGGTTTCGCCACTCTGACCGTGCCCCTCACTCGGCTCCTGCAAAAGAAGGTCCCGTTCCAGTGGGGCGTTCCCGAGCAGGAGGCGTTCCTGGCCTTAAAGGAGGCCTTCATGAAGGAGCCGATTCTCAAGCACCCAGACCCTCACCGTCCATTTGTGGTGGAAGCGGACACGTCGGACATCGCCATCGGAGCCATGCTATTCCAGGCTCGTGCGGATGGCGGTCCTCTTTTCCTGTGCGCTTATTATTCCCGGAAGTTGAATCCTTCCGAGTGCAATTATATGATCTGGGAAAAAGAGCTGCTGGCCATTAAGACCGCGTTCGAGACCTGGAGACATCACCTCGAGGGGGCCCGACACGAAGTGGAAGTGCGGATGGACCACAAGAACCTGGAGTTTCTGCAAACCGTGCAGAAACTCAACCAGCGTCAGATCCGGTGGTCCTTCTTTGCCCACTTCAATTTCAGGGTCACGTACGTCCCGAGTGGGCACAACCAACAAGCGGATGCCCTATCCCGCAAACCCGAGTATGCCCACGTCGAGGACCCGCTTCCGCCTTGCACTATTCTGCCCATCGAGTTGTTCACGGCCATCCATGAGCCCATCGACCTACGGGCACAGATCTGAGAGGCACAGAGGCAGGACGCGTACGTCAACCTACGGAAGCGCGAGATAGGGCCTGAGTCTCCCTGGACATTCTCGGACGACCTCTTGCGCTTTCGTGAAAAGCTGTACGTCCCATCGGGGCCGCTCCGAGGTCTGATTTTATCCCAGTGCCATGACAACCCGGCGGTGGGACATTTCGGTCTCTTCAAGACCCTCCACCTCGTGTCCCGGACTTTCTGGTGGCCTTGACTTCGCCACGACGATGGAACAATGTATGAAAACAACCAAATAGATGTCGATGTCTTAGGATTGAGAAAAATGGATATGTATATGTTTTTAATGTTAAAATCTTAATAAACAATTTTTTTTAAAAAAAAGAAATCATCTTGAAAGATGTTTGCTTCCCTTAACTCCATAGGTGTAGTAGTTAGGAAAAACTCCATGGCAGGTTTTCTTATGACATCTTCCATGCCAATGGATTGTTATTAGAGCCAATTTGGTCTAGTGGTTAAGGTTAGAAACACAGGCAGTGAGTTCTTGCATGAAAGCTCTCTGGGTGACTTTGGGCCAGTCACCAGGAGACTGTGAGTTCTCGTCCTTTCTTAAAATGAAAGCTGACTGAGTGACTTTGAGCCAGTCATGTTTTCTCATCCCAATTCATAGGGTTGTCATTGTAGAGAAAAATAAAAGGAGGAAGGAATATTAGGTATATTTTCCATCTTCAGATATTTATAAAAATAATAAAGGTGGGTAAAAATAAATAAATAATTTATTGAACTATTTTGCTTCTCACATGGCTTTATTGAGAGTTTCATTCAATCTAGAAATTCCAAACTCATCTCGTAATTTCAAACTATACTAAACTGGATTCTTGGGATCATAAAGCAATTAGGACTATATAGCTGGAACCCACCTAAGTAGACACACACAGAGAGAGACATGCATCTTTATTTGATCATTTGTTTGTATGTTATCTCAATATAAAAATGCAAAAAGATATGTCTCTCAGCAAAGAGACTGTTTATATTTTGATGTCTGGATTTTGAAGTTCTTCATCCTAAAAGGACTTCTGATCAAGTAATGGGTTATACATACAAAATAAAGGGGGTATCCACATCACACTATTATAACTCAATGTATACTAAATTGCAGTTCATTTCCCCTTGCAGTTGGTTTGTTTTTCCTGTTTTTTTAGTTAATTCAAAGCCCCTTTGAACCTAAGCAAGTATAAATGGGGTTTAAAAGCAGGTATAATAGCAATAGCACTATAGCAATAGCACTTAGACTTATATACCGCTTTACAGTGCTTTACAGCCCTCTCTAAGCAGTTTTACAGAGTCAGCATATTGCCCCCAACAATCTGGCTCCTCATTTTACCCACCTCGGAAGGATGGAAGGCTGAGTCAACCTTGAGCCGGTGAGATTTGAACTGCCAAACTGCAGCTAGCAGTCAGCTGAAGTAGCCTGCAGTACTGCACTCTAACCACTGCGCCACCTCGGCTCCTAAGCAGGTTTGAATTTTCATTCAAACTGAAGAAGAATTTGCTTTTGAATAAGAGATTTTCAAATAAGAGATTTTGATAAAATTTTCAAGGGTGAGGGTAGCTTTGCCTTGCTTATTTATGATGGCTTGTTCAAGAGATGTGTACAGCACTGCTGTCTACACAGTGTATAGTAATTTTCTGTGGATCTTCAGCCTTCTTGACTTCCTTAGATTTAATTAAATCCCAAGGGAATATTTCCTTACTTTGGATGCTTTTTACTGGGAAATGTGGGTAGTCAAAACAATTTGAAATGATGGAAGAGTGCAGAACAGAAAGCAACGGTGGTAAAATAAGCTTAGGAACAGTATGGGAAAAAATGAAATAAAATTTCAAGAACCCTGAGAATAAAAGAGAAAATTAGAAGCCTCTTGCAGGGCAAAAGGAACACTCAAAACCGGGGATGCTTCTCTTCTGCCTAATCTAATGATCTGAATTCTAGGCTCTGTAGCAAATCAATGTAGTGTGATTCTCCTTTACTGTAAACCTGGTGTTTCTTGTCTAAATGTAATGGCACGTACATTAGATGTGAGTTATTCATTCACCTCTAATTTCCAACTTCACAATCAACAAACCACTCTAAGTAATTAAGCATTTTTAATAACAAATGATTGAGGGTTGCCTGTAGATTATGGGCTGCTCCCATCTCCGTTAAGAGAAAAATACAGGCAGTTAAAAAGTTTTTTTTCTTTTCTTTCTTTTCCAAAGGATTAGAAATATAGATTGCTCATCTGTGCTTATCACCTTTTAAGTTTCTCCAGTTTACTGATATATGCAGTTCAGTGGATTTTTTTTCAACCTGCTGAAATGTTTGCACAATCCTTTTTCACCTGACTGTTCCCTTATTTTATTGTAGGATCTGATGCCCAGTTTTTAGTTTCCTTCCATTTGAAGCTTAGTCTGAAGTGCATATAAATACACCATCTGATCAGATAAAAAACATCGCTAACATCCTGGGGCATCAAGGTTATAAACAGCATCTGTACCAAGCCTACTATGAGTCTGTCATGTGGGAGAGGCAGGGAATGTTCCCTACTATGAATAATTATTTGAATATGCAGTAACTGTCCCCAAGAACATTTGTTCTAAATATTATTACAATGCTGTGCTCACTGAAGCCTCCAGCTCAATACTTCAATTACAGAAACAATAGAAGAGAACAGTGCCTTGAGTATAATCTGATGTGTGTGATTATACTCCAAAGGGTGCTGTTATTGTTAGCTTGCATGGGGAGATCAGTAATCATAGAAACAGATGAATGTCTAACACAGTAGCCTCATTACAACCAAGCAATTGTTGGCTGAACCTGGCTGGGTAGATAGATTCATTCAGGATTTTCCTTGAAGGGGGTGGGATTAGAGGTAATGGGAATTGCTTTTCATCTTGTAAAGTCCCAATCCAGTAAAGGAAAACAAAAATAGCTTATTGCTTTTTAAAAAACACAATAAAAGCATGTCTGCAATATCCCTTTTTCATTGCTTACATGAAATGATAGTGTTTGCCAGCAATCATATTCCGCTCTAGAGGGAAGCAATCAATAAGTCACCTTTCCACACTGAAATCTAAAATGTCTCTTTTTACCTGATCTACATTCCTTGTTCCTTCACATTCTGCATATAAGGAGAATCCTATGCTTACTTTAGTATATAACCAAGATTGTAGCTTCAGCTCCTGGTACCTTTATTAAAAGATCTCATGCAATAGGATTAAAACCAAACAAAACCAGAACCAAACACTTACTTCTAGACCACACTTGCTGAGAAAGACCAGTGATGGGATAGTAAAAGGTTCAAGTGTACATTTTTTCAGATTATTGTGCAAAAAAAAAAAAAAAGTATGGTAAGGATTAAAAGTAAGGGCTTCCTCAAACCAAACTCCAAATGAAGTCATGCTCCTGTAGTTTATTTGCCAGTGCCACCTTTTTCAATCCTTTTATCAATTTTCCAGACTAGGGCTGCCCCAGGGATTGTTTTGGTACTCTTCTATCTAAATATTAACCATTGGTATGAATTAACCGGTGCTGTTTTGGGATTAGCATTTTCAAGATCCACCAGAATTGCTTTGTGCTGCCATCTGCTGTGACATATTAGGAATATTCAAACATAACATATTAGGGAAACTTGCAGATTTTTGTTTGTTTATCTCCGGTTGTGTTCATATAGGAGATTTGCCTTGATTATGAAATTTATCTAATTTTGGAATTTGCATGATTCATCACATCATAAAGCAACCAAGCAGGCTACAGTTGTACAACACACACTCAGCTTAGGGAAAGAGAACTGGGATGTCGAATCAGACAAACTATCTGACTGCTAGGTTTTAATTGACCTATTAAACATGTTATATGAACACAGCAAAGTGAGTGTTAGCAATTTGCATTTGTTTTTCACAAGCTAGGCCATACCTATTGACACGAACAAGACTCATTAACATATTATTAATATAATATGCACACACACACATATCTTGTGTACATTTGTGCATTCATCCTTTCACAAAATGAATATCTGATTCAATATAATATGGTTTTGTTGTGCTGCAGGTCTTCGTATGCTTACCCACCTCCAAAAGTAATTGTGTCCAACACATATTAGAGCATCATTTCAATCCTAGCTGGAACTCTAAACAATTCCAAGAGCCATTAAATAAATATTGAACTAAAGAAAAATGAGCTCTTCATGGTGTCAGCTGAAATCAGCTGAATTTTGCAAAGATGGCCATTTTGATGGCATAATAATAATATGCACAGTAGTTGACACAGATATAAAATACAATCCCAAAATGGCAGTTACCTACTTTCACAGACAAAAAAGCCACTACATTTTGCTGTTATTAAACTTCTATTTTTTAATGAATATTTTTTCCAGAGAAAAGAAGAAAGGGGATTATCAGTTTTTTACATCCAGTAAATTGATTTGGAAAGCATAAAGAGTTTTTGCTTAGAAGTAGTGTGCATTTCACAGCATGAAACAATGTTCATTCAGGTCTAGCTCATCAGCTGAACAAGACTCTAACCCTCAGAATTAGTTAAAATCAATAGGCAGGAAAATAGCATTCTCTTTTGCTCCCATGCTATTACTAGTGGTTCTGTCACTTCCACCAATATTTCCATTTTGAAAGTGCATAATAGTCACCATTTAACATGCTAGAGAACCTTTATCTGCTGACAGTCACATGCTTACATGCTAAAAGTGTAGAAGTCAAATGTAACATCATAGTGTGTGAAATACTGTGAGCATTGTGTCCCAAGGCAAAGCAAAAGTGACAGCACCAATGACAGAAGGACAGAAGAGGTCACTGAACAGGTGAGCAATCCAAGTTGAGGCCATGTAGGTCATTCATGAATGTCACCAAGTTCAGACCCTCAACATTATTCAATAAAAAGTTAATAGAAGCTAATATGCAACCTCAGAAGAAAAGATAACAAAAACATGGAGAAAAAAACCTAAAGTTAGACTCATTGTTAGACCTCTTGCATCAATTTAACTCAAAGTACTAAAGAAGGGTATGACTAAAATGGACATGTAGGTAAATGAAAGAAATGGTGAATGGAAGAGATTACTAGATGAGGTATGCATGGCATTTTTGGACCAAAGAAGCAAGAATGTTGTTGTGAATATTCTGGGGCTAGATTTGGTAGACAAATTTGAGTACAGGACATTTTACAATTAGTCTTCCCAAAGAAAGCCTATTAGTGTTTGAGGGCAAACTTTGTTAGTTACATCCTCATGCTTCATTGGGTTGATTCCTACACAAAGGTGTCTGGAATGTGCAGAATTCAGTCTGCTAAATTTAAGAAGCCTAGAGGGGATTCCTTGATGCTGGTCAGTTGACTTATTCCTGCACAAGGCCAAAAAAGAAGGTTATGTGCATGAGGTCCTAAATCCAGTTGGGCACAACAGTAGTTACTGTTTTGATGCTTTCTCTGCTCCAAACCTGGTAAACAGCATGGCTTGCTGAGGAATTCTGGGAGTTGAAGTCCATAAGTCTTAAAGTTGCAGAGTTTGGAGACTCCTGCTCTAGAAGATTCAGACTAACAGAATTATAGGGTTGAAATGGAGGCTTCTAGTCCAGACCCCTGCTTAGGCAGGAAACCCTATACCAGTGCTTTTCAACCTTTTTAATGCCGCGACCCCCCGTGACCCCCGCCCCGCTGCCGTGACCCCCTCTCCGCCCCCCCCCCCCGCGCGGTGAGGGGACAAAGGGGGCGGGGCACCAGGGGTGAAATGCTCCCAGTTCGGCCG
>QLTV01001804.1:1053496-1072696 GCA_003457575.1 Thermophis baileyi | reverse complement strand
CCCCTGTGAAAGGGTCGTTTGACCAAAGGGGTCGCGACCCACAGGTTGAGAACCACTGCCCTATACCATTTTAGACAAGTGGTTGTCCAATCTCTTCTTAAACACCTCTAGTATTGGAGCACCCACGACTTCTGGAGGCAAGTTGTTTCACTGATTAATTGTTGTAACTGTCAGGAAATTTCTCCTTGGTTCTAGGTTGCTTCTTGCCTTGATTAGTTTTCCATCCATTGCTTCTTGTATTGCCTTCAGGTTCTTTGGACAATAGGTTGATCCACACTTCTTTATGGTAGACCTTCAGATATTGGAACACTGTTATCATGTCACCCACTAGTCCTCCTTTTCATTAAATTAGACATACCCAATTCCTGCAACTGTTCTTCATATGTTTTAACTCTGGTCCTCTACTCAATCTTGTTCTTCTTCTTTGTACTCTTTCTAGAGTCTCAACATCTTTTTTTTTATGTCACACTGACCAAGACTGGATACAGTATTTCAAGTGTGGTCCTACCAAGGCACTATAAAATGGTATTAATACATCACATGATATTTATTCTATCCCTCTGTTAATGCAGCCTAGGTCTGTGTTGGCTTTTTTGGCAGCTGAAACACACTACTGGCTCATATTTAAGTGTTAGGCAACTAGAACTTGAAGCTCCTTCTTGTATTTACTATTATTGAACCAGGTACCATCGATACTAGTCAATTTTGTTTTTCTTGCCTAAATGTAAATGTCATGGTCTCTTTCCTTAAAATATATCCGAAACAATATTTTTCAGCCATGACTCCAAATAGACCTAACTCTAACTCTAACCCTAACCCTACTTTCATTTTCTTAAAAAAAAAAACAGCTAAGAACCTATCCATAGCATTAGTTTTTGGCTGTGACTCCATGTAGACTAACCCTAAGACTAATTCTTAACCTAGATTCATTTTCATTGGTAATACCGGTAGGATTGTCCCATGTATTTTGCTGTGTTCCACAAACAACTCCAAATGAAAAGCTGTCACCATCTCTTTCCTTAGAAAACAGCTCAGAGCCTATCTTTAGTATTAGTTTTTCACTGTGACTCCATGTAGACCAGAGGTGGGATTCAGCAGGTTCTGACCAGTTCTGGAGAACCGGTAGCAGAAATTTTGAGTAGTTCGGAGAACCGGTAAATACTACCTCTGACTGGCCCCACCCCCATCTATTCTCTGCCTCCTGAGTCCCAGCTGATAGGGAGGAAATGGGGATTTTGCAGTAACCTTCCCCTGGAGTGACCATGATTCGAAGTAGACCTAACCCTTACCATAAGCCTAACCCTAAATTCAATTTCATTGGCAAAAAGAATTTTCCAATGTATTTTACTTTGATCCACAAACAACTCCAAATGAAAACTGTCACCGTTTTTTTCCTTAGAATCTATCCCTAGCATTAATTTTTGACCACGACTCCAAGTAGATTCACTGATTCACTTGACTGATGATATGGATGGAATGGAGGAGGTTTCATTGGTTGTGAAATTCCCTGTATTTGTTTTGGCTATCTCTACCAAATCCAGAATATTCATAACAATACCCTTGCTTGTTTGGACCAAAAATCTATACATATCTCCTCTAGTTATTTATTCCATTCCTGGTCTGCCTGCCCATGTCACAACATTTGATTCACACCCATCTTCTGTACTTTGACTTAAGTTGAAGCATAAAGTTTAACTATCTGTCATTTTCTTTTTTCCCCCTTGGCTTTGTTATCTTATTTTTTTTTCAATCCTCCTCCTCTTCTGAAGTTGCATATTCGCCTCCATTAATCTCCTATTGAGTGATGTTGATGTTGGGGTGGGGAGTTGGAAATCTGGTGGCTGAATCCTTCTTTCTCCTCCACTGTATAGTATTCAGTACACATCCCAGGTAGACTGAGAACATGGATTTCTGCAACATGTGGACAACAGAGGAGAAGAAAAATGTATTGGCTGTTTGGATAAAGACTGAAAGTGTTGCAAATACATGGCCTGTATTTCCTAATTTTGCAGAGGAGATGGCAAAAGATAGGACTTTTCCTGTTGTTTAAAATTATTTTTGTTTCAAATTTGTCACCTACTACCTCTAGCTGCTAATGACCAATTATATATCTCTCTGCAGCTTCTGAATTCCTTCTGCCTGGTAGTCATCAGTTTTGGACTACCCACTCAGTACCCATCACTAAACTGGGGAAACATTAGTAAAAAGGTTAAAAAATAGACACTGAAATGTTTCCTCCACACGAATCTCAACACTTTGGAAATCTTCCTGACTGTTATTGATCTTGCTTAGCATTTCTTTGGTGAAATAGTCCATTGTCTTTCCATGTTTCTCTTGCACTGATGCCTTTGATGGGTATAGGACTTTATTTATTTATCAAATTGACATAGCCACGTATCTCACGAGATGGGGTTTTTA
Organism: Thermophis baileyi; assembly: GCA_003457575.1. Classification (NCBI taxonomy): domain Eukaryota; kingdom Metazoa; phylum Chordata; class Lepidosauria; order Squamata; family Dipsadidae; genus Thermophis; species Thermophis baileyi. The sequence continues at coordinate 1,070,278 of QLTV01001804.1, read as the reverse complement.
TTTTGGGCTTTTAATCCTAATATTACTACAGCATTGCCATTTCAAGGAAAGTATCTTTTCTGCAATGCTTTTAGAACAAAGGCTGTAAAGCCGTAGAGGCATTTTATGGATAGAATAAGAAAAATGACACAGATGTGGGTTGTGGGTCAGCATGCCTGTGGTTAATCTGCAAATCACCTTTAAGCTCTGTCTGAATGCTGCTTTGCAGGCAATGGGGGGATTACATCTGGAGAGAATGGTTCCATATGACACTTTTGTGTCTGCAGAGACATCAAGACCTTTAAATAGAACTGTTTTGCATGATAGATGTAGTTTTCATTTGACGGGAAGATTGTAATCATAATCCTGCAAGGCAAGGCTGTTTGCAGGCTTTCTAATATAGTGCTAACACAGCATTTGGTGAATCCTGTATCTAACCAAATTTGCTCGCATAGCAATTCTTTAGAATAGATCACTAACGTCAATGATTCTGAAGGTTAACACTAAGATACATGATAATAAAATGGCAATATATCAGTGGATATTTCAGCAATGTGTAAGGCTTAATAATAGCATTATACTGTACAGATAATCCTTGACTTACAACCATTTGTACCATCCCAATGTTCACATGATTGCAATTTGGGCACTTGGCCACTGGCTCACATTTGCAATGGTTGCACAATCTTGCAGTCATGTGTTTGCATTCTGCAAGCTTCTCAGTCAGTTTCCAAGAACCATAGTCAATTGGGGAAGCCAGGTTTACTTAGCGACCACGTGATTCACTTAATGCTTGAGGTGATTTGCTTAATAACCATGATAAAAATAGTAGTAAAATCAGCTCCAGGCACATGATGACTCTTTTAATGACTGCATTGTTTAGCAACTGAAATTCCAGTTTCCATTGTGGTCATAAGTGTGTACATATTTAGTCAGAAATATCCATCCTAAAAAATTCAGTTGAATTTATTTCCAAATATATTGGTGTGTAGCCAGAATGACTTACATATTAAACCTTGTAAATACAAGCACTATTAACATCCTGGAGAGTGTTGAAAAATAAATAGAAATAACACTAGTTTTATTAATTATATGTTCTTCATTATTTAATCTCATACTGAGAAAACAAAAGGCTTGATGAAACTTCCCACCTTTTCAAACTAATGATTTGTAATTTTTTTCACACCAGGAAACATTTTTTTTTCTGTTTTAAAAATACCGGTTATGCAACAATTTGGCTCTACTCAGTATTTATTTAACATATTTAATAACTAGCATGGTTCTCTAATGGTTGATCAGCATTGCAATAAGAGCAAACTGAATGGAATTTCATTTATTGATATCATTTGCAAATTTTGTGCATTCTGCACTGTTTAAAATATTATTTTGATATTAAAATCAAACTTCTCCCTTCTAAGGCCTAAAGAATACCATAATTAACAGGTGTTTCATACTGGAGATACATTCAACACATATTCAATTAATTCAAGTGTTCCGTTCAATAAGAAAAATGAGCCATTACACCTTCTTACCAAATGTTCCTATTAACAAGGAATGTAGAATGATAATACACAATTTCTCATTTTTAGAGAAGATGAGGTAACCATTTTTTTTGGGGGGGGGGGCAGGCACAACAAAGTTCATAGCATTTTTTTAAATGGATGAGAATCTGTAACTTATTGGAATGAGGTAGATGTTTTTGTAGTGGTTTTTTTTTTAAATAATCTTTATTAGGGTTTTCGTTAAAAACAACATATAAAACAGACATACAAAAAATACATAAAACAAAAACAAACACAAAAATTACTAACCACTTTTACAGCTTTTTCAAAGTATTTCCTAATCTATTTACAAATTACAATATTTCTTATTTTTATTTTATCATTCGTTAATATTTATCTAAATCTATCTTTAAAGAATTGAGTCTCATAATATATTTTCCACATCTATTTCTTCCATTTTACTTACATATAAATCACTTGTTTATCATAGGAAAAGAGAGTGAGAACTTTACGGTTTCGTCATAGATAGTCCCCTTTTTATAACCAAATCTGAAGGTTTTTGTTGTGTTTTAACCACGTATACCATTTATTCCATGCTTCATAAAATTCTGTATCTTCTTTTTCATATATCTCCATAGTTAATCTGCACATCTCGGAACATTCTAATATTTTTCGAACCACCATAGAGGATGTAGGAATAATACCGGTTTTCCAACTCTGTGCATATACAATTCTGGCCGTTGTGGTTATATGCAGTATTAAATAATGGTCCTCCTTTTTAAACTTTTCTCTAAAAATTCCCAGCAAGAACAATTCCGGCTTCAAATCAATTGTCTGTTGTGTAATTTCTTCCAACCAGTTCCTTATTTTGTTTCAGAATATTTTGATTTTAGGGCATGTCCACCAGAGATGGTAATAGGTCCCTTGCTCCTTCTTACACTTCCAACATTTCGAAGACACTGTCGGGAACATCTTTGCCAATCGTGCTGGAGGTAGGTGCCAGCAGTAAAACATTTTGTAAATATTTTCCTTATATGATGCTGCTAACGTCAATTTATAGTTTATCTCCCAAATTTTTTCCCATTCTGCCAAATTGATTGTATACCCAAAATTTTGTGCCCATGCAATCATTGTCCCCTTAACCACTTCTTCCTCTAATTTGAATTGCAATTGAAAGTTATATAATTTCGAAATCATTTTTTCTTCCGGGCCAAGTAAAATTTTGTCTAATCCTTGTTCATTTTGGAATCCGAATTGTGTTGCATCTTTCTTATATCGTGATTGTATTTGCAAATAATGCCACCAATCCAGTTTTATTCCCATTTATTTTAGATCTTGTTTTGTTTTGAGCTTTTCTTCATCATCCAGGAGCTGTTTGTATGTTACTATTTTTTTTTCCTCCAGTAAATTTGGATATATAATTGCTTCAGTTGTTGATAACCATTTGGGGATCTTTCTATAATGTTCGCTTTTAATTTTAAGCCAAGTTTCTAACAAAGAGGCTCTTATGTAATGCCTTTGGAAGTAAGCCTGTGTTTTATGCTTTCCTCCCCATATAAAGGCATGCCAGCCGATTTGAAGATACTACAAATGCTACAAATTAAGGGGGAAAATGGGAAATAAGTTAGCAAAGCTGTAAAAATGCTTCAAAACATAAAGCTACCTATGTGGATGGTGTACCTGGAGAAATGTTTGAAGTTTCTTCTGCTTGTTTGGTATTTCGTTTTCCTTTCTGGAGTAGTTATATCACTTGTTTAATATGTGTATGAGAAGGTCTAACATATGTGTTATGAGGATTGAGTGCTTGTTTAAAGAAGTGAAAAGCTGTGTATAATAGTCCCTGTTTCTGAGCATTTAGATGGAATAAAAATTGGGTATGTCAGAAGAAGCACAGAATTAAACTGGATGAAGCTGAAGATGACATATGTATTGGAAATGGTCTTGCCAATGGCTGTAAGCCAACTTAGATGGCAAGTCCAACCCTAACATGGCTGGATTTGAAAAATCTAACCACAGCTGGTTAGATTGAGTGAGAAAACACTATGAAAGGCCAAGAGTCATGACTAAACTGGATTGATGGTGGTGATGGTGCGCTCTCTCTCTCTCTCTCTCTCTCTCTCTCTCTCTCTCTCCTCCTCCTCCTCTTCTCTCTCCCCCTCCCTTTCCCTCTCCCTCTCTCTCACCCTCCCTCCCTTTCCCCCAGTGGTGGGTTGCTGCCGGTTCGGACCGGTTCTCCCATACCGGTGTCGGAAATTTGCACCCTCTCTCTGAACTGCCAGCAATGGCCTGCTGTCCACATCCCTGAACCAGTTCCAGTCACCGCGGCTGGCAAAGAACCCTCTGCGCATGTGCGGAGGCTTCTGTGCATGCTCAGAGGGTCATTTCCATGACGTGACGTAGGGTCGCGATGCGAACCGGTAGGGAAGGTAAGTGGAACCCACCCCTGCTCTCCCCCCCTCTCTCTGTGCATGTATGAGAGAGAGAGATTTTGAAAAATCGGCAATCAATATGTGGAAATGAATTTGCATCAATAGCTATAAATTGCTATTACACATTCACCATAAAAAATCTGAAAACTGGTTTGCAAGTAATCATGATTTTTCAAGATGACTTCAGCAGTTTCTTCTGTTGAATCAGGAAACAAACATCAGTATCAACTAACACAGCATAGAACAGTTATTTGGATTTTTTTACACATAGCTAGGACTGAAAGCATAAAATATCATTGTTACTTTGTCACCTAATGTTCAAATAAAGAAATATATAGCACAAATAAAATAATGCAGCTTATTTTTATGAACATCCTAAAAAGAAAAAGCATAACTGTCCTAAAATGCCTGACATTTAAAAATAAATTAGGTCTAGCTCTTGTAAAAAATAATTAGAATACAAGAAGATACATTCATTAAAAATAGAAATCCCTGAATGCTAAACAGAATGCTAAAAAAAGGGTCAAATAGACTTGGTTCCATCAAGGATAAATATGTGATAGTTTTAAATTATAGAAGGATAGTGTGAAACATTCAGAAAACTTCCAAGTTAATTAACATTCATGATTAACTTAAAATGCCACTAAAATTTGAGCTAACATGTATTGTGGGGATGTTTAATTGGTCAAGTGTAGAATAAGATGATTAGGCAGTAGCTTATCCAGGATCTGATAGGATAAGGTTATTGTTTTGGTGAAGGGATTCTAAAAGCTTAATCAGATATGAATGGGTTTGTTAATTTCCTCAACTAGAAAGGGGACAGTGAGGACATTCAGAATCAAACATTCACATTAAGATTAGGCCTCTACAGATTTTCAGTGGGTGCTTTGCTACTTAGGAACTTCCTTGTTTCTCAGCATAAGCATACCGTACAAACTTCAATGACCAAAAAAAGATGGAATATGTCCTTTAATATTATGACACAAACCCAACCCTCTGTGTTTCTGTCCTGCCATTGGACACCAGTACATAATGTGGATTGTATCATAGCACCACAGCTAAAGATTTGTTATTTGTATCTCCTGCCACCTGTGGTTGCCTATGTTTCTAAGGATGAAGCAGTTGCAGTAAAAGATAAGAATAACCATGGATGATCAAGTCAAGCCCATCATATTCCAGTATTTTATTTCTCATTGGTTGTAACAATGAGGTGCTCACAAGCAAAAAATGGAGACATAAACCTGGTGTTGTTCAGGGGTGGGTTCCTCCCGGTTCGGACCGGTTCTCCCAAACCAGTAGCGATGCGCTGGTGATGTCACAATAACGTCACCGATCCGGTTCGGTCGGTGCCAGTCCGTGGGTGCTGCCATCTTTTTTTTAATTTTTTTTTAAAAATTTTATTTATTTTTTCCTTCTGAGCATGCGCAGAAGCCAAGTTCTGGCACTGTGCATGCGGTTGCCATCTTGTTTTCGGCTTTTTTTTTAAAAAAAAAAATCAGATTTTTCATTACTGCGCATGCGCGTGCGCGCCCCCATGAGGTGCGCCCACGTGGCGCGGGAGGGAACGAACCAGCAGTGAGATAAGTTGGAACCCACCCCTGGTGTTGTTTTGCAGCATTATAGTCCCATCCACTATGAATTTATCCAATCTACATCACCATGTCCTCTGTCATGAGTTTCATGGGTTAAATATATACCCACCAAACTTTATACTTTTTTGTTGAAGCATGATACAAATAAGCTACACAGCTTCAACTAATATTAATTGCATATTGAATCAAATAATTTGCATTTTTTACTTCTAGATCCTTTGGACAAATATAGGAACACAGTTCTTATTTCCCTAGGGTTAGAAGGCTGAATAGTAGCACATCATTATAGTGCCTTTCAATTTCATGGAGCAGAACTCCTGGAATGCTGTAATGTATGTTTTCCAGAATAATAAATGGCAAGGAAAAAAGTAGCCTGAACATAGTGGATTGTATAGTGGTAAGAATATAGAAGAAATGGTTGCAAGATACTTCCTATGAATGGCAGATATTCAACACTCACCATTGTCCTGAGATTGGAGACCTGAAGTAGGGCTTAAAAGCATAAAGCCATTAACTTTATTTATGTAGTTGGAAATGAAGAAATTATGGGCTGATATGAATATTTGCTTATAGCTCATTGTTTAATTTTAACCTTGAAGATCTGGTGTTTCATCTATCTTTTCCATCAATTTTTTCCTCCAACATGTGCTCTAAGGAGCAACCAAATAGTTTGTCCCTAGAGCATATTCCCACTGGTGTATCAATGAAAGTTGGTAGTAGGTCTAGAAGTCACAGACATCACTCTAATGACAATGATGATCACAGGTTCCCTGCAAAAGCTACATATCTTTTAGCACTGAGGGATTTCAGCCAATTTCCACATCTGAGTATCACATTCATAAGATCTCCATTTTGTTAGCATCCAACTTCAATTTATTGTCCTTCAGATTGGAACTGCATTTTTGGCAGCTGTTCAGGAATGTACAATCTTTTCTGGATTAGATGTTACGGAGAAATAGAAATGGGTTTTTCCAGCATATTTTCCCAGAACTCTTAAAAACATTGCAATATAATTTTCAGGGTTTCTACACACTCTTATCCAATATCGTTTTCTAAAGACAGTGCTTGCAAATAAAAGTAGAATCACTATTTCATTCCCCACCTCAGAGAAATGATTCAAAAATATGAACTTTTTGAAAGCAGTAAGAATCTTAAAACAGGATGGATGAGTAAGTAAGTAAAATTTTTATATTAGGTTTATATTTCCATACTGGGAGAAAAACTACACAAAGCATTATCTTCCTTGCCTTTCCATAAATATTAATATCTCTTAACTTAGAAACTCAAATCTAAAATCAAAAAGTGGATCTTATTTTTATAGAAACCCCTGCTTTTTTTTCTTCCTATATTATTCTGACAGGTTTTATATACAGAGGGAAACATATAATTTTGGAGTAGGTACAAAAGTTCAGGAGAAAATATAGTGCTGAGTGTTTTGAAATATTGAAAAGGAAAACAATATTTTTAAATGTTCTTAGAATCTTCAGCAGGAATATATGATGCATATTTTATTAGATTCCTGTGTTTAAAATAGAACCTTGGCATGAAACATGCATAATTATAAAGCAAAGCACATTTTTTTTTCTCATTTGTCTTTCTCCTTTATACATGTTTGCAAGATAAGCCAACAGCTACCAGGAGATTAGTAGAATTATGCACAGTGAACCTTGGTGTTTTGAAAACTATAGAAATTGGATTAAAATTTGAAAGTTCATAATTTAGAAAAGTCTTGCTCTTCATTCCCAATATTCTGACATCTTTACTATCAGTTTTCCAAGGTTCTATCTTTGAGAAAATGGTCAAAATGCCTTTCGTTAGTTCATATTACTTTGTCCAAGTGTTCCATATTGATTGTGAGACAGTAAGGTTGTATTGTATTCATAACATAACATCATTAATTAGTTTGGATATAAAACCCAAACTGGAAATTCAACTTACTATTTAGGTAGTTAATCAATCTGGTCTGAAAACCAAAGAATAATTTAACATTTCTTGACATTTTAATCTAAAACGCAGCAATAATTGAATAGTAAGTGTGTCTCATAGTAATTAAAAATAAGCAGAAAGAAACTGCTGTATTCTTATTGTTTTGTTTGAAAATGCAGAAATAATTACCATTAAAATAGGATTGATATGGAAGCAAGAGTCCAGTTTTTAGTCAGACTTTAATACCATGTGTGGAGGTGGGGATAAAGAGTCAATGAAACTGATTTGATTGAAACTTGAATCTACCTTTCTTGATTCTTCCAAGCAACCTGACTACACAAATTTAAATAGGAGAATAAGGCATGCAAACAATAGGGACCACTTTTCCAAGAACTTTTATTAGTAAGATTTTAGAAATAGAAGAAATAAGTGTTTGATTGTTGATGGTGGTTATCAGAGAGCAGAGTTTTGTCTCTACAAAGTAAATGACACTGGTGAACTTCCATTGTAAATTTGTATTTGTGATGTATTCTCTCCGTTAAAGGTGGAGTAATATCATTTAGTGATTTACTACTAAATCTATATATGGCGTTTTGGGAGGTTCTTCTTCCTTTAGCTCAGCGGTTCTCACCCTGTGGGTCGCGACCCCTTTGGGGGTCGAACGACCATTTCACAGGGGTCGCCGCGCGCGTTAGCCCGCCATTTTGGTGCCACCGTCACTGCAGGAGTAAAAAGGTCCCGGTTCGGCCGTGCCTGCGGGTCGCCGGACAGCTGGTAGCCCGGATGCCGCCATTTGGGTTCTTCTACCCTCTGCGCATGCGCAGAATGCTTTGCACATGCGCAGAGGGTAAAAGAACCCAAATGGCGGCGTCCGGGCGAAGTCTCCCGCTTCCGATGCTATCAGCTGTCCGGCGACCGGCAGGCAAGCCCGAACCCGGAGCATTTTGCCCCTGGTGCCACGCCCCCTTTGTCAACTCATCCCGGGCGGGGAGGGGGCGGGGAGGGGGTCGCGGCAGCGGTGGGGTCGCGGGGGGGTCGCAGCATTAGAAAGGTTGAGAACTACTGCTTTAGCTGGAATGGTGTTTCACATAAGTGACTCATATTCAGTTAGAAAATCTGTAAATTAATTAACTTTTCTTTTATGGAACTACTAGAGTTTTCCAACAGGACAGAACAAACAAACACAAATAATCAACATGCACTCTGCTATATGACTGTAATATAAATCCCCTGCGTTTCTATGAGCTATTGACAATGCTAATCTTGATATTAGCTGATAATGACTACCTGCTTAAGAAGCCAGTAAATGCAGGTGAAATATTGAAGCCTTGTAATCAAAATCTAATAGAAAGGAATAGAAAGAGGGAGAGGGAGAGAGAGAAAGAGAGAGAAAGAAGCAAAAATAATTATTACTTGATCCTAGTGTATTACTCGCTTTCTTGGCTTGATGGCCAGTATTAATAGTGATGCAAATTGTTCAGAATTATTTTAAGTCTACACACTAATTTTGTAAAATGAGTGTATGGCAATTATTTATTCATTATAATAAAATGTCTCAAGTTCAGGGGAAAATATGCAGACTCATCCTATAAAAGAATAAATTACTTTCCTGGAGCCACTATAAGGATTTGAATTAATCACCACTGAGATTTACATTTGCAGATTAACATGAACTTTTCATTCTACTTTCTGGGTTAATTGACTTTCAGACTCAGGCAATGACCTTTTTCTTTTTCTTTTTTTAAGAGACATGTAAAAACCTGTGAAGTACAAGATCTATAAGTAAACCAAGAACTGTAACTATGGTAAAATGTCCTTGGACTAATATTGTTCAACAATAAATCACACACACACACACACACACACACACACACACAAGTTGGCTGTGGCGAGTTGTCATCTGCCCTTCTGCATTTGGGACTTGCAGCATCTGTAAGCCCAGGTTTCAGAGTTTCCCCATAACAACTCTCTGAGCTAGAATGGTCCAAAGTCACCCAGTAAGCCTCCATGATTAAAGGTAGAAAAAACTCCCTATCTCCTCATTCCTAGTTGTGTGTGTGTGTGTGTGTGTGTGTGTGTGTGTACTGTATATGTATATGCATATATTTATAAATCACAAAGTCATGTGTAAAAATATGAAAGGCTACATTAAAAGAACATGAATATTGTTCTAGGAATATGATGAGTGGCAAAACTCACACTGTCTCACTCTTCAGTCTACATTAGTGTAAAATGCCCCCAATTTGTTACCTACTTCCAAATAAAGCTACTAAATGATATCTGTAATTAGTGACACCTGCAATTATTATTTGATTTATTGCTTTATATTTATATAGTGTTTTATAGTTTTATTGTGCATCCAAAACCACTTCTTTGTGAGATGGCCAGCCATATAAATTTTCAAATATGGTTACTTTTCATTTTTAATACACTGCAACAATTACATCATCTTCTTGTTACTTTAGCCTTCTGTGAATTCACCTGCACTCAGAAATAGCACACAATTCCACTTTATTTTTTAATAGGACAGAAGGCCTTACCATTTCTAGAATTGGCTCTTTCTGATAGCTATGCATCATTTCAACAATTAATTACTTCTTAAATTCTTGCTTTGAGAGGAGGCAAGGAGAATAGAATATATGGCAGTCCCCACTTGTGTCATTAATCAACTTCATATTGGTCAAGCGTAAAGTTAAAACATATTTGCCAATTCAGGCGTATCCTGAAATGAGACAAATGCAATCTTAAAGCTCAGCTTTGGATAACATTGGGTAAATAAATTCAGGAAGCTGCCCGATGTAATTTTTCTGTCAGTTAAAGTCAGACAAAATTTTGCAATTTCTCTTTAATGTAAAATTTCTGAATTTCTTTGGGAGGACAACTGCAGAGCATTATATTATTAATATTAAAAATATGGTCATCCAAGGACCAAATTGGACAGTAAAATATTATTATACAAGAAAATGGAGTCAGAATTCACAAGCAAATAGTAGCTTTATTTGCAGGTACATTGTTTCTGTGTTTCTTTTTCAGTGTGTGAACATACTGTGGAGTATGAATCTTTATTTCTTCTATGGGGCACCAAAAATAAGCAAACATCTCACTTTCATTTATTGGTAGTTTATAGAGGTAAACCGAAGCATGGGGACTGTTTGTGAACTAGGAATATTTTTCTTGTGGGTTTAGAAAAATATTTTTTCCTCTAACATTTTTTACAGTTACCTTCATTTTATCTGTATGATATCCCAGAACATTTTGAGGACATTAGAAGGAGAAGAAAAATTGTGACTGGTCTGATAAGATCAATTCTACAGCTACCAGTTGTAGAAATACTTGATAAAAATGCAACACATACAGACATTTAAAACAAATAAATAGAAATAGGTGTGACTTCCACTCCTAGAGATAAAATCTCATTTTCTCCTTGAAAGAAACATATTGTCTTCTTTTCAACAAGCAGCTCAAATCTGGATGTTAGGAGAAGAAAGCATATAGCATTTCCACAACATAAAACTAGTGGAGAGTTCAAAACTATTGTAACTGTCAGAACATCTAAGATATTATATTTCCTTTTCAATTTGAAAAGATTCTTCTTGGAAGATATGTATTTAAACTTGAGTTGTAATTTCGTTGTAAAGAGTTTCAATAAGTAGGTTAATTTCTTGTTCCAAAAAGAGATGTGTATTGGAATCCAGGAATACTGGGAGATTTCAATTGAAGGCATAGATGTACAAGTACAATATACATCTTCAGCCCAGTTTTTCATTAGTGTGTCTCAGATATTAAGCTGTTTCCATTCCAGTTTATTTTCTTTTGGAGCAGATTACCAGTACCTTACAGTACTCTGGATTAAGTTGGAGGGAGAAAAGTTAGAATTGGAAGGTAACCAATTTACCATCTAATATCTTTCTTACAGTTCAATTTTCTGTTTGTTGGTCAGACTCCCTTCAAAGTAAATACACTACTGGCTGCTTTCCTGTTTTCTATGATGAGAACATATTACTACTCATTCTGATGTCTCTTGGAGAAATAAACAAACCTATCCATATGTATTTCAGCATTAAAGTTAGTGGAGTAATTAATTATCAGTGTTGTTGAATATATATTCTCAGGGTAGGATTTACTGTTCTGTTTCAATTTTATTTCAGAATCTGTGGGTAGATTGATGAATCTGACGTCAAGCTGAAAATATCCTAAAGCAATAAAATCATGGCATCTTGTTATCTGAGAATCTGTTAACTCAGATCATCATCTATACTAAGTGCTGTATGATCAGAAATGAACTCCTGAACTCCTACAGAAGTGAAAACAAATATTTAAATAATTTTATGCAAGAAGATTATTATTATTATTATTGGTCATCGCACAATCAGCCAGATGTTCAGACTGGGCTTGATATTTCTGTCTACCTATCGAGTCCTGGGATAGGCAGATCTGGATGTTTGATACTGTTACAGATATCATCGCAGAATGGAAGCTGTTCCAAGTAAAGCCGCCTTCTGCAATTGACTGATGGCGAATTTGTCAATGCCAATGGTGTTCAAGTGGTGCTCCAGTTGTTTTGGGATTGCACCCAAGGCACCTATTACTATTGGTACTACCCTTGCTTGCCTTTGCCACAGTAATTCTATTTCTATTTGTTGGTCTTTATATTTTGTTATCTTCTCCAGTTCTTTCTCTTCTATTCTGCTGTTTCCATGCACTGCCATATCCACTATCCAGTCTTTTTTATCTTTCTTACTGACAATTATTATTATTTTAAAAATGTATCACAAATATCATTGACTGGCTCTGATGGTTGATACGGGTTGCTGCCAGCATCCTAGGTATCAACCAAGTATCTTCTTAAAATGTATGCTGTTCTGAGTAGCGCAGTTTTTTGCAGTTCTGCTGGTGTTATTGCAGGCAGCTGTAATTTATTGATGTATTTTGTAAAATTCTTGGACATGGTACCAAGTGCTCCGATGACAATGGGTATCACTGTTACATGTTTCATCCATAATTGCGTAGTTTCGATGGCCAGGTCGCGATATTTCATGATTTTTTCCAGTTCTTTTTCTTCAACTCTGGCGTCTCCTGCTACAGCAATATCAATAAATTGTACACTTCAGTTTTCGACAACTGTGATATCTGGCGTGTTGTGTTCCAAATGACGATCCGTCTGTATTCGAAAGTCCCACAAGATCTTCAGCTTCTCATTTTCGACAACTTTTTCCACTTTATGTTCCCGTGACTTTTGGATACAGGTAAGTCATATTTTTTACATAATGACCAGTGGATTAATTTAGCAACTCGGTCACATTTAGCTTTGTAATCAGTTTGTGCGATTTTGCTGCACTCACATATTATTATTATTATTGTTGTTGTTGTTGTTGTTGTTGTTGTTGTCATTGTTGTCATTGTTGTCGTTGTCGTTGTCATTGTCATCGTCATCATCGTCATCATCGTCATCATTAAAAATAAAACTGGTATATTTATCTAAAAATAAATTACATCAGATCAATGTTTTCATGTTGGCGATATATAATTAAATGGTTCCACAATCTCTGGGTTTATATTCCACATATAGGCCAACATTTAAAACTCAATAATGTGAGAAGTGATTCTTCAACATGAGAAATTATCTGCCACAATGTCCTACCTGTCAATGACTACTTCAGCTTCAACCACAACAATACACGAGCACACAATAGGTACAAACTTAATGTAAACCGCTCCAAACTCGACTGCAGAAAATACGACTTCAGCAACAGAGTGATCAATGCCTGGAATTCACTACCTGACTCTGTGGTTTCTTCCCCAAACCCAAAAAACTTTAACCTTAGACTGTCTACTGTCGACCTCACCCCATTCCTAAGAGGTCTGTAAGGGGCGTGCATAAGCGCACCAGCGTGCCTACCATCCCTGTCCTACTGTCCTATTGTCTTCATCTATCTGTATTCACTTTGATTATGTTTATGATTATACCTATACCTGCTATCTTGTACATGTTTGACAAATAAATAGTAAATAGTAAATAACTGCTGACTAGCTGTAAGATTAGAAATTGATGCTCAGCATTGTTACTCAGTCATATATATGTAGCAATAGCTACATAACAATAACAATAACAATAACACTTAGAGTTAAATGCTGCTTCATAGTGCTTTATAGCATTCTCTAAGTGGTTTACAGAGTCAGCATATTGCTGCCAGCAATATGGGTCCTCATTTTACCAACCTCAGAAGGGTGGAAGGCTGAGTCAACCTTGAGCTGGTTAGGATTGAACTCCAAGCAGTGAGCAGAACCCAGGTAGCCAGAAAGGCCCAACAGAGACTCCACTTCTTTAGGGTCTTGCGAAAAAATAAAGTGGAACAACAACTGATGACCTCCTTTTACCGGTTCACAATAGAAAGCATCCTCACTCACTGCATTATGGTGTGGTATGCTAGCTTGACAGCCGTGGATAGAAAGACATGACAGAGGGTGGTGAGTACAGCACAAAACATCGTGGGCTGTCCCCTGATACCACTAGACGACATCACTAGGGCTCGCTGCCTTAGAAGAGTGAGGAAAATCCTCAGGGATGACTCACACCCTGGTCACCCCTTCTTTATTCTCCTACCATCCAGAAGGAGATATAGAAGCATAGGCAGCCGCACAAACAGGCTGAAGAACAGTTTTTATCCGTGGGCTGTCAGACTCCTGAATGAAAAATAACTTTACAACAACATAGTACGATTGATTTGCGGGGCCGTTGCAACGTGCAATACGTTCACATGGTGCAATAGGACTGGGTGTTGGTTTGTTAGTAGGATTCACTGGGCTAGGGATTTTCTGTCTTTCACTGTGAGTTGTATTGTGTTGGGGGGGTCCACGAAAGGAGGCTCAGCCAATCTCATTCTACACATGTTGTACTCCGATAATAAAGGTTTGAATCTTGAAAGGTTCAATAGTAACACAAAATAAAATGATGAAGAGAAATTTGGAGTTGTCCATTACATGGTGTTATGCTATCTAGGAATGGGAACACTGTCATCCAGTCACTAGAACTGATAGTATTATCCTTGAAATTTCAGCCTTCTAGTCCTGTGGCAATTCAGAATAACTCCATTCCGTCTTTTGTGTCAATTCTTCATATATTTGAAGGCTGGTTTTGCATCTCCCTTTACTCATATTTTCCATACATCTGGCAGATCCTCCACTGAACAGGGAATTGGGCTAAATGACCACTATGATTCTATGACATTTTTTAATATCCCAGTTTAGTCCACAGAGTGGAATTTCCCAAATGTGTCCCATCCTCATATTGAGCAGTCCCAGAAACAAGGTTCTATCCCCTTATACAGGCTGTCCCCCCACCTTTTAAATAAGCCTGGTGTTTTCAGCAGGGAGGAATAAAGAAAGCATAGGAGAAAAAGAGGGACAGGGAGCATAAGGAACTATTTTGAAGTGAAAGAAATCAAGTGACAGTGAATACTGGTGAAGAAAAGAGGCAAAAGATATAGATGAAAAGGTATCAAGAAGAAATTGGTGATTTGCTGCTAGCCTCTAGCTTGGGTTTTACTCTAACCATTGCTAATTTGGACCATACCTGTTTTTGGCACACAATTCTTACAAAAATCGTCTGGTGGCTATGTTGCAGTAAAGTGTGTGAAACTACCTATATATACTGTTTGAAGCAAACTTGCTTGGTTTGGGGGACAATGTCTGTTTTTCAAAGGCTTTGCAGAATTTTGTCTTTAGTTTTTTTTATGACAGAATAACATTTTCCTCAAGCCATGTATGCACTGCAGGACTGAATCAGAAGTGACATGTTTATGAACAGCTTGCAAATCTAAAAGTACAACTTTCTACAATCAGGTTATTTTGATGGAGGATGGAAAGTAATAGACTGCAACCATGCCTGTGACAAGAAAAGAACAAACTATATGTCTCAACTGGTTTTACAAAGGAATGCTTCACACATAATTTACATTGGGCTAAGGTATCTGAAGAGACCAGTCATATGGAAACTGTCACTGTGCTTGGTGAAAGCACTCAACTTGTCCTTTTGTGTTTATTCAACAGAGCTGCATTCATTGGACTATTTAGGCTTAGAAAGAAGTCATACTTCCATGAGATTATATTTTGTTTTTGCAGAATGCCAGGTTCCATTTCTTTTAGAGTGGTGATGGGACAAAACAGTACTGTGCCTGTACTGTCCATGATAACAGTACTGTCCATGATAGCTTTCATCAAAGATGGATGAAAAATTGCCTCAGATTTTCCTGTCTTCTCCTCCTCTCCATTTTCACAGAACATCAGTGATTATGTAGCGGTTAAGGGATCAGGTTAGGAGCAGACAGACATAGAGTCTAGATCCTCCTTAGCCAACAAAGTTCACAGAGTAATTTGAGGGCATCCGAAAGAATGGCTTAATTCTATCACTCTCCCAGTATAGAGGAAAGGCAATAGATAAAAGTCAAGTATTACCCAATCAGTTTATTGACAATAATTAGCAAACCTTATGCCCAATTTTTATACCATAAACCTTTAGATTGGATGTATTCAGAGAATATCTTGACTCCCAAACCAGCAAAGTTTGGATCAGGATATTCCACACTGGATCAATATGCAATTTGGTATCAGTTAGCTGAAAAATACTCTACCCCTATCAAAGACACCTTTTATGTTGCTTTTATTAAGAGCAGATTATAACTCAATTCCTCATGAGACACTGTGGAGGAAATTAGCCACAACATCCATTGATCATCACTTTTTCAGGATGATAATTGTGTTACTTAAAACAATTGCAATGAAGATTGGGGGCAATTGTAATGGTGATTTAACCACACCATCCCTGTCCTCAGGTGAGCTGACCCCTTGATGCACATATTCTTTTTTTAAAAAATATTTTTTATTGTTTTATATCATACATTTCTTTTATATCTTGAGGAGTGTGCTCTCAAGGTGTCCAAGGTTTTAACATACAAACAAACATCATTGTCGTCGTCATTATAATCATATGTATATAAACAAATATACAGTAACATATAAACAAATATACGATAACATCCATTATATTATAATGTATATTTTCTTCCATTGTACCGGTAATATCAATTATATAACCATCAAGTAAGAAAAAGAAAAAATATTACCTGTCTGTTTTCCTTTCTCATATACACCATGTTCCACCCAATTTTACCACGATGGTCCATCTCTTTCCGTCTCTTCCCTTCTCCTTCCCTCTCTTCCCTTCTCCCCTCCACTTCTCTCTCCTTCACTTTTTCCTTCTCATCTCCTCCCCTCCACTTCCCTCTCCTTCCCTCTCTCCTTCTCCTCTCCCCTCTCGCCCGCCCGCTCCTCGCCTCCCCTCAGCTCCTCTCCCTC
>QLTV01001804.1:1001923-1026959 GCA_003457575.1 Thermophis baileyi | reverse complement strand
ACATTGAGAACAGGCTCCTCCTCTTCTTCACTCATGGCAGTCTCTGGAGGGTGTGAAGGCCCTGGCTGAATCCCTGCCTATGGCACCGAGCCTTCTCCAACCTCCTCGCTGTCCGACTCTTGTACCAGCTGCACAGGCCGCTGGCGAATCACAATCCCAGCCTCCTCCCTGTCCGGCTCTGCCACCAGCTGCACAGGCTGCTGGCGGACCACAACACCCAATCGGACTTTTGAGTGCATGGCAATAAGGCCAAGCGCTTATTTCAGGGTTCAAAAAAAATATAAGACAGGGTCTTATTTTCAGGGAAACACAGGTAATTATTTTCATGAAGTTATGGCCTTTACCTTGCAAACCCAATCATTACATCTATCACATAATTCCTTAATAAACTCATTTACATCCTGAACATAAAATGGAGCTTCTTAAGACTGGCTATTCTATAATCTTTCTTTCCTCTGTATCTTAAAACCCACAAGCAAATATATTCACTGTCAGCAGAAAATGCATCTCAGCTTTAATATTGAATGTGCTGCACCCGAGGGCAAAAATATATTCGTGTATAAATTTGGAAAAACTGAAATCCTCAGAATTTCTATGTAAGCATCTTTGTGAACATACATTTAAAAGACATTTCAGCACTAATAAGTTCTGCTGTACCATCTCATCAGGGTAGGGATTTCCCCATGATGGATGAACAAAGAACATTAGAATATAAAGGGTCACCCAATCCATGAATGAAATTTCAGCTGGTTATACAAGTAGGAACCTACAACTGAGAACAATGATATAGGAAGTTACTAGAGTTAGATGATCACTTTAATGGCAATGTCAAATGAATAATTTCATGCTGTATGTGAGAAGGCAATTATGGGAGCTGAAGTCCACACATCATCAAGTCCATAAAGTTGAGAAACGCTGATTACTCCTATATTTTACTCAGAAACCACATAGATACAATGGTGCTTAAACATTTGTGAATGCTTTTCAATTTTCAATATTTCTACATAACTATGACCAAAATCATCATCTGTTCTCCACACAAGTCTTAAAGCTAGATAAAGAGAGTTCTTTAAACAAATGAGTAACGTTATATTTGTTCATTTATTTATTGAGGTAAATGATCCAAATGTACATATTTGTGTGCAGTATGTGAGAGTATGTGAGAGAGCCAAGGTATGGTTGTTAAGGTGTCAGCTTAGAAACCAGAAGACTATCAGTTCTACTCCCACTTTAGGTACAAAGCTAGCTGGATGACTAGCTTTCTTATTAGCAGATTTATTTCTTATGAAACAAAATATTAGCCTGTCTTCTAATGGAAGCCCATAAAATGTTTCTTCTGCTAATTTTAGCACCATGATTCTTTTTTTTTCTTTTTAAGTTATATTTTTGCAACTTAAAACATAGTAGAGAAATAGTAGTAGAGAAATAAATAAAGAACAACAGACTGATGCAAACTAGTAGGTGTTTGGCAGGAGATGTAAACAAGTGAAATCCTGGATGGGTTTTACAGAACTTGGGACTGTAAGAAGAAGTTAAGGGCAATAATAAAATCAAGAGAGCAATAAAGGGCAGATGAAATGAGAGATAAAGTAGCTACTGTTAGACAATTCAGAATTAGTAAAAAAAAAAACCAACCCTAAAATCCTTTGGACATGGGAAAGTGGTCCCAAGAAGCAAACAGACAATAAGGAAATGAAAGAATTAGGAAATATATAAAATCTGTAGGGCTGATTCAGGGATGGGTTCTGACTTACCTCGCTGCCGGTTTGTTTCCTCACGTGCCGCTTGGGCACATGCGCAGAAGCAAAAAACAAGATGGCGGCACCTATGGCGCTGCCAAGAGAGCCAGTTCGGGGGCATGTCCAGCCGGCCATCGCTGCTGGTTCAGCGAGCAGGGGGAAATTCCTGCTACCAGTTCTATAGAGCCGGTCCGAACCGGCAGGAACCCACCTCTGGGTTGATTGCAAAACAAAGATGCCAAGGGGGAGAAGGAATTGGAGCAGAAGTTTAGGCTAAAGCAATGACTTGGAAAAAGTAGAAAGGGAAAACTTAAATCCAGATACTGAAAAACAAAATTGATGGAACTTGTCAAGATGGCCAAATTGATTACTTTAATTAGAGATAGAACATTGGAAATACCTTATTGACTTTTTGTGGGATAGAGAAAAATAAGTCATGATATATGGGTTTGAAAATTAGAATAAAAATAACACAGTACAGAGAAAATGTAATAGAGAAAATGTA
The DNA here is from genome assembly GCA_003457575.1 of Thermophis baileyi. NCBI lineage: Eukaryota > Metazoa > Chordata > Lepidosauria > Squamata > Dipsadidae > Thermophis > Thermophis baileyi. Next base: position 1,024,715 of record QLTV01001804.1, on the reverse strand, counting down.
AACAATGCTATCACCATAGAATAAGAGATTAACGCATATTTGTACTTATAACTGCTGCAAAAGAAAATTATTATTTCCAGTATGGAGACAATATTTCTTCCTACGTACAAGAGGCTGACCCACATATAAAGTCGAGGAGACAAACTGAAGCTACTAGATGACATTGGAAGGGAAGGAATCAGATAAGAAAATGTAGATTGTTGTCTTTTTCTTGGTATGAAGTGAGTCAATATATGTGTACAATAAAGGACATTGTTTATATTAGAAGGCATTCGTGTCATTAAAAGGATGGGCTTAGAGCTTTCTTGAAAGAAGCAGAAAATAGAGGAACAATGTCAGCCCTTAATAAAGTCAGTCATCCCATGTTGTTTTCGGATTCTACATTTCTGCTGTAAAATCAGAACAAAATTATAACATGTAAAATCATGTTATAATTTGCACTGCTTTTGTAAATCCTATGTATCATCTCAGAGGGTATATAATCTGTAACCTTGTTTGTAGGCTTTGGGTCTTCTGCATTTCTTTGACAAAGGAGCCCGTTGATCACTGACATTGTGAATGCCAATAAAATACACTTCATTGCATTCATCTCCAAATTGTTTGGTTCCTTGTTTTTTTAACATTAGCAAAGAAAGCATCTGGTAAATCAGTCAACAGCATTACAGGCAAAACATTATCCTTTCTGGGAATGGAATTCCACAAAACGGAAACCACAACTGAAGAAGTATTTCTTCTGTTAACTAAGTATTTTCCCCCTGGCTACCTGAATAGATTTGAATGCTTTTAGACAATTTTGCTAGATACCAGTAAAGAGAAACAGAAAATTCTAATACTATACCCTGAAATATCCAATAATGCAATATATTAACCCTTTCCAATTAGTCCCCTTTTGAAATAAATGAGGTTCCTGAACCATTTTCCAAAGAATTCTCATCTGTAATCATAGTAATCCAAGCAGGAGTTACCACAACATAAATAACTACTGTTAGGTAGAATCTTGACTGGTAACATGAGCATAAACTGATAAAAGCCATTAAAAAAAAACAGCTTTAGATGTTCTATTCTTTAGATCATTGATTGAAGCCCAACAACCTGATATTGTGAATGACTAGCTACAGTATATAATTTTCTTCTTCATATGTGTCCCTGACAATGAAAAATATAGTAGTGCTATAGAAAACTGGCAGATGGCAAGATTTAGTTTAGGCTTTTCTGATCTGGGTGTACTTTACATCCTAGAACATTGTCTCCTAAAATTTCTAGCCTTCATGGCCATTCCTGATAATTTGGGGAAATAAAATCCATAAATTACGTTTGATTTGGTGAAGAATGAGCTGTAACACCTGGAGATGGGTAAAGTGTTAAGGAACACTTAGTAATGTCATATTACTGCTACGGCAGTAGTTGATATTTTTGGGGCTTCTTTGTGTTTTTCAAGATGGAGTTATAAGAGACCCAATAGGTACTTTGACCCTTATAATCACTCATATTATCCTTTAAACACTAAGATTAGTGTTTTAAAACAGTGATTTAGTTATTGCTATTTTTTTAAAAAAAGAGAGATGAAATGAACCAATTTTATTATTTTGCAAGCCCTTTTTGCAAAAGCCTGTTTAAAAATGCAGAACATTTTAGCCCTAGTCATCTTGAGCAGGTTTAGGGAACTATATGTGGTCCGTGGGTTGCCCATCTTTAAATCTACTGTAAGCTCTTCTGTAGGACATGTTCCTCCCTTTCTCTTTTTTGTCTCGTTAAGGAAAAGAACTCAAGTGGAAAGGAAAACACCTTCACTCCTTTATTTACAGTTTAACTTCCCTCTCTCTTGCCTGCCCTTTCATCAATCACCTCCTTGCTGTCAGAAACATAAGGAGCCTAGCCAGCAACACTCATACTGGCTATTGTGATCATGCTGATTAACCTAAAAGTCTCTGTAAAGAATGGTTTCACTTTCAACTGTTGACAATCATCAGTGACTGGAAAGAGAAATGCAGTGTTCAATTAGAATTTGAAATATGTAAGCATCAGTTGAGATCAAAGATGGAAGCATGTCACCTGTCTGTCTATAAAGAATAAACTCTATATTTTTCCATTCACAGAGCTGTAATCATTTATATCATATCTCCTCCCCATCCAAGCATGAAAAAAAAGCTCTTTTAAATGAATGACAAGCAGATGGCATATCATTTTCTGGACTAGAGATTTTTGGGTACTGTTTTGGGTACTCCCTGAATAGCAACAAGTGTGATTTTTTATTATTATTATTATTTATAGTACGGAGAATGAGCTTGCTATCATTTCTAATGCTTATGAGCTTATTGAAGTTGGAACATGAAAGCTCCATGTCCTTCACATTTACATTCCCATTTCTGTTATAAATATGTCCACTTTTTTTAAAGTGTGTGTGTGTGTGTGTGTCCTCTAAAACCTATTCAGTGGAAACCTTTGTTATCCCAACATACCTGAAGGATATCAAATTCCTAATCAAGGGCATGTTTAGTTCCTAATATTCAACAGATTCTGAAAGGCATGGAATATCAGGATTGAAATAAGATTCAACTGCACATTCAGTTGGTATCTGCTTCTTGGAAATAAGTGAAGTGGGCCTGACACAAATAATTTTTTCTTGGGAGATGCCAGTTCACAAAGTTTCTACCTGTGCTGCTGTATGGTGCCTTCAGAAAATGTAAATTTAATGATGATTCTTTGACTTATTACGATAGCAAATATGAGAGATTTTCTATACTTAAAAATCACCTATGAAAGATTCCCTTTGTTGCAATTGTGGTGCAGATATGCAAACTATTAAGCATATTGTGCAAGATTGCACCATGACATGCATTGTCTTGTTCACTAAAAGGTCTGCATGAAGCAATGCCTGAGGTGATCATCTTGATAGCTGACTTGGACATTCAATTATGAGGCCACTGCCATACCCCCATAGAAATTTTGCTTATTATTACGTGGACTATGTGTGTATATATATATATATATATATATATATATATATATGTTTACTTCTCTTCTGTCATGGTTTCATCATATGCTAAATAATAATAATCTAGGAAATTAGGAGTAGGATGCACAGAGTTTGTAAGATTGTATGACATAGTGTGGCATCTTTCTTAGGTACTTTACTAAAAATAAGATGATAAGCAAATATTTATGTGATCTATACCAACACTTTCTCTTTGGATCTTATAGAATACACATACCGTATTTTTCACACTATAAGATGCACTTCCCCCCCCAAAAAAGTGGGTGGAAATGTCTGTGCATCTTATAGAGTGAATATTGGGGGGGGAGGGTTGGTCACCGCCACTGCTGCCTGTCACCGCGGCCGCCGTTCGCTGCCGGCGGGGAACACTGGAGCCTTTGCTGCCGAGCAGCTGATCAGCGGTTGGACTGGCCTCCCAGAATACCACCAATTAGCTGTTCTAGGCTGCGGGGATCACTGCACCGCTGGCAATCGCTGCCACCCACCGTTCATCATTTGCCATGCAACGGCGTTGAGTGTGTGTGTGTCCTCTAAAACCTATTCAGTGGAAACCTTTGTTATCCCAACATACCTGAAGGATATCAAATTCCTAATCAAGGGCATGTTTAGTTCCTAATATTCAACAGATTCTGAAAGGCATGGAATATCAGGATTGAAATAAGATTCAACTGCACATTCAGTTGGTATCTGCTTCTTGGAAATAAGTGAAGTGGGCCTGACACAAATAATTTTTTCTTGGGAGATGCCAGTTCACAAAGTTTCTACCTGTGCTGCTGTATGGTGCCTTCAGAAAATTTAAATTTAATGATGATTCTTTGACTTATTACGATAGCAAATATGAGAGATTTTCTATACTTAAAAATCACCTATGAAAGATTCCCTTTGTTGCAATTGTGGTGCAGATATGCAAACTATTAAGCATATTGTGCAAGATTGCACCATGACATGCATTGTCTTGTTCACTAAAAGGTCTGCATGAAGCAATGCCTGAGGTGATCATCTTGATAGCTGACTTGGACATTCAATTATGAGGCCACTGCCATACCCCCATAGAAATTTTGCTTATTATTACGTGGAAATGTCTGTGCATCTTATAGAGTGAATATTGGGGGGGGAGGGTTGGTCACCGCCACTGCTGCCTGTCACCGCGGCCGCCGTTCGCTGCCGGCGGGGAACACTGGAGCCTTTGCTGCCGAGCAGCTGATCAGCGGTTGGACTGGCCTCCCAGAATACCACCAATTAGCTGTTCTAGGCTGCGGGGATCACTGCACCGCTGGCAATCGCTGCCACCCACCGTTCATCATTTGCCATGCAACGGCGTTGAACAGTGGCACCGGTGATCGGCGGCAGCAGTCAGCGGTGGCAGCGATCGGCAGTGGCAGCAATCGGCAGTGGCGGTGATCAGCAGCAGCGGTGATCCACGGTGGCGGTGAACGGTGGTGGCGGCGATCGGCAGCGATAGCCGGTGGTGACGATAGGTGGCAGCGATCCCCGCCGCCTAGAACAACTGATCGGCGGTATTCCAGGAGGCGGATCCAACCGCCAATCAGCTACTTGGCAGCATAGGTTTAAGCGTTCCCCGGTGGCGGCAGCAGCTCAGCTCAGTTGACCGGTGGTAGGCACATGGCCTTGACAAGCCATGTGCTGGGGCTGCAATAACTTACTGAAGCTGACCAGGCTTTTTGCTGTTTGCTGCAAGGATGCTAGCCAGATGAATACTGGATGGATGCTGGTAGGGAGAGGCAGATTTTTTTTCTTGTTTTCCTCCTCTAAAGCTAATGTGCTTCTTATAGACTGATGCATCTTATAGTGTGAAAAATACAGTATATCATACAGCAGGGGTCCCCAACTCTTGGGCTGCAGACTGGCACCCACCAGGAACTGGGCTGCACAAGTAAGCAAAGCTCCATCCATGCACACACAGGATCCAGGCAGTGTGTGAAACCATGCCCCCACCCCCAGTTCACAGAAAAACCGCCCGCATGGAACCAGTTCCTGATGCCCAAAAGATTGGGGATTGCTGTCATACAGTATAATTTTTCAAGCTCAGTATTCTTTGAATTGAATCTATATCATTGATGGCGAAGCTTTTAGACACCGAGTGCTCAAACTGCGCGTGCGCGTATGCCAAAACTGAAAGGTGCGTGTGTGCGCGCGAACACTCGCATGTGCGGACATGCGCAAACGTGCACATGTGCGGACATGCACAGCAGAGACCTGAAGACCAGCTGGCCGGTGGAAGGCGGGGCATCCCAACACTGGCAGCGCGGCAAGAGGTAAGATATTTTTCTTTCGTGAGGTTCTGTTTCGTCGTTTGCAGGGAAACAGAAGCTCACAAAAGAAATTCCATGGAGATCTGACCTGGGGCGATGGCGCGTGTACCAGCAGAGAGGGCTCTGCAAGCCACCTCTGGCATGCGTGCCCTAGGTTCGCCATCACGGATCTACATTATTCAATATATATGCAGTATTCTCATAGCTAGGAAAATAATATTTTGGCTTAATATGGTTTAGAAGAATTTGGCTACTAAGTTAGTATGTTTAATGTTTTTTTTAATCTAATTTATGAAATATCCACTATATATCTAAAAAACCCCAAACTAGTAAAGATGACAACTGGGCATAATTCTGTAGACATCTGCTTAGATGGGTTATGGAGACTAGTTTCAACCATTGTATCATGACTAACACAATTTTGTTCAAAACAAGGACAATCTTGATAGCAAGATAATATATTGATTTAGGGTACCAATTTTAATTTTAACACTAACGATAGAACATGTCACTTTGGGAATATTTTGGATAGTGTGCTATGAACACAACCAAAGGCAAGTTTTATCCCAAGGACACTCATGTTCTAACATTGAAAGTGAGACCTCTGCCTTGGAAATCAACATACTACTGCCTGCTTCCTTCTAACTAGGAGGTACTAGTAATATATTGACATACATAACTGTATTTATTTCCCTTTACCTTTCCTCATATCTTTACATTATTAGGTTTACTATATCTATTCCAAAAGGGAATAGCATAAGTATGCATTTTGCTTGCTCTGTTTTTGTATTTGTAACTTTTTATACCTGTCCACTTGAATCATTGGTGTTTTGTGTTGCATATGTTAGTTGAGGCCGTAAAGAGCTATTATCAAAAACACTTGGAAATAAGTGTCGTTTGCCATTTGTAATCAAGATTAGGTTGCACTTAGTTAAGGTAATCATGTGGATCTCATAATCCCTAAAGCTGATTTTTGAATATTCTGAAAATATTTCACTGACATTGCTCTGATTCAGAGACTCAACTAATATAATCTTATTTGCTCTGAGTGGAAAGCATCCCTCATTTGAGTGATTTAAGTAATGGGATATCGCAGCAGCAATTGGGAGAAATGGAACCATCATTTCAAAATATGATTTTAAAAACTGAATAATTATTGACTCAATCAAAGGCTGTTGGGAATTCACTCACAAATTTCTTGCATGAATGATTGAAAGGGGGGAGGAGAACTACACTTAGCCAAATGAGAAATGATTTCCCCCCAAATAATTAACCTTAAATCTAAAAAAAAGGTCAATCTCTCTCTATGTGTATGTCTCTGCCTTTGGATCCCCCCAACCCGCTCTGTGTGTGTGTTTGTGAGTGTGTGCATTCAACTCAGTGTGGAATCCTGATAATTGCTTGGACATGTCCTTCCAGTTTTTGCATTAAGATTCAGTAGTTTGCCATTGCCTCCTTGTCAGAGAGAGTGACTGGTTCGAGGTCACCCAGATGACTTTTTGCCTAAAATGGGCTAGAACTCATGAACTCCTGATTTCTAGTCTGTGGCTTAACCATTATACTAGATTAGCTCTACATATATTCAATGATAACATGTAAATAAAAAACAAACATGCAGAAATACTACTGACTTCACAGGAATCAGAGAGAGAGAGAGAGAAAGAGAGAGAGAGAGAGAGAGAGAGAGAGAGAGAGAGAGAGAGAGAGAGAGAGAGAGAGAGAGAGAAACCGGAAGCGTTGCGGCGAGACCGGCTGGGAAAATAGCGGGCTCCGATGAGCTCCGCAAAAATCCAGCCTGAGGAACTGTTGTCAGCGGGATCTTTGGATCGGAACCATCCTGTAGGGACAGTGAAGAAGGAGAGGCATCTTGGATGACCAAGAGGAACAGGCAAGTTCCTCGATCGGTCAGAGACAGCTCTCCGGACTGGCAGTGGGGGCAGGGGCCATTTCTAAATGACCGCTACAAAGCTGGGGCAACCGGACTAAGTTTATGTGCAGGAGCAGTGTTTGGAAGGAGTGCTGAAACCGGGTGAGAGAATGGCCAACTCACAGGTAAAAGGTAACTTTGAATTTGGATTTTAAAAGAATTTCCCGAGCTGAAAATAGCGGCTAATTGGTATTTGGGAACTGCATAGAGGAAAAACAAAACAAAACCAGAGGCTAAACCACCAAAGCCCAAGAAGATTATTCTTTTTATAATTGCAATTGGAGAAACACAAAACAATAAAAGGAAGAAATTCGGGAGAAAGCTTTTTTTTTTTTGGGTGGATTTAAAGTTTTTTGACAACCAGCTGGTTTGAGTGTATTGTGGACTGGAGAGAGCCATCTGCTGGAGAGAAGAAAGTACTGCAACACTTTGTGGAAACTAGGAGAGAAAGTGCAGCTGTGAAACCTGACCTTGACTGCAGGAATAGCAATAGCAATAGCACTTAGACTTATATACCGCTTTATAGTGCTTTACAGCCCTCTCTAAGCGGTTCACAGAGTCAGCATATTGCCCCCAACAATCTGGGTCCTCATTTTACCCACCTCGGAAGGATGGAAGGCTGAGTCAACCTTGAGCCGGTGAGATTTGAACTGCTGAACTGCAGCTAGCAGTCAGCTGAAGTAGCCTGCAGTGCTGCACTCTAACCACTGCGCCACCTTGGAAGATAACTTGGAAACTCTGAGAACTTCTAAGGAGTGTTTGTTTTGCCTATACTGTTTGGCTTTGTTTTTCTATGGCTGTGGAAAGCAATAAATTCTGGAATTGGACTGGATTGGATTAATATTTGAACTGGACATTAGAATTGGAAAAAAAAGACTGTATGGATTTTAAGTTTAAATTAATTGTGATATAATTTAAAGGTTTTAAAAAATTGTTAAATTGGCAGCATGGAGGATTGGATGTATGAAGAACTACTGGAGATGATAAAAGATGCACGTGAAACTTTAAAAGGCAATAAAAAGTCAGAAATCCAGTTGGAATATACAGAAGAGAAATTGGTACAGGGGAACACAAATGAGAAACAAGAAATCAATATTGAAGAAGAAGGAAATGAAAACAAAAATCAGATAATTTCACTGGGGTTTACAGTGGCATAGAAAGAGTAGAAGAGGGGAAATGTCTCCCAAAAAAGAAACAACTCAAAGGTAAAGAGGTAAATAGTGGGAAGAGACAAGAGGAAACTCTGGTGAGGGTTACTCTAACGATATACTCAAAGGTGATAAAAAAAGAACCAGAAGAAAAGATACAATACATATAAAAATAAAAATAAAAAAGAAGAAGAAGCTTAGAGAATGGGATAAAAGGATGACTAGAAAGAAGTGGAATCTTTGATTAAAAAGGGGAAGATTGGCAGAAAAGAGGAAGAAAAATAAGGTATATACTAGTAGATTGAATGGAACTGTATTAATATTAATAATTGTGGACAGTCAATTAAGCAAGATATTTTCCATGCAAGGATTGAATATGATGATATATGTTGTTTATAGTAAAATATATCAGTAGATGAAATGTATAATGATTATTTGGTTCAACTTTGAAGATAACTTAAATTAAGAAAATGAACTTGAAATGTTAAAGAATGGGATGGGGAATTTGAAAAACATTTTTAGTGATAAAGAAGCATGATAAATAATTGAAGTTATAGTAGGAGATTAGAAATTAAGGGTGTTTAGTGATACTGTTTATGTATTAAGAAGAAAATAATTTAAGATAAAGAATTATGGAAAAAGAATAATATGGCAGAAATTGGAAATAGAGATACGATGTAAAATTGATTATGTATATGAAATGATGTATAAGAAAAGATACAGACAACACTTTGTTCATAAAATATGAATGATGTGGTGGGGGGGGACAAAAAATTTGCAATAAAAATTGATTTAAAAAAAAGAAAGAGAGAGAGAGAGAGAGAGAGAGAGAGAGAGAGAGAGCGCCACACTAGCCATCTAATCCTCTTGTCATTTTCCACTTGTAGAGCATGGATGTCTGCTTTGGAAATACACCTATATCTGGAGAGACGCTCTATACAATTAAATACTCCAGAAGATCAGGAGTCTCCATTGGTGGAGATATTCTATGGAAAGAGAGGCTCTTCTTTTCGCTATTTACCCTCTACCTGTGGAAGAGAGTTAGAATGAAGAAGACATGCTGACTGAACAGGATTAGAAAACCTAAGCTCCTTATCTGAATTAAAGGCACTGAACTCAGTGACAATGAGTAGGAAGCACTGAACTATTGACTAGATGTGTACATATGTATGCTAGCTGAACCCAGATTTCCATAAATTACTTTCTGTATGAGTGCATGTATAATTGTATATGTCTGTGAGAGAGAGAGAGAAAAAATGTTTGTGAGAATGGGGAAATCAATTGATTTTTAGAAATGTGATGTTTTATTTTAAAGGCAATTAATCAGTAGTTATGATGATATTGAAGATGATATGTCCATACTCTATCCTTTATTAAAGAATAGCTTCTATAGAGACCTCTATAGAGACCATGCATGTTGATATGAACACACTGTACACCTATTTTACATGCATATCTTTTTATTTGTTTGTTTGCTTTTCCAGTGTGTGTGTCTTTGTGTGTGGATGGGAAAATGATCAGTATTTTGCAAAGCAGAGGAATCAGGCCCTGTGTGTGTACATCAGATCTTTGTTAAAACCTATTACTTTTCATTATATATTTTTGAATCCTTTTCAAACCACTTTTCCTAAACTGTGAAGATTGATGTCTGTTTCCTGTTCCCACAATGGTTCCGCCACGTTTTATTTCCCACTCTCATTAACTTTAACTTTTGGCAACCCTAGTTAACAGTTTATAATAGTGGGCAGAGTGCAGAATTAGTTTATGTTTATAATCTGCTACATTATAATCTTCTTTCAGACCTCCTGGTCCAGATGAACAGAATATTAAATCTACTGTGTGCCTACTAAATAATGAGGTCATATATCAGCTGCAGCAGATCATAGAAGGAGGACATGAAATCTTGAGCCATGTCTGCCTGAGCATCTTCAACATAGAGTTGAAGAAAAGAAAAAATGCCTCTAAATATCAGAGATCATGCAGGGTGCTATTTTTAATAACACAGGATTTGGTAATTCATCAATCCTCTCAAAGCTAGCACAATCTCTAAGTTAGCATTTGGGGTTCATAGTGGACAGATATGAAACATTTGATAGGACAAATGTATTTTTTTCTTCCTAAAACACGTTACTGTAGGTATAAAGCATATGTATAAAATAAACTGCTTTCCCTATGTTATTATACCCATTACACATTAGAATTTCCTATATGAAAGCTTTTTTAAAAATAGAAAAGAATGGAGCTTGTTTTCCAATAATATTCGGTGACACAATTTGGCAGAAACCTGCAGAGCTGACATTGTGAGCCCTGTCAAACACGCCTCTGTCTATCAGATTGCTTCCTTGACTTCCTTTATTGAAGAGGCCAAATAGAAAGATTATACAAAGTCATCATTCTATACTAGATGCTTTTGCATCAGTTCAAGGAGGATTGACATGTGGAATAAAGAGTTCAAAATTCAGGACCTTTTGTGCATTAGAAACTGAAGGGCGAAATTCCCTGACTTTGAATTCTCCTGATTAAATTATACTTTGCTCAAAGAAGAGCATCAAGGACAAGGTATATAAATAGATACATTTCTTCATTTGCCTGTTCCCTGGACAGATTAGATAAGTCGGATAAAGAGTCTTAGTCTTTATTAACTTATATCGGGAATCTAAAACAAGGCAAAAATGATGCAAAAACTGCCCAATCTTATTTGGTATGTGATAGTTCATGTCACCATCATGAATATGGGCACATAGGTTTTGGACAGTTAAGGGCCACAGTTGACTTTGAAATTGTTGGCTGAAATACATAGGTTAAAATAGAGCAGGCTCTTAAATTTTATTTCATTTATCTGATTTCAGTCACAAGTGCAAATACCAGGGGGTGAAATTCAAAATTTTTCCCTACCGGTTCTGTGGGCGTGGCTTGGTGGGCGTGGCAAGGGAAGGATACTGAAAAATCTCCATTCCCACCCCCACTCTGGGGCCAGCCAGAGGTGGTATTTGCCGGTTCTCTGAACTACTCAAAATTTCCGCTACCGGTTTTCCAGAACCTGTCAGAACCTGCTGGATTTCACCCCTGGTAAATACAATATTGTACTTTTCTGTACATAATAATAGCACTTAGATTTAGCAATAGCACTTAGATTTATATACCGCTTCATAGTGCTTTACAGCACTCTCTAAGCGGTTCACAGAGCCAGCATCTTGCCCCCAACAATCTGGGTCCTCATTTTTACCGACCTCGGAAGGATGGAAGGCTGAGTCAACCTTGAGCCTGGTGAGATTCGATCTGCCAAACTGCTGGCAGCCGGTGATCAGCAGAAGTAGCCTGCAGTACTGCACTCTAACCACTGCGCCACCGCAGTGCCTTCTGCCTTCTTCCAGCATTACAATTTATCAGAAAGTTAAAGGACTGGAGGACCAGACTTGGGCTTTACACTGTTTGACCTTGATGTATCTGAAACCAGCACAACATCAACCATGAAGAGGACAGAGGTTTCCATATTTGATTCAGATTATTCCAGTGGTCAGAAACCTGCATGGTCCAAGAGCTGTTTTTTTCCCTGGGAAAAAAAAAAGAAATTACCCAATTACTTATCAATATCTGTATTCCATTCATTTGCTCATAGCTTTGTTCTATACAATTTGCATACTAGTCATTAAATTATGGTGGGAGAGGAACAGGAGGAGAAAAAGCATAAGACACATTCAAATTAATTATGTTGAAAGTAGAATTAATTAATACAATGTTAATGATTGTGTGATTCTGTCACTTTGGTTTCTTGCCAGATTTTTAATTTAACCAACAGCAAGAATTTCACTCCCATATATCCATCAGTTGATGTACCTGTCTTTCCAAAATCCACCTGAATAATGTAGGGGTGGGCTTCAAAATTTTTAGCAACGGGTTCTCTGCCCGGTTGCTGGGTGGGTGTGGCCATGGTGGGCATAGCCTAGTCGGCCTTCTGCACCATGGCGGGGGGGTTTCACCCTCCCCGGGCTCCGGAGGCTTTCATCGAGCCTCCAGGAGGGCGAAAACGGCCTCCCCCAGGCTCCGGAGGCCCTCCGGAAGCCGGAAATTGGACCATTTTCAGCCTTCCGGAGCCTGTGGGACAGTAGTGGGTTCTAAAACCCTTTACTACCAGTTTGTGCGCGTGCTCCCGGGCTGGTGGGCGGAGCCTCCTGCAACCGCCACTACCGGTTCTAAGAACCTGGCCGAACCGGGAGCAACCCACCGCTGCTCTGGAAGCCCCATTTTTCACCCTCCCTGAGCCTTTGCGCCGGCCCTGCACTTATCTGGCATCCACAACGGGCCACGTGGAGACTCCTGCGAGGGGTGGGGTGGGGTGGGGTGGGCAGGGCAGGGCCAGTCAGGAGTGAGATTTGGGGGTTCACTGAACCATGCAGAATCTTCATTAGAGGATCACCCGAATCCGGGCGAACCCAGGGCAGCCCACCCCTAGAACAATGACTGCATTGTTGTTTTTAATGCATGTTTTTGTATGCACTTCTTTTTACATGCATACTTTTTTTGGAGACATTTATCTTTTATTTCAAAATCTATTAGACTGGAAGGTCTATAAGTTTTATCAATAAAACAAAATATGTTATTTATTCTATCACAACATTCCTGAAATCAGGTTTTGCCATTGATTTGCCAAGAGTCAGGGCAGTGATTAGGTGCCCAGGCAATTGGTTCTTTTGGATCTAGAAACAATGAGCATTCCACTGAATGAAAATATTTTAAGGTTTGTTATTAATTCAAGCAATTAATAAGGATTTAAATGGATGACATAAAAATCATACATACCAAGCAAGATGGACCCAAATCTCTTTCAAACTCCTTAATAATGTCAGCAAAGATATATCAAGGGTGGCCAGTTTCCATAGTACTCATGCAGAATGTCCCAGCTCAAAAGCCAGTATTATATTTGTTTTTAAAAACCTGGCACCGTGATTTCATGAACTTGTTTCTATAGTCACAAGACTGCAAAACCTGACCTTGTAAAAAAATCCCAAGCACATTAGGTCAAAATGAGTTCTAAACTTTTCTTAATAAATCCTTTTTTACAGCCCTGTAATCCCTTAATTTGGGGTAGAGTTGGGGCAACTGGATGGATGCCCTTCCTGACATCACATGGAACAACAACAACAGCAACAAATATTTTTTTTCTTTGCAGCCTAGGACAGAAACATCTGTTGCCACCAAGGTTTGAACTCTTAACCTTCCGAGTGGGAGGCAAGCATCTTCACCACTAGGCCACCACGTCGCTCTGTAGATTTTTCTTAATATGAAGGAGAAATCAAAATATGTCACTAAACTTCTCAAAATACAATGGTCTTCTGCATTGCTAGCACAGCCATCATGCAGTAATGACAATTTATGGTAAAGGACTGCAATCTTATTCTACAGTTTTTTTAGACTTATGTTTCATGATATTGCAATACTAATCCAGGAAATATAACTCAAATGACATTTTTTTGGTGGTTCCCACTAAGAGACCAAAAAAGAGAGAACTATTTGATATTAACATCCTTGAAACCATCATCCCACCAAACACTAGACCATTCACACATGTAGATGTAAGACAGCAAGGTGTATAAAAGCTTCATTCCTGATTATAACTGAGACACAACTAACAAATAAATAAGCAGATAATTTTTAAAGACTGGAAAAAAAGTGCAGTCTTGGGTATGTAATTAAATCATATTAATTAAATCATTTATTATAAATATGCATAACAAAAATAGGAAGGTATTCAGAATAGCCAATGACCCATGTTTTCTTATGCCATGTACTGCAGGTCTGCTGAGCATTTATTAAGCCCAATATCGTCTTCTGAAATACATTTTTTTACAGACTATCCACTTTCTGTATGCTATCCCAGTAGAAGGTGTCTCTTTCACCTTGTGAATTCACTAACTCTATTCCGGTGAAGTAATTCATACTGCCATCATTATCTTAACAGGGATAAAAAAAAGTCATTTGATATTGGGATGTTACTATGTCCTTCAGTTCCCCCCTCCCACACATACTCTCTCATAGCTTGCATCAAAATGTTCCATCCTTAAACCCATCATGCCATTAAATTTAATCCTGTCAAAATAATTAGCAAAACTTCATTAAATGACATGTGTTTAATTTGCTGCAATAAATAGTATCTTGTAAGATCTATAAGAATTGTTCTCTAATAATTTAAATGCTGTCATGAAGTCTTTGCAGTGGTTTAGCCAGGTATTCTAAAAGATTTGATTTTAAAAAATTCCCTGGAGTCAGCATAGAGTAATCAGAATAATAAGTAGTGTCTTTCAATGCCATTATCTTAGATATATAAGACATATTTTTGTTTATGCTATAAGATATCTAATTATCTCTCTTCAATATATGCAGATAGAATTCCTTGAATTGCCAAAAAAAAAAAAAAGAGGACATTCTGCAAGAATGCTGTTTTATGTAATGCACAGTATGTAGTACGAATACAAGAAGTATTTATTTGTACTCCTTTCTTCCAACATGTGCTCTGAGTGTCATTTCCTAAAATGATAGATTCAACAGTTCAAGGCTGGGCCACAGAGGGGAAAGTTTTGTCCTAACTCAAATCAAATACAGAAAAGGGGCAGATTTTAAAAATAAATAACTCATTTCCTTTCACAGCAACTAAAACAGAAGGTTATATAGGAGCTATGTCTGTCCACATGCTTTTACTTTACTAGAGGTGGCACATTTCTAGCCACTGTAGCTACTGCAAGCCCAGAAAATATGTTCCATGGTCCTCTCAAAGAAGCAGAGAAATCACTCAGGTTAAGCCATTTGCAAAAGGAGGGTAATTGTCTGCCTTTTTGCTTTCCACAGCAGAGCTGCCCCCTTGTTGCTGAAAAATAATTTCTGTCCCATGGATATGAAACTTCAATTTAAGTCTAATGGCATGGAACCAACTCCCAGCTAAGCCTGCATGGGTTGGCAGATTACCCTTTTCAAAAAACCTGCTAAACATTTGAGGTCCTTATTTCTTCACCCTCTTGCCTGCCTAGTGCTCTAGAGACCAATTAAAGAAAGAGCTCAAGCATAGAATTAGAAAAATCTACTCTTCAAGCTCTGTTCCCCAACCTTCTGAAATGCTTTAACAAGACAATATTTGGCTGCAACTATTACCTCTGCTGACTGAGGAAGAAGTAAGGCCGGCATAGGGTGGACTCTTATCCTATGAATCTCTTTGGCTTAAAAATGTGGCCTTTTTAGTTCCAGGAAAGATAAGACTTGCTTAAAAATAAACGGAGTACCTTCTATATAGTACTGTGAAGCTTCCAATCAGGGAAGACAGGAGTTCAGTTTCTCTGCTGCTTTTTATTTTAGTTATTTAGTTATACCAAATAAAGAATGCTGTAGAAAAAAAATTCTAGTCAGTGTATTTGGAGAACTTGGAACTATCAGCTCATATTTTGTATTTATTTTGAAATGCAATAAATTGGCACAATGGTGTAAATAATAAAATTCCAAATATGGAATTCCTCAGTGTTTCATCCTTTACTTGGAATATTTTAATTATTTTTAGATTCCTGAAAGGAGAGGAGATTCAGAATCTTAAAAGTGGATTTGTTTAGGGTATCTGCCTATATAACAACCCTAGAGAATGTGTTATGTAACTGGAAGAAGCTCATAGTTTGATACATTATTTTACACTTAATAATGTTTCCCAGTTTTAGCATATCACCAAAAGACCTGCCTAGCTCTAATCACAGATATTATTCTGAATAGCACAACCTACCAGAACCATCCCCAGAAATTCCTGGAATCTCTACAGTTCTACTTCTTAAGCTTCTTCTTGCAGATTAATTGTCAATCCAGCAAAAAAAAAAAAAAAAAAAAATTCAAAGGCTAGAAAACATTTATTGAGATAAAATGTAGTGTAGTCCTCCATTTCAAATGAACAATTTATCTGTCCTTACAATAATCTTTCATCAAATCATAGCAAAAATGAAAAGCCTAGAAACAGTTTTTTAAATAATGCAATCCTCCTATATTTTTCAGTGGCTTTTTATAGGTGGAGGTGAATATCACAGTAGAAATATATTCAACCCATAAAAATATCATGATGAACAAACTAGATATTCCAGCTGTTGAAACATACATAAACCGATACAAAAACACGCATACAAATACAGTAAATATCTTTCTTACTGTTGGAGTTGAATCATTCCACATGTGCACAGTGACAAAAATTCCCCCCAAAATTCCCCCCCCCAAAAGCCAAAAACAAGATGGCGGCACATGCGCAGTGCCGGGGACTCGGCTTCTGCGCATGCACAGAAGAAGAAAAAATAAAAAAATAAAAAAAATAAAAAAAATAAATAAAATAAAAAGATGGCAGCGTCCACGGACCGGCACCGACAGAACCAGCTCTGTGACGCCACCAGCAGTTTGCTACCGGTTCTATAGAACTGGTGCGAACCGGGAGGAACCCACCTCTGCATATAATCTCTTCTTCAAGGATGTCCAGTTCTATTTCTACTTCTCTTTCTCTTCTTCTCTTTCCTCATCATCCTGAAGCTGGGCCCCTTTGCTACCTGCATACAGCTTTTCTGTATATTCTTGCCATCTGTTCTTGATGCCTTGTTAGTTGGACAGTTCTTTCTCTTGTTTGCTTTTAATGATGCCTTTGTGAGGAATAAATGGCATTCAGATCTTTTTGACTTGCATAAATGCATTCCTGGTGTAACCCTTCATGTAGTCCACTTCAAGCTGTTTGCATCGCTCATCCCAGTAAAGTTCATTATCCTTCCTTGCTGCCCTATGGAAAGCTGCATTCAGTCTTCTTGCTTCTTCCCATTTGCCTGTTGCTTTGACTGCTACTCTTTGCTCAGCTACTTTGATGGTTTTATCTGAAAGCCAGCTGCACTTTTTCCTCTGGTTTCTTGTATGGTATGTGTTGAATGGCAGTTCCAAAAATATTTGATTGAATTTCCTGCCACAGTTTATCAGGTGTCTTCTCAGCAGTGTCCAGTAATTCAAATCTCTTTTTTTACCTCAATTATATATGTATATGGTATATGGTGACATCAAACTTCTTTGGAGGCATTGCCTTTTTGATGGTGGATAGTTTGACTTTAATTGTGGCCACCGACAATTCATAATCTGAGCTGCAATCAGCATTTGAATATGTCTTAACAGCAAGGACTGAATTGATCCATTGATGACTATATAGGACATAGTCACTCTGATTACAATGAAGTCTATTCAGTGAGGTCCAAGCATATAACTGGTTAATACTGGAATGGTGATGTACATTGACTGTCATTAATGTACTGATCCCACCACTGATAGAATTCTTTTCCCAGCAGTTTCATGTAGATGTTCCTTATGTGACATAACTTCTATTGGATGTGGGAATGAGAATGGCAAATTTTATCTACAGATATTAATAAAACAGCCTTTTCTTGATGCTCTTCAGAAGTGTGGACTTTAACTTCCACATTTTTCACCCTGCTTGTAAATCACTAAACTAATAACATCACCAGAATTGTCATGATTGAACATATATACATATATATTCTGAATTTGGAGCTTTCAGAAATATTTATCATCTTAGTTCTATGTTAATCTATGACTTTTAAAGTATCCAGAGAGATGCAATATATAAACCTCTCTGTGTGAGACAGTTTTCTTTCAAAGTATTTATTTTAAAACATACATTTCTATGATTTATACTGAGTATTTCTTCTGAATAGCCAATGGAGCCAATGACAGGCAAAATTAAGACAAGTCAAAATATTTTTACTCTTTCTACTCTTTCTTTTTTACTTACATTTTTTTTAATACTGTGTACTAAGAAGCCCAAAATGATTTATTATCTCAGAGAAAAGGTATTCCCCCATCTATTCACTTGAGTTACTTTCTGTCCCAATTCTAGCCTGTTTTTCTGAGATGGAATGAAGATAACAGCCAACAAAATGTGATCATGTCATACATTTATTTATTGGTAGGAGTGGAAGAAAAAGTTGTTTCTTCCAAATGATCATATTGATTTAGACCATTTATTCATTCTATAGATATACAAGTAGGCAAATAGGCATATAGTACAAATAGGCATATTTAAGAAAAATGTGCCAAAATTTATTATAACAGAAGAAAACATCTGGGAAATTCATGCCCAAAGTATTCAAAGTTTCATTTTTGTACTGAGGACATTTACGAAATGAGCAATAAGACAAATTCTAATTAATGTTAACATCAATACAGTACTTTAAAGTGAGATTGTTGAAAAAGCACTATGGCAATAAATGCAATCAGTAACCAAATCAACAAATCTCAGCAGCAAACTAGCAAAAGAAATGATCTTTTCTTTAACAAGAAGTTACTAAGAATGACACCAGAAAATACATTTTTTAATCTGCGGGCAAATCCATAAAGTTACTATAGCCCATCAAAAGCTGACCTCCCAAAGTAGAAAATTCTACCCTCGGGATAATAGCATAGGGAACAATGATTAAGATAAGAATATGAATATGTTTTATGAAAGAGAAAGCCTCTAAGTGTCTCACTGAAAAAAAAAAGTCTACAGGAGAAACAAGCAAATAATCGTATATCTAAACTACTCTGCTGAGGCAGCAGTTTACATAATAAGCCGCGGTGGTGCAGTGGTTAGAGTGCAGTACTGCAGGCTACTTCTGCTGATCACCAGCTGCCAGCAGTTTGGCAGATCGAATCTCACCAGGCTCAAGGTTGACTCAGCCTTCCATCCTTCCGAGGTCGGTAAAAATGAGGACCCAGATTGTTGGGGGCAATATGCTGACTCTGTGAACTGCTTAGAGAGGGCTGTAAAGCACTATGAAGTGGTATATAAGTCTAAGTGCTATTGCTATTGCTAATCTGGTATAATGCACTTGAGTCAGTATAAAGTGCCTTTTTATCTCCTTAATCCAAGGAATTCAGCCCAAGGCCTATGGCTGATTGATGCTACCATGGTGTTTCTTCCTGACAAAGTTGTGCTTCACTGCCTGCAACAAATAGATTAACGTTGTACTGAAATCTACCTTGAACTTTCCCAGAAGTGTTCTTCTCATAGCCAAAGAGGAATTCTCTGTATTTAGAATAACTCTTGATATTTCTAAACTTACTTTCTTTAAAATGGCTAACACTGCTTCTCCTGCTTTTAGATTTTTGTCACCTATTTTTCTACCATTCTGCTCAGATTTTCCAGTCTAAAAAACCCAGTAGAAGATTTCCCTCAAAAACATGTAAGATATATTGAATATGGGAAATCAGAGTGGCCAATGATGGGGAAGGGATTGTACAATGAAAGTCATGAAATTCTTACACAATAATTGGCCCAATCATAATTAAATTGATGCAAGAATATCACTGAACATTTTATTGAAATTCTCTTCTTTTAAAAAAATATATCAGAAAGCATTATCTTTCATTAAACTGAAGAAGAAATGACAAGAAAAATCAAAGGGTAATCTTTTTTTGTACAACAGTAATCCTGTAGCAATTTAAAATAAATCCTTACATTTGATTGACATGGTTGAGTAATGATGAAACATATATAAGCTTCTCAGCTATTTCACCTTTGTTATAATGTTTTCCAAAAACTAATGCATTAAAAGGAAGATTCTATTTCAGTTATGCTCAATGCCTGTACCAACTCACCAAGGTCACCAACACACCCATGTCATTTTCTTCAAAATCATATTCAAGTATTTTGCTACTACCTTCTTCCAGGATGTGTGTGTATAATTTCCAAGCCCAACCTTCAGCTCTGACATTCTCTGGTGGTTCTCATATAAATACAAATTCCATTTTTTCCCTTCTTATATTTTAGAGGCTGTTGAGTTTACTGGAGCACTTCAAAGTCACATATATTATCTTCAGATTGTCATGTCCCACACTTTAAAACCAACTAGGGGTAATACAGTAATAGTGCCAGAACAAAATGATTTTGTACTATATACCTGAAGCTTGAAATTTCATTTGCCTTCATTTCTCCCTCCCAGTGCATTATAGACAGAAAAGGGAACAACATATTTTGACCTTTGTGCTACAAAAGTGCTAATACTGAAAATGTTTTGGATAAGTGAGCATGTAATGTGCCTGGTTCCTAAAATTATTTTTGATCTAACATCAATCTAAATGTCATCAGGAATTGAAAAATAAAACAAAAAACTTCTGTAGACAAAACCAACTCTTTTTTTTTAAAAAAAAGATGTTTTCATTTTAATTTCCCACAATAAATGTTTCATTTTTCCCCCAATTACAATTTTTGTTGGTATGTCTACACTAATCTATACTTTATTATCTTTAGCCAGTATGGTTTCAGCTGCTAGTATCATACATAAATAAATAGAGCACTACACATAAAGTCCTACTGACCTTCACGGTATTTTACGTGCAGTCCTCCTTATTTAGGATAACCTGGTATGATAAACAAACAAAAAAGCTACTATTAATTGAAGTATGATATGCTCACAGGGGTATTCCAGTGTAACATCATTGTTTTTCATGTTTTAGACTTCCATACATATATTAGAACAATCCATGTTTAGTTGTTCCAAAGCAATGTTCTTTGCCATATGCATCTGGGATCTTTACATCCAGAACATGGGTGGAATTTTTCAAACGTTGCTCACATGTACTGTACAGTGTGATGCCTATAATTCTGGAAATACTGCATCTATAGCCACCCCAATAGCTAGCAATACCTAGTCAACCTTTCAAGACACGGTTGATGGAAATTATTGGAGTGTGTGTGTGTGTGTGTGTGTGTGTGTGAGAGAGAGAGAGAGAGAGAGAGAGAGAGAGAGAGAGAGAGAGTTTGGAAGAAGGCAATGGCAAGAAGAAAAATGTAGAGAATGTGAAATTCTTAAACAATCTGCGGCAAATACACAGAAGCAATACACATGATCTAAACTATCATCAATGTCCAGACTTCAAAAGGCACTGCATCACTATATTTTTAAAAGCTGTACTAGTTTTTAGAAGACAGCCAGTTTGGTGTAGTTTTTAAGGCACCCTGTAGAAACCAGAAGTGCCTTACAAACGAAGCCAACTATGTACCTTTGGGCAAGTCACTCTCTCTCATCCCTGGGAAGAAAGGAAGGACAAACCACTTTCAAAATCTTGTCAAGAAAGCTGCAAGGACTTGAGTCAGACATGATTTGAAGATATATGTATATATTTTAAAAATGTTCAGGATACACGGTTGAAAAAGGATGAAGACTCAGTTCAAAAAGACTGAATAATATCTTCTAAGGTAGGTAACACAAATCCCTGAAGAAGACTAGGTGGACGAGCCCATGACACATATATATTTGGGGATATAAGTGTATGAAAATAGCGGCCTATCTTACAAGAATATTAGGACTGCAAATATAAGGTTAACACCTACCGTATGATAGTGTTTTCTTTTTTTGATCCAAAAAGTGAAATTATCCAAGGCACCACAAAGAATTCAAGACATGAAAAATCACTCAAAGACTCCCAAAATAGATGCCCAATATAACCTTGTGTATTTTAATTGCAAGGACCTGAGGCATATCACCAAGCCCAAGTTCAGCTTAAAAGAGTGTTTCCATCATTTTCTCTCCATAGCAAACATGATCTGAGGGTTGAGAGATATTATATGTTCCAAAATCACCTATTGGGTTTTTATAGATGAAGATGGACTTGAGACTATGTTCCTTTTGTCTACCCTAATATTTTCACCAATACAGCATGTTGGCCCTATTACAAATAGGCCATCTAGACTAGTAGGATATCAATGTGATGAGTCACTTCATCCTCCTGTTAAGGTAATGGATATATATATATATTGGATGCGTTTGATCGCTGCTGAGTTGGAGTGGTATTTCAATTGGAAGCTTGTGGGGATTAAATTTTGATCACGGCAGTCGCGTAGGAATGCGAGGTCACATAAAATAGAAGCTCTGTGGACTTCAAGTTTTTCATAGGTCCTGGTCAGATGGTGGGTATCCTCCCCGTAGAGGTATAATACTTGTTTTTTGAGGTTTTCGCGGGTATTTGTATGTAGGTCTGTGGTTATTCGGGTTTTCTCCCGCGTGAAGTTGGAGATGTCATTGCAACGTTTCGACGAAGTCTCATTCGTCATCTTCAGGCTGATTATCAGGCTTGTGTCTTCAGCCTCCTGCTTCTATATATATATATATGTAGGTCTGTGGTTATTCGGGTTTTCTCCCGCGTGAAGTTGGAGATGTCATTGCAACGTTTCGACGAAGTCTCATTCGTCATCTTCAGGCTGATTATCAGGCTTGTGTCTTCAGCCTCCTGCTTCTATATATATATATATATGTAGGTCTGTGGTTATTCGGGTTTTCTCCCGCGTGAAGTTGGAGATGTCATTGCAACGTTTCGACGAAGTCTCATTCGTCATCTTCAGGCTTGTGTCTTCAGCCTCATGCTTCTAGGAGCAAAACCAGTAAGAGAAATTTGAATAATTTCCACA
>QLTV01001804.1:994423-999423 GCA_003457575.1 Thermophis baileyi | reverse complement strand
TGGGAGTTGAAGTCCACAAGTCTTAAAGTTGCCAAGTTTGGGGACCCCTGTATCAACATGATGCTTTTTTTTCCCATAATGGTAGATTGCAATCTTGATGTTTATCTTCCTTGACCTTATTATTGTTTCAAAAGGTTACGTCAGTGTTTTATCACATGGAAACATGTTATACCATACAGTAGAACTTCTGGTCATGAACGCTTCTGACCACGACCAAATCGGATTCCGACCAAAAAATTCACAAATTATTTTTTTTTCACGGCATATTTCCCCTTCCGCGCCATTTTTTTTTTGTGCCAAATTTCCAAAATTAGATTCGGGTCACGACCAAATCGGGTTGTGACCAAAGTTATGGAACGAATTATGGTTGTGACCAGAGGTTCTACTGTATGTAGAAGAATGATAATGGCTTTTGTGTGGGCTAGTTCAGAGAAAGTCTCATTTTCACCTGTACACATGGAGGGAAAGAGGAAGAGGAAAAGGAAGTGGAAGAGAAAGAGTTAATCTGATGAATTAACTCCATTTTGTCCTAGAATTTTATAGCACCCATCTCATAACTATTCATAAAGTTCTATACCAGTGGTTCCCAAAGTGGGCGGTACCACCCCCTGGGGGGCGGTGGGATGACTTAGGGGGGCACTAAGAGTCAAGGGGGGCGGCAGGGGGGCGCTAAGAGGCCACATGGAAGGCAGGAAAGCATGTCGGGGCGGCGGGGAAGGGAGGTAGCAGCCTACTACCTTCCCCGCAGCCCTGCCATGTTTGTGGATTTGTGCCTAAGGGGCAACTGGAATTCACAGTATCTGAGTGTTTAGCCTGATTCCTTAACCACTACACCAGACTGGCTCTCTAAGAAATACTATCTTCGGTGAATTAAAAAATCCAGCTGCCAAATATAGGTTCCCCTACCACTGTGTAGCCCATGATGGGCAGCATGAACAAAGGAGAGAATGTAACTATAGCTGGTTACAATTCCAATAAGGAAAAAGACTGATTGCCAGACTCTGCTGCTTAGAGATGGAAAAATGGAACTCTGCCTTAGGCTTTCCAGCATATGCCTGCAATTGCATTTCAAGTCAGTATAACCTTATTGCAGAAATGGCTTACTTTAAGTTGAATGGAATAACCTGATTTCAGAAAATTCTTGCTTTCAGTGGAGAAGCTCAGATTCAATGAATGGAGAGCAGTGTGTCAAGGGCTGTGCAGTTGTAACCCTTTGGTTGTACAATGCATCCAGGTTTCAGTTAACAAAAACTTGACAGTAACTA
The DNA here is from genome assembly GCA_003457575.1 of Thermophis baileyi. Taxonomy (NCBI): domain Eukaryota; kingdom Metazoa; phylum Chordata; class Lepidosauria; order Squamata; family Dipsadidae; genus Thermophis; species Thermophis baileyi. Next base: position 998,158 of record QLTV01001804.1, on the reverse strand, counting down.
TCTCCTATTATTTCAACAATCTTTAACTGTATAATCCAACCATTAGTTTGAAAAAGGATGTGCACACATCATAGCTTTGCTCATATAAATTTATAGGCTGTCCATCTTACCTCAAGGTAACTCTGGGTGGCTCACAGTTATAAAAAAATAAAAACTATGTAAACTAAAATCATGAATAAGTTATTAAAAAATCCAAACACTTTGACCCAATTCAAAGATGAGGAGGGCAGGAGCAGGATGGGGGGCAGGTGGGATCTGTTGTTAATTGATCAAATCCACTGTGATGCTCCCCAACATAATTTGAAAGAATCCAGAATGGCCTCATTTGGATTTCTCCTACTATATTGTATAGAAATTATTGGGGGGTTTTTTGGGGGGGGTACATTGAGATACTTTATTAAAAACTTGCAAATATCAAGAATTGCAATGAACTGAGACAGCCATTGCAAAGCAGTACTCTACCAAGATGTCAAATATCAAATCTCTCTGAAAACCGTTACAGCCTCCTTTCTTTATTTAGGATTAAAAACCTCTTTTACTGGCAGCAGGAAAGACAAATTTCAGACATGTATTTTGAAGCATCTGCTAATCCTTTGACCTAATAGGAAAAAGCCATACTTCAAAATTCACCCAAATAATTTGCCAGCTATGTGTTGTAGAATTTCTCTGATAGATACACTATTTATTGTATTTTGTCCCAAGTGTCAATAAATGATTTTAAGTTCTCTGTTTATACATGTGGAAATCTATAGTTAACAGTTCTAATCCAACATAAATGCTCAGGTTGAAACAGGATTTCCCTGGTGAAACAGATCAGAGGTGGGTTCCTCCCAGTTCAGACTGGTTCGCCCGAACCGGTAGCGACCCGCTGGTTATATCATGGTGATGTCACTGAACCGGTTCTGTCGGTGCCGGTCCGTGGGCGCCGCCATCTTTTTTTTGTTGAATTTTTTTTGGGGGGGGGGAGTGTCCATGGACGCCCCCATCTTTTTTTGTAATTTTTTTTTTGGAATTTTTCCTGTTTTTTTTTCTTCTGCACATGCGCAGAAGCTGAGTTTCCAGCACTGCGTATGCATCACCATCTTGTTTTCAGCTTCTTTTTTTTTGAGAATTATTTTGGGGGGGAATATTTTTTGGGGGGGGATTTTTTTGGGGGGGGGATGCATGCACAGAAGCCGAGCACAGAAGCCGAGTTTCTGGCACTGCGCATGCATCGCCATCTTGTTTTCGACTTTTTTTTTTGAATTTTTGGAAAAATTTTCAGATTTTTCAGCACTGCGCACTCCACGCGGCGTGGGAGGAAGTGAACCGGCAGCGAGGTAAGGTAGAACCCACCCCTGAAACAGATGTTATAGCTCAGTAAAACTCAGTAACCAATGATTAGAGAATAGGATCTAAATAAAAACAAACAAATGAGAATGGTGAAATGGGAATTACAGAACTTACCATTGATAATAATGTCTAAAAGAAAAATGAGTGATTTTCTAAGGCTGGGACCAAACATCTGTTTGTTTGTTTTTAACTTCTGGTGGATGTAAGCAAAGTACTAGTATAGTATTTTGCTAAAGCTAAAATTCATCTACCAAACAATTAAAATTGAATAGGGATATCCATTAGAAGCTGGGACTTGAGACAGGGCATTCTTGATTAAGGAACTTGTTACTTATGTACAAGTAGTTATAGCTAGAAGTCAGTCTAGTGTAAAGACACAATGTGTCAATACAAAATAAAGGTCGATCAGCCAATTTCTGGCTTTTATGAGTTTTGTAATTTTGTATGGTTGTCTTGGTTTGTTTTATTAAATCTCATTTTGTGATTCCCTTTAATAAAAAAAAAACTACTACAGAAAGAAAAAGGAGGAAGGGAGGAAAGGAGGAAGACCAGTGAATGATCAAAAATTGCTAAAAAATTGGTAGTTTGGCACCAAATATTGACAGTTAGATCAAAGGCTAGTGAAGTCATAGATAACTTTTGGGGGGAGGTTTCTCCTACTCTTCGTCAAATCATTATCATCACTCCTAACTATGAGCAGAATCAATAAGAGGATTTCCTTCAAGTGGGATAGAGTTAAAGTAAATTTAATTAACTAAAAAAGAGTTAAGAGTTCCAGGGGACTAAAGGAGCCCTTTCCAAGTACATGAACAAAAATATAATTATAAATGTTGTAAATAAATTTTATATAATTAAAAAAGCACCTCCAAGCCTCCAGATATCACCAATACAGCCAACTCCAATGCTGTGGCCTCATAGTGGCCATTGAATAATTGACTGGCACATCAGTTGTGCCTTTGTGGCCTGCAGTTAAAATAATTCCCATTTGCAAGTTGTATAGGCCTGGTATAAGCTGTTGACTGATTTTTTTTTATTAAGTTGTGAGCAACAATATCCATAACAACCCTGGCATAAACATAACATGATCTTTTAACTAATTAACCACCCACTATTATATGATGATGTTTGTCCATTGTGTTCGAAGAGGACCTTGACATCTAACACGTTGTGGGCTGTCCACGATGTGTCCGCAGGTGGCTGGTAAGGCCTATATGGGCACAAAATGTTCTGCCACATGTCGGGCAGACATGTGTGGGCACCATTGTTGCAGCATTTGCAGCTCTGGCTTTGCGGAGTGCTCGCTTCTCTTGTGCTATAGTTGTTCTTCTGTCCTCAGATGTCTGGCAGCCTTGGTGGATCAACGTGCGCCATGTCGATCGATCTTGCACCAGGGTTTCCCAGGAGGTGGTGTCGGTATCCAGGGACTTGAAGGAGGCTTTCAATGTGTCTTTGTATCGCTTCCTTTGTCCCCCGTGTGATCGCTTTCCTTGAGACAACTCACCATAGAGGAGCTGTTTAGGGTTGCGGTGGTCTGGTATCCTTGCAACATGGCCTACCCAGCATGTCTGGGCTTTCATCAGCAGGATGTGAACTGATGGCAGGCCTGCTCTGGAGAGGACTTCTGTGTCTGGCACCTTGTCCTGCCACCAGATCCTCAGAATTCTATGGAGGCAGGTCGTGTGGAAGTGGTTCAATTGCCTAGCATGCCTCCTGTATACAGTCCAAGTCTCACTGGCACACAGCAGGGTAGTTAGCACTACTGCTCGGTAGACTTTGAGCTTTGTAGCTCAAGGCTTATTCCACAGCAGTCCCACACCAGTAGTCAGTAGTCTGCCAAATGCAGAGCTTGCCTTGGCGATTCTGCAGTTGACCTCAATGTCAATTGTCGCTGCATGGGAGAGGGTGCGGCCAAGGTATGTAAATTGGTCCACTGCTTGCAGCTTTTGTCCTTTCACTGTGATGGTGGGCTCTTGGTGTTGGGCTTTCAGAGCTGGCTGATGCATCACTTCGGTCTTCTTTATGTTGATGAGGAGGTCAAAGTTGTCGCATGCTGCTGCAAATTTGTCCACACTGGCTTGCATTTCCTGCTCTGATCCAGCATTCAGGGCACAGTCATCAGCAAAGAGGAGGTCACGTAGCACAGTCTCCTTTATCTTGGTGACAGCCTGAAGTCTTCTCAGGTTGAACAGTTTCCCAATGGTCCTGTATCTCAGGCTAACTCCCAAGGAACTGTTCTGGAAGGCATCTGACAGCATGGCTGAAAACATTATGCTGCACAAGGTCGGTGCCAACATGCACCCTTGCTTGACACCGTTTGTAACAGGAAAGGCCTCTGAAGCTTCATACCTTCATACCATATTAATTAACTGAAGGATTATGGTGTCTTCTGATCTCACCTTCCCT
>QLTV01001804.1:967264-985014 GCA_003457575.1 Thermophis baileyi | reverse complement strand
ATATATAGTCATCACTCTCATTCTGCCCCTCTTTTCCATCAGTGTACTTACAGAAAGCCAAATTACTTTGTCTAATGATTATAACATGATGTTTTGATGCTCTTACCTGGTATCGACAATTGTGAAACACTACAAAGAAGATCACAACATTCCAGGATGATTAGCATTCATTTTTATACTATTCTGCTGGTACACATGAGATCAGCTCCATCTTCAGAGTTATATCAGAAAAGCAATTATGTCCCCACACAGTGTTTTTAGCCAGTGATATTACTGTCCATCAAATGTAATATTATGGATTTTACCCCATGAACTGGTTTATATTCTTCCTGTTCTTGTGGCATTCTGAATCTCTGATACCCTGTTAACCTGCAAGTTATACCTGCAAAAAAATCACCAAGACAGCGTATGGTGATAGGATTATTCAGGGTTATTTTTAATTTTGCATAATAGGACCATATAATCAAAATTGAAATACTTTTATTTTTGTATTGCTTTTAATGTTTTTAATGACAAAAGCTGAAAGCAAAACACAATGATTAAAATGCATGCATTGTCAAAAAACAACATTGAAAGTGTTTCTTTTTTTAAAAAAAGTGAAAAAATACAACAAAGGAAGAAAAAGTATATCATTTTAGCCATAAATAGTTACCATCTATATGTAGTTATCTAACACAATTATTATTTAAGTACATAAAAATTGAAAATACAGGAAAAAAACATTTTTTTAACATATCAGCCATCAGATTGTCATTTGCTGCTTCTGCTGACAAAGTCCTACATATAAAAGAGAGATGAGGTTTTGATAGAGCAAGCCTTCCTTTTAAGAAAGCAATTACAGGACTGAGTGAAAATGAGAATCCAAGGGTCAGCCAAGTTAGCAATAAGAGTTCCATTGATCAAAGGACAAAAAGGAAAGAACTATACAGAATGTCAGTTGGGTCTGAATCCAAGAAATTTATCCTGCAGTACAGGTCAAAGGTCCAAACAGGGACAAAAAAGCAAGATTTGCATTTGTACTAAAAGGAGAAAGAAGAGCTAGTTTGGTTTAATGGTTAAGACATCAGGCTATGAAATGGGAGACTGTGAGTTCTAGTCCTATGTTAGGATTAAAGGATTAAAGCTGGGTGACTTTAGGCCAGTCATTCAATTTTGATTTATTAATTCTTTTGCATTTGAATCTTTGGATATGTTTTCTACTGTTTTGTTTTTCTTCCCATTCAATCATGTTCAAATTCCTACAGTTTTCTTGGCCTTATTTCTCAGCCCTAGGAAGGAGGCAATGGGAAACCATTTCAGAAAACAACCTTGCCAAGAAAACTGTAGGAAATCGAACATGATTAAATGGGAAGGGAAAAAAAGTGGAAAATATCTCCAAAGGTTCAAATGCAAAAGAATTAATGAATCAAAACTAAATCTGTCAATCTAGTGGGCAGAGAGTAATGAAACTGGTTAAATCAATATAACCAACCAGGAGCAGAAAAGTACTCCTCTCTATCAAGGGAGCTTTTAGATGGAAGACCTGTTCCATTTTCTTTTGTTCTTTTGCTTTCCATGTCTAGAACACCCAAAGGAGAGTTGGAGAATCAGAAGAATATCACCATCTGTGGAAATGTGGAGATAGATCCAAATTAGAAATTACATTTGTCTGTTTTTGGGAAACAATATTATAGACAGACTTAAACTTTATAGTCTTACTCCTAGGTTTATGCAGCGTTCATTTCCTTTTCTCCCCTTGTGTTCATAGGTCTTTAACTGTAATCAACCTAATAAAGTCTTGAATCTTCTGTATCTTCTGAAATCAGCAGTCTCTTTCTGTTAGGGAATGTAATCTACCATGGACAACATTTCTCAATTTTTGCCCCAATGGTTATTCTCACTGTTTTCTGCTTCCTTTGCCTTTAAAAAAAAAAAAATCTTTATTAATCCTCTTCTAACTCAGCAGCTTTCCAATTTCATCATGCTAGAATTGATCTTGAGGATAGCGGAGGTGGCAGGCCTGAAGATCCAATGCCCAAGATGGCTCTAATAAAATGGAACTTTGAGGAATGCCTAGCCTCGGAGTCTTCTTTCATTGGGGGTGTTACTTGGAACCCTGACAGGAGGGGGAAGAAAGGCACCTGTTCAATTAGGACATGAAGCCCTAAAAGCCCTATGGAACTAGTGAAGATTCATGAAGTAATTCATCTCTGGAAAACAATTCAGTGAGTGAGGGTGCTGCCTTTATTCCACGTAACTTTTCAAACCCTTAAATTCAATTAAATGTAATTCAAAACATATTCTAAAAGACACTGATTATACTTTTTCTTTTCCCCTAAAAAAAGGTGCACTCTCCCTCTCTAGCAGATCTCTGAACAGACCATCAGACCTTCAAACTCTTCCCAAGAGTATATTATCTTCTGGAGCTATTGGCAGAACAATACTCACTTTTAGCCAATAAAGTGTCTTTTATATACTCTTATATCTACTGAGTACATACAAACACACACACACACCGACAACACATACATATTGCTTAACCTTTTGGAACATCCTCACATCATTCCACTTGCTGAAAAGCACAAATCTTTGAGTTCAGTGAAGACTATTTCATTACCTCCTGGGAAAGTTGATTGGCTTTCCCATCTAAAAATTGGAATTCTTCCATGCCCTTCATAAGTGCAGCTTTTTTATTTGTTCTTCAAACAGCTCAAATTATGCTTGCTGTTAACAACAATAGAGCAAATAGGCATAGATGGACTTCTCATAAATTGGTTACGCTTTCCCTGAGCCAATTCTTCGATATTCTAATCTCACAAGTGGACTTTGAAAGCTATCTGTTTCCTGTGATAAGTACAGAGTTGTGCTCAAGTTTAAAACCACAACTATACCAACTGCGCTACTTAATATCAAGAACTATCTGTCTTTTTCTGTAAATCTACCCAGTTATGTTGTATTTCTTGAGTGTAATATTAATCCTTTGATTTCTAGCTCTGAGGGTTGGCATAACACATAGCAGTAAAATGAAACCAGTTCCAATCTCCTTCAGCTGATACAATAACTTTGAACAATGGTCAAAATTCAGATTAGAGAACATCTTACTCTTCTCTCCAATTATATTATTACTTGTTCTACCAAAGAAAGTACCATACTGAGCATCTTCTCACAAATGACAAAGAATTAGCAGGACACCATCCTGAAAACAAGCTGTGTCTAATTTATGGTTACCAGCATTTACAGCTGGTAAGAAGAAATAGGAAATGTGTCCTTTAATTGTCAAAGATATAATTCCTTGTGATTATAGTATCCTATCTTTTTTAAAAAAATCAATTCCTCAATGATCTCTTAGAACTGTAGGCAATGTCCTTCTTGCAGGACAACAATGGGATCCCTCTGCTACCTAAAACTGTCTTCAGTAGAGAAAGTAGAGGAATTCTGATATAAACTTTTAGATCCAGCACAAAACATTGAGTGCAAGCCAATAGGACCTATATAATGCAACAAGGAACACGCCCCAAGCTTCACAACAAAGCCCAAAGGCTCCTCTTAATACATTAATCTTGAATGGTAGTATATCTCCAGAACCATGGATGGTTGTTATCATGGAACATTGCTGGCTGATATATTAAATACAGGGATCCTGCCTTCATCACCTTTTTGAGATAATCTGAAACCCTTTTTGCAAGAAAACTCTTGTGAAACCATAGAATGAATATATATGCATGCATACACGTAGCATAAATACACAGAAATCCTTACCAGCAACATCTAATTTAAAAATTGCTCATGTCCATTTTATAAGTATGATCATATCCATATTTTCAGTAGGACATCCACAATCTTTTTTATCCAAAACACAAGATAATTAAGGAGTTTGATTAAGATCAGGAACTCATTTCAACATCAAAAACATCTCAGAAGCCACCCACAAACCATTACCATCAGGTGACATCAGTGTAGCACACAAACCAACTAAAGCCCTTACAAACATCTTAAGTAAACCAAAAGACTAAGTAGCCCTCTCTCAGTAACCCAACTAGGCTTGTGAATCTGGGCTTCCAAAATCCAGGTTACTATTAGATTAGATCACAATAAAGTCCTAGAATTTTTAATATATCTTTTCTTACATGAGAAATCAACTGAATATTAGCAGCCCAAATATGGTAGCCTTAATCTTTAGATACAGACGTACACACAAACTTTCACAATGCAGTGCCTCACATCACATCTGTTGGCATAATTTTCAGCTTTTAATAGTGATATTATTGCTTTTGGACAGTGGCTTTAGAGCTCCTTCTGATATGAATTCTTCAAAGCTGAAGCTTAATCCAGTCTTTATTACTTCTTTATGTGAGTTCTTAATAGAAATAAGATTCAAATAACCAGTCTCAGAGTCTCCTGCCTAGAGTTTAATTTAAGATATTATAAAATGATAAGGGATGATGGGAACCCTGCTCTTTGTAAAACTACAGTGCCTTGTCTTTTATTTAACTTGGAGTTAAGTGTCATTAAGCAATGGGATACTTATTTTTGAACAAATACATATAATATTTTTTGATTTATTTGTTAACTTGTTATGAAAATTTGGTATCTTTCACCCAACCTTATATAAAATAGAATGAGAATTTGAAAAATAACTGGAGGTGATTTTTTTTTAAATGAATTTTATAATTAAAATGGATTATACTATATAATCAATTTTAATTTTGATTTATCTATTTCCGTGATGGCGAACCTATGGCACGTGTGCCACAGGTGACAAGCAGAGCCATATGTCAGCTCCAGCGCGCATGTGCGTGCTGGCCAGCTGATTTTCGGCCTTGGGGAAGGCCGTTTTCGCCCTCCCCAGGCTTCAGGAGGCTTCATCCACTTCCGGTTTGCCCTTTGGGCCATTTTTCGCACTCCAGAGGCTTCAGGGGGGCGCATGTGTGGGGATGTGTGCATGTGCAGTGTGGCGTGCATGGGGGGGGTTGTGTGCCGGCATGCACGCACTCCCATTTTTGGCACGCACGAAGAAAAAAGTTCTCCATCACTGCCCTATTTAATGTCATGTTTTGTAGGATCTACTTATACCTAGGTATATATAAATCTAATCTAACTAGAGCATAAGTGATTTTGATGGTTTATAATTCTGATTATGGTCATCTGTTCCTTCATTAAGTTCTTTTTCTACTCATCTGATAGTAGTAGTAGTAATTGCAGAAATAATATTTTTAAAAAGATTATATGGAAGTGCAATTTTTCATAAGGAAAAAAACAAACAAAGCTGAGTTCATTATTGTTTCACAAATATAGACAAAATCTTGCCAAACTTAAGACTCTACTATCCATTTTGTTTGTTTGTTTGTTTGTTTTGCTTTCATTTCAGGACTTCTTTTGCCCCTCAGTTTAGATTTCAATCCTGCAGGTTCTTCTTTCAAAGAACTCACTGAGCCTGACTTTATTTAGATTTTATTCAAAATCACTAATTTTGGTGGGATTGAAAGGTATAAAATTGAAAGTGAGTGATCCTTGAGATAGCAACCTTCTGAAAGTCTCCACGTGTGTGTCTGTATGTGGGTGCATATGTACATGAACAGAGAAACTGGGAAAACCTTTTCACTGAGACTTGCTCTTAGCATTCGAAGTATGCAGCTTTATAACCTTTCTCTCTCCCCCCTCCCATTTAATAACATGATTTATAGAATCAGGAACAATGGTTCAGTGGTTAAAGATGCTGAGCTTGTGAGCTGGAAAGCTGACAGCCTGAGTTCAAGACCCGAGTGCTACACAATGGGGTAAGCTCTTATTGATGCCCCAGCTCCTGCCCACCTAGTATTTTGAAAGCATACAAATGTGATAGGTACCATTTTGGTGGGAAGGCAACAGTGTTCTGTGAGCCTTTGGCATATAGCCATGCTAGTCTTATGACCACAGAAAATGTCTTCGGACAATGCTGGCTCCCTTTGCCAAGAAACGGAGATGAGCACTATGCCCTAGAGTCGGACATGACTGGACAGGGAAGCCTTTACTTTTTCTTATAGAATCAACTGTATAAGGCTCTGACTTTGAATCTGCTACAATATCAAAATCCCAGCATCAAATTGAGCTCTTGCAAATTCTCTGCAAAGTTGAAAAGCTAGTGAAAAAAAAAGAAATGTATATTTCCTCAGGGAAAAAAAATCCCCAAGGAAAATTTACTTGAGACAAATGGACAAGCAAAACCTCAAGCAGATAATGTAAATCCACTGAGAGAAGCAAAACAATATGACCATCATAACATCAGAGGATTTTGCAGCATGTGGGAGTAAAAATGAAAGCTCCCCATGACAAGTTTTTTCAGAGTTTGTTGCAGCACATACAATCAGACAATTCAGCAGGATTCAATTTACATATAAGAATCTTCTTTATATAAAATACCATACAGCAGAAATCAACATGCAAAATCAGGAACACAGAAGCAATATTCATAGAAGCAAGTCATTACAGAGTAGAGAGATACAGAGGCTAATATATTGTACAGAGGCAGAACCAACTCTTATATCTAATTCAGCAAGTCTAAGCCACGGCCAGACTCCAAACTGTCTCTTATGGCCCCATACAATACAAACATACTATGTTTCAGTTTCCAAACAGTCCCCATTGGCTGATCTGTTGCCATGTCTATTCCAGTCTATGAACATACTCTGACAAGTTCCTCCTAGATTCACATAAGAACCCTGATTAGATTAGGCTAGTACTCTGATGAACCAGGAAGGAGGAAGATAAAAGTCAGGCACACACATTGTATCAAACATAAATGTATTTTCTCATTGCAGAAGCCCTTTCAAGGGTGAAATAGTTCTATTCAAAGGATTTCAAGGCAGATATTAAAAGCAGCTGTAAGGTACTAATTCAGGGGTGGGTTCTAACTTACCTCGCTGCCGATTTGCTTCCTCCCGCAGCGCGTGGGTGTGCCATGTGGGCGCATGCGCATTTGCGCATGCACGCATGCGCAGTGCCGAAAAATAAAAAAAAATCCCCCCAAAAAATCCCCCCCCCCCAAAAAAAGCCAAAACCAAGATGGCGATGCATGCACAGTGCTGGAAACCTGGCTTCTGCGCATGCGCAGAAGAAGAAAAAATAAAAAATAATTCCCAAAAAAAGATGGCGGTGCCCACGGACCGGCACCGACCGAACTGGCTCCGTGACGTCACCGTGACATCACCAGCAGGTCACTACCAGTTCGGGCAAACCTGTCCGAACCGGGAGGAACCCACCTCTGGACTAATTAAAGATAAAGTCAAGGTAAATTTATTTTTTTAATAAGAATAAATCATTCTTCCTTTTTTCAGTATGTACAGAACAGTTTTGGGGAAATAGGGAAAGAAAAATGCTTTCATTAGCTAGAAAGGATAAAAAATAATACATTTCAATTCATTGAAAAGAACATAAAAAGGGGAAGGGCAACATGGAATGAATGAATGAATGAATGAGAATGGATTTATGGGAAATTCTGATTTCCAGTAAGATGGCAAGTTCAAAACATCCGATTAAGGAGTATCTTATTGGCAAGTCAAGATTTTCAAGAAAAAGACATGATTAAAGGAGCTTCTTAGAAGCAGGCCTATCACAAAACAGAATTAACTATATAGTTACATAGACAGTCTTCTCCGTTATCTGGGAAATAATATTGAAAAAATATTGTTTTTTTCCAATCTGGAGTGTAAGCTTTCTCAGCAGTAGTTCCATACTACTTGGCATCTTAAAATTAGTCTCTCCTGAAATAAGGAACCTCAAGATAATGTTGGCAGGTTTACATTGTCAGCATAGATGTTATTTTTATTTTGACCAAATCTGTGCACCAATCTAGCCTTTCTGAATCTCCTGAATTTAAATAAATAAATAAATAAATAAATAAGTAGGAGCAATTCACTCTTTTCAATATGTGGAAGTTTAAAAAAAGTAAACCAAATTAAAAATGATAATTTGCAAAATTTCTGTCAGCAGATTAAAAACATCAATGACTTAATAAAATTCTAAAGAAAATCAAGATTTTAAAAAACAGGATAAAAAAATTCATACCAAACCCAAGCAACAGTAGCAATTTAACTGAAAGTTTGGAAAAATTGAATTGTTTTGATGTTGAAAAATCAGGGGCTTTGCTCCCTCAGTAAGAGTATAGAGAGTATTCTATAATGGGGTATACATAGAAGTATCTAGCTAATTACTTTTAAAGAGCTATTCTCACTAAGTTTTACCTCAAGAAAAAATATACACAAAAATATCTAAAGAAAAGAAAAAAGAAAAAAAGCAGAAAAATATGTAATATTAAAAGGGTTTCCAAAAAGCTGCACACCAGGAAAAGAGCAAAAAAGTACATCTATTAGGAAAAATACATCACAAGTACATATTTATTTTTCTGCAGATCTTTCTTGCAATCACTTTGCTTTAAATTCTTGAACTTCACAAAGTCCAAATTCTGTATTCTTCTAAAATGATACTGTTTGCAAACCTTGAAACCAGACATGTATTTAATCACATTCATTTTTTTATTTTATCTGTAACATTACATAAAAAGTAAAAGCATCTTGTAAGACTAATTTTATTACTTAATTTATTGATGTAGTAATAAATTATATAGCCACCCAAGTTAATATTACTCTGGGCAGCTTGCAATTTAAAAACTAAAATAAAAACTCGTTTAGACCCTGCAATGTATTTTGCAGCCAAGAACGTCCATAGTCTCATTAAAATTCCTTTTCATGTGCCCTTTGAAATCAGAGCTATTGATGCTTTATGGAAAGATATCCTTTGGCTCACAGTGGTAGCATTTGATTATTTAAGCCAACAGGTTTTTATAGATGCCCACTATTTTAAATAAAAGCTTTGGCTCATGTTATTTAACCAGATTGCTTCAAAATGTTAATCTTTTCCATTTGCAAACAGAATTATATTCAACCGTCATACCTCTTCACTATAAACATACAATGAATTCTATTATACCACATTGGCAAAACTTCCAGATGGCAGCCATTTTGAAAGAGGATTCTCAGTGCATTCCCAAAATGTTTAACCCCCAAAACTTTAACCTTAGACTATCTACTGTTGACCTCACCCCATTCCTAAGAGGTCTGTAAGGGGCGTGCATAAGCGCAACAACATGTCTACCGTCCCTGTCCTAATGTCCCCATGTATTCGTAACCATATCATGTATTCATAACCATGTTTATACATTCATGTATTCACAATCATGTTTATACTTTCTCTGTAATCTTATATATGCTTGACAAATAAAATAAATTAAAAAATGTCAAAATATGTCCACTGCCCAATAAGGAATCAGTTCATTTTAGTGACTCTTAAAGCAGCCACATCAAAAAAAATTCAGGTTCACAGATCAAAAACTCCACTTTAATGAATAGCAGAGAAGTGCTATTCTTAAGTGAGCTGCAAATAAATAAATAAATAAATAAATAAAATCTTAATAATTTTCCGAACACAGGCAACCTTAATTGCTAATTCTATTCTTTTCAAATAAATATATTTTGTTCTAAATGGTCTAGATTATTGCATGTTATTGCTTTTTTTAATTAGCACACTGTGCTTAGAGTAATCATGTCTGGGCTGATGACAGGTGATGTAATGAAGGCTGCACTGAAGGGCAGTATAGGATAGAGTGCTAAATAATATAATTTGAATTCCTTTAAATTGGTAGGAGAATGCAGATAGATTATCTCCTTGGCATTTTAAGGTTATGAGCAAGAATGCTGATGACAGTTCACAGTATGCAATTTATCTGAATTTTCAAAAAGCCATTCGTAATATGCCATTGACAGGAAACTACAGGATTCACTGGGTAAACCTCGGAGATTGATAACAGTTTAGAGAGATGAATAGTTGTCTGGCTTCAAAAAATGAAAGTGCAAGCTTTGACTGTAAGTGATAAAGAGAGGAAGCTTTTGAGTAATTTATCCTTATGAACTCAAAGGATAGCAGAGAAAAATAATTCAGGGGTGAGGGTGCAGGGAGAAGACCCTGTCCTTATGTACACTTGATTTTATAGTGGGTGTCAGGCAAAAATAATCAGGAGCACTCACTGAGTTCAAAGCACAGAAGAGTTTATTGTTGCTATTTATACACAAAAATCTAGTTAACTAATGGTTAAGGCTGAAAAAACACCTTTGGAACAGTCAAAGCAGCTAAATTGGTGCTAGAATAAGAATCAACGGAATTCACAGGAGGGCCAGACTTGGGTCTCTTGTGGCAGTATAATGACTCCAATGACTCATTTAACTCTGCCTTCCAGCTCAACCTACTCTTCTCCTTCAGTGGACTTGTGTGAATTTTGTACATGCTTGGAATTATATAAACCCATTACACGTTAGGATCTGCATTAGTTGAGATGATACACAGGTGTGTGGTTTATTTCTTAATCTGATCCTTAAATTTAGATTTACCTATGACTTTTGTAAGTATAGTTTTCTATCTATCTATCTATCTATCTATCTATCTATCTATCTATCTATCTATCTATCTATCTATCTATCTATCTATCATCTATCTATCATCTATCTATCTATCTATCTATCTATCTATCTATCTATCTATCTATCTATCTATCTATCTATCCATCCATCCATCCATCCATCCATCCATCCATCCATCCATCCATCCATCCATCCATCCATCCATCCATCCATCCATCCATCCATCCATCCATCCATCCATCCATCCATCCATCCATCCATCCATCCATCCATCTATCTATCTATCTATCTATCTATCTATCTATCTATCTATCTATCTATCTATCTATCTATCTATCTATCTATCTATCTATCATATTTGTAAAACACGCAATTACCTAGATGGGATGCTTTCCTAAAGAAATTTTTCCAAAGCTTGCTTTTTCTCCATAAGTACATCTAGCATTTAATTATGTTTTGTTAGTTTGTTTGCAACTTTCCTAAACATTCATCAGAAAATGATGAACACTATTAACTTCTGCCACAGTGGAATTCATTTTAGCATATCATATCAGTTTGATTCCCTAGAACTCTGTGGAAGATTTCATTTGCTTCTTTTAGCAGAGTGCATGGTTTTTGTTTTGTTTTGTTTTGTTTTGTTTTGTTTTGTTTTGTTTTGTTTTGTTTTGTTTTGTTTTGTTTTGTTTTGTGTTTTGTTTTTTGTTTTTTGTTTTTTGTTTTTGTGTGTGTAATATCAAATGCTTTTAATATTTCTCCTGTTCCCATATGGACACAGTTAAGTGGATTAAGCAAGCAAGTTCTTAGATGTTGTGTTTAAATGAAGTCCTTAGATAGCATTTCTGCAAGATTGTTCAGTATTCTTAAACAATTGATGTTTTACTTTTGTTCATTAACTGTTCTGTAAGACAGTCCAATTTACAAGAAACCCCCCCTCCTTAGAAAGAGAGAGGGAGAAAGAATGTAAGACAGTCCAATTTACAAGAAACCCCCCCTCCTTAGAAAGAGAGAGGGAGAAAGAAAGAGAAAATGAGTGAGTGAGTGAGTGCTGGACTAGAAATTAAAAAACAACAACCCTGAGTTCTAGTCTTCCCTTAGATATGAAAGGCTGGGTGATTTTGGGTCAAGCATTGTCTCTCAGCCTAATTGACTTCACCTCTTGTTATGGGAAAAATAGGAAGCATGTCTGCAAATATATAGAGATCTATAATCAATACATGCATGAGTTAAACCCAGTTAAACCCATTAACTAGGTTTTCCAAGTATAAATGTATTGTATGTATAAATG
This sequence comes from Thermophis baileyi, assembly GCA_003457575.1. Classification (NCBI taxonomy): domain Eukaryota; kingdom Metazoa; phylum Chordata; class Lepidosauria; order Squamata; family Dipsadidae; genus Thermophis; species Thermophis baileyi. The sequence continues at coordinate 973,302 of QLTV01001804.1, read as the reverse complement.
TATTGCACATTTACATTCATACTTTTTTACAGCTTTAAAACTTTTTTGCACTTTTAATTCTCAGTGAATAAACAACACTTCTTTGGGAAGTATGACATCATCTTCATTGCATCACATTCCAGGAAAATATTTCACTACATGTTATTGCATGTAGACACTCATTCATTTCCTTTTGCTCAAATTGATCCTTTCCCATTATTAATGTACTTCTTATAAAATATAACACATGCATTCCTGTGTGTCATATATATCCTAGAAGATTCCATATACTTTAAATGAAGTCAGAAAGTGCAATGGTTTGCATAAGAAACCCAATGTTTGCATTAAAAAATGTTTTATATCGGAATCTATAACAGTTTTTTAAGTACATTTGTTACAACATAAGGCATAAACAATGCCTTAGTCTAAAGGGACCTCTACTAGTAGTTTATATTCAGCTAACAAATCAAATTTAATTCTTCTATCGGTAAATAGAACAGTCAGGAAAACAAAAAAGGATAACATTTCTGTGTTTGTTTATTTTCAATAGTAACTTAAGTGACTAATATGGCAATCCTTTTAAATGATGCCATTGACCTGGGTCTATATGTAAGTTAGAAGATAAAGTACAAATGTGGTATTTTGCCATGTTTTCTTCCTTCTCTCAGAGGACCAGTAGGAATGTTACAGTGATAACATAAAGTTGCTGGATTTGCTAAAATTTACAAACCAGTTTACAGGTTATTGTAGGTTTTAAGAAATGAATGGATTTTAAGTTCATCTCTTGGTAATTAGATCAACCAACAAGATTCTCATAGTCTTCTTTAACTAGATTTATTGAAATGAAGTAGATTTCCTTTAAATTTTCAGCAATTGGTTTATTTTCATTTTAGAAACCAACTTTTCAGTTTTTTAGGACAGGACTTCTATTGAGTTTCTTAGTAGCTGCTCTTTTCTGAGACAATGAGCTGGCATTTCTCTTCATCTAGGAATTCCCAGGTATCTGTTATTTTTCCATTCATCTTTCAAATCCCTATCAGGATGTGAAAAGATACCCAATGTGTTTCTTATACTTCTTAAAATGTGAAAAACCAGTGCTTTGAAATGGGTGCCTTTGGTCTCCTCCCAGTATTATCTAAGTTAGACTTCTTCTCTGGGTGTGCCTTGATTCCACATAAGCCTGCAATCTATGGGTTGTTCATTTATGCTTTAAAGAGACCTAGTGTGTGAATGTATACGTGTGTACACATTGTTGTGTAAATGGGCTAATTCAGTAACTAGGTTAAACATGTTTTATGAATGAAAGAAATATATGATTTCTCAGTTGTACTGCGAATGAAGATTATTATTGACAGAAAAGGCAGGACAAGAAGCAATGGATGAAAACAAATCAAGGAGAGAAGCAATCTAGAAATAAGGATAAATTTTCTGACAGTTAGAATAATTGATCATTGGAACAACGCCTTCAGAACTTGTGGGTGTTCCAACACTGGGGTTTTTAAAGAAGAGATTGGAAAGCCATTTGTCTGAGTGGTACAGGGTTTCCTATTTGAGCAGGGGGGTCGCCCAGAAGACCTCGAAAGTCCTTTCAAATTCTGTTATTCTGTTATCAAAATCCTGACAGAAAAAAATAAGCCTACAGTATGTCCAAAATATAAATGTAAAATCAGCTGACAGAAAGAAGGGATAATAAACAAAATTAATAAATAAATAAGTAATAAATTAATAAATTAAATAAATTAATAAATAAAGAGCCGAGGAGGCGCAGTGGTTAGAGTGCAGTACTGCAGGCTACTTCAGCTGACTGCTAGCTTCAGTTCGGCAGTTCAAATCCCACCAGGCTCAAGGTTGACTCAGCCTTCCATCCTTCCGAGGTGGGTAAAATGAGGACCCAGATTGTTGGGGGCAATATGCTGACTCTGTGAACTGCTTAGAGAGGGCTGTAAAGCACTGTAAAGCAGTATATAAGTCTAAGTGCTATTGCTATTGCTATAAATAAAATAAATGTAACCTCTAACAATAATAATGTGAATTGGAGAAAGGTCATTGTTATCACAAGAAAATGAAAGCAAGAACAGTTTTAAAAAATCCTACCACATACACAATCATTCTTTGTTTTGGATGTACTTGTGCTCCAGTGTTGACTTGTGTTGGAATTCATAAAACCTCTTTCTAAACATTTCCTCTATGCTGCCAAACATTGACTCTACCGTTCCTATAGTAGGCTGCCTTACCTATCCAATTGTTCATAGAACTGTAAGTGAAGAATGCATTCTAACTTAGATGACATCAGTCCAAAGCTTATAACTAAGTAAATCCCATATCTTTTATTTGAAAGGCATTTTGGGGAAAAAACTTTGAAATGAAACACAAATCTGTGTAAGCAAACACTAAAGTGATGTCCTTCCCTTTGAAAAGATCCACAACCATAGGAAACATAATAATTAAAAAACAGAATTATGTTCCCCCATATCACATATACATTCATGATGAATGTATTTATGATATATTATGATTCATGATGAATGTATTCATGAGCCGAGGTGGCGCAGTGGTTAGAGTGCAGCACTGCAGGCTACTTCAGCTGGCTGCTAGCTGCAGTTCGGCGGTTCAAATCTCACCGGCTCAAGGTTGACTCAGCCTTCCATCCTTCCGAGGTGGGTAAAATGAGGACCCAGATTGTTGGGGGCAATATGCTAACTCTGTAAACCGCTTAGAGAGGGCTGTAAAGCACTATGAAGCGGTATATAAGTCTAAGTGCTATTGTTATTGCTATTGCTATTTATGATGACTATGACCATGATTTATCACTTATATCTTTGATGTACACTGAGAGCGTATGCACCGAAGACAAATTCCTTGTGTGTCCAATCGCACTTGGCCAATAAATAATTCTATTCTATTAACTGATTGAAGAATATGCTAGTAAAACAGAAATAAACCAGGGATTTATGAAAACTTGTAAAGATTCCCAATGAGCATTTAGTGGCCAGCTCCAAAGGCAACATGGAAACTTTTGGATGTGATCCATCTTGTATACATGTGTAAATATATGAGGCGGCTTTAGGTTAGCAATAGCAATAGCAATAGCACTTAGACTTATATACCGCTTCATAGTGCTTTACAGCACTCTCTAAGCGGTTTACAGAGTCAGCATATTGCCCCCAACAATCTGGGTCCTCATTTTACCCACCTCGGAAGGATGGAAGGCTGAGTCAACCTTGGTTAAAATGTAAGAGAAACAGCATCAAGGGGAAAAAATGTTCTTTTTTGCACATCAGGGATTCCAGAGGAAGAAATTAGAAACAGATGAGAAGAGAGGTCTTCTTTGACATTAAAGGACATAAGCGTGCATAAGCACCCCAACGTGCCTACCATCCCTGTCCTAATGTCCCTTTTTATTCGTATCCTTTTCATGTATTCAAAATCATGTTTATACTTTTATCTGTTATCTTATATATGCTTGACAAATAAATAAATAAAATAAAATAAATAAAAAGTGAAACCATTTTACCCTCTCATTCTAACAATCAGCAGTTTAAAACAAAATGCATGGTAGACTCAGTAAAATTACTATACATTAATATAAAGTTTAAAAGCAAACATCTAAAATTCAAATTCATAAAAAGACAAATCCATAGAGAGAATTTAAAAACAATCTGGGTTGCTGTATAGCTTTTTTTTTTTTTTTTTTTTTTTATATTTTTTTTTTTTTTTTGCTTAGAAACTTTGCCTGTTTTCCCCTACTGTTAACTATATTTTGGGGCATTTGAAAATATTGTTTGTAACTTTATCTTCTATTGAGTAAACCCTCTATGGAGATTCTCAGTCATCCAGGTCATGGTTGTACTAAAGGTGCTTTTTCAAGAGGCGACTGGACTTTCTGGTTTTTCTTTGAAGACTTTGAGGTAATGCTTTTTTATTTTTTTGCAAAAAGAGAGAGAGAGAGAGAGAGAGAGAGAGAGAGAGAGAGAGAGAGAGAGAGAGAGGGAGATCCAATTTGCAGGAGACTTGCAACACAGAACTGAAATATATTTTTATTTAATCTATCAACTAGAAAAGTGCAGCACATAGGAAAATGTCTATACCTTCAAGGATTATTGGTCCACTTAACTCATTAGGATCAGTAGTAGCAGGCAACTGTGGAGAACTTCAAAGGGGCACTTTGGTTCAATCAGTTGTTGATCAAAGCATATTTTCTAAGTGAAGAACCAAATGGAAACAGTACTATCCTTCAAACAAAGCATTGGAGTGACCATTCTGCTTCAATTCACATGATTACAAGTGTTTCTGTACATGATTTCCATAAAGAAAAGGACACTGCCTAGAAGAGATGATAGTCATAAAGAAGAGTTAAGGAAGAGCTAAGGAAGTGGGAATGATTGTTCAGAATTTATACCTGGATAGCTCTCAAACACTTTGTGTTCCCTTGCATTATCACCAACTCAAAAAATAAAACTTGAATTTCCTCTTCTGTCTAGCCCTCTGATGATGGATGTTTGGTCACATTTTCTAGATTCCTGGCTTCCTGCTCAGAAATGTTTACTAAGTTAGGCAGCAATTTTCTAACCAATGACTGGATTCTGACAGATTGTATCTGGGGGCACTGTTTATTTGTAGTTCTGCTCATTATCTAGATTTTAGTGCTAAGTCACTATTGTTTGATAGCTGAGTTAGAACTTACACCATTTGCTACTTGACCAAACCTGCCACTGCCACTACATTTGCAGCAGATGGCCCTGGTAAGTTATATGATAAATAGTATGCTGTAATGCAAGGTACAAGGATATGTTTAAAAAGATCTACACTCACTCCCAATGCCTACCAGCCACAATTTAAAGTATTAAACATTTAGAAGTTGACTGGGGAGCCATCTTCAGTTACTGAAGTTACTCCACCTACTTAGTTCAACAGTAAACCCTTTTTGAAGAAGCCTCTATTATCAGAACTCTAATTATCTGTTACATGGAGACAACCTTCTTCTGTATAGTTTGCAGTCTATAAAATGCTTTCCCTAGGGAGTCATGTTTGGGTTCCATCTTGCACTATTTTAGAAAATGACTCATCTTTCTCAAATTTCTAACTATTAAACTGATTTTAACAGTCTTGATTTTAATTGTCCCAGCTTTGTCATTGTTTTACTCTATATTTTAATGTAATGTTGCAATATAACTTGATTATTTATATAAACAGAAAAGTAAGATGATGATTGATGATGATGATGATGATGATGATGATGATGATGACTATTCCATTCCCTGGTGAAATATCAATTCTTATACTACTTGGCAATTTGCATCCCGGCAAAATATAGTTCATTTGAACAATTCCATAACAAGCCTGGGATAAGTGAATCTGCTTCTTTCACTTTCTATAAATATCATTTTTCCCCAATCAAAAGTTTATTCTGTGCTGTTTCAGCACAAGATGACTAGTTGTTTTAATCTGCATAAAATTTCATATGCATGTTATACACTGTTTCCCTAATCTACACACAAGGGAAAGCTTTTTGTGTACAGTTTCCCAAATGCATGTTGTTATGTTCTAACTGTTTAAACTGTGTTATATGGTTCCAACCAGGTCCAGCGTTTGAGCGGGAAAAAGCTCAAACGCTATTGGCTGGTCTGTCTGACAGCTCCCTATAAAAGGGCAAGCTGTCAGACTGCTCTTTGCTGGTTGCTGATACAAGAGCTGAAATAAAGAGCTGCTTTGGAAGTCTGTCTCCTGTCATCTCTACCCACTATCTAACAGTGGCGACGAGGGCTTGGGCCAGGAGAACTGTGACTAGCTTCTTCAGCACTTTCAACCAGCCAGGCAGACATCTGCCTGCCGCTCAAACGCTATTGGCTGGTCTGTCTGACAGCTCCCTATAAAAGGGCAAGCTGTCAGACTGCTCTTTGCTGGTTGCTGATACAAGAGCTGAAATAAAGAGCTGCTTTGGAAGTCTGTCTCCTGTCATCTCTACCCACTATCTAACAGTGGCGACGAGGGCTTGGGCCAGGAGAACTGTGACTAGCTTCTTCAGCACTTTCAACCAGCCAGGCAGACATCTGCCTGCC
>QLTV01001804.1:916112-949411 GCA_003457575.1 Thermophis baileyi | reverse complement strand
CTCCTCCCACCTCCTTTCTCTCTCTCTCTCCCTCTCTCTCACACACACACATACACTCTTCCTCTTTCTTCCTCTTTCTCTTCCTCTCTCTCTTTTTCTCTCTCTCTCTCTCACACACACACGCTACCTCCCCTCTCTCTTCTCTCTTTCCCTCCCCCCTTTCTCTGTGTCTGTCTCTCTTTCCCTTCCCCTCTCTCTTCTCTCTCTTCCACCTCTCTCTCTGTGTCTGTCTCTCTTTCCCTTCCACCTCTCTCTTCTCTCTCTCTTTCCCTCCCTCCCTCCCTCCCTCCCTGTCTCTATCATCTAGCTAGCTATCATCTATCTTTCCTTTGGGGAATAGGCCAGCCAAACTAAAGAGCTTTAAGCCTCATTTATTTCAGTAGTGTTAAGCATACCCAGCATTTTCCTCTTTACAATCATTTTCTATCCATCTTAGTAGTTGTTACCACTGATCGTTTCATATGGAATATGCCTACTTGGAATAAATGGATTATTGCTGCTCAGTGGTCTAGAAAATATGAAGAGCTTTTAGACACTTACTGATAGGACAAATGGGTGGGTGGAGAGGGGGGGGTAATGCCTTGAAGACTTAAGCATTTATATTTTCAACCCTCAGAATTTGTTAGCAATTTCAAAGACATGGAGTTTTAATGCTTTGCATGCAGCTCTTATCTAATGATTGCAATCAAGAAAACTGTTGCCTATGCAAAAATAGTTTAATGTATGGAAGAAATCTAGAACACATCTGGATATATTCCATAGCAGGTTATTTACCCAGCTCCTTGTTCTTAATTTTCTAAGAATACACATTTTATTTAAAATAAGAGAAAAAATGAGAAATCAACATATTTCCAAGCACCAGATTTTGAATTGTCTGTGTTTATAATAAAGACTCTGAGCAATTCATCTTTTTAAAAGGTTAGGGTTAAGGTTAGGCTGCAATCCAGTGCTTAGTTTGAAAGACTACACATTTGGTTTTGGTAAAACACTGAGAGACTGCAGTGGCGTCAAAATGACAATGTCCACATTGTCATTGTGGTGCATAAATGCTGGCATTAATTACTTGTATCTCTATATCTCACATAAGTGTGCCACAGCTGTGGCATTCGCATGATGATATTATCACATTCATTCAGACATTTCCCATACTAAGAAGATGCAAGAAGCATTTACTTTTTTGCTTTCAATGGGTGGTTGTTTTTTTTATTGATAATAGGTTCAGACTTTCTCATATTAGCCAGTATTAGCTATGCTATGACAAAGCCCACAATCTTTCAAATTCCAAATTTTTATACCCAAGGAAATTCTCTGCTTCGGCCACACTGTATAAAATATCATAACCCAATTTATAAAACATGGGCATATAGTATTGCCAAGTTTATTCTTTTAACTGCCATATAATCCAAGAAATGTGGCTTAATCCACTTCCTTTATGACTACCATATCTTCTGGGGGCAAAACTACAGGTCAGCAAGGAGATGAATAATTCCAGAAATGTTAGTGGTTATCTAGTGGTCAACTGATTTGGGTGTTACCCAGGGGTGGGTTCTAACTTACCTCGCTGCCGGTTCACTTCCTCCCATGCCGTGTGGCTGTGCACGCGTTTGCGCACACGCGCATGCGCAGTGCAAAAAAAATACCCCCCCCCAAAAAGCCAAAAACAAGATGGCGATGCATGCGCAGTGCCGGAAACTCAGCTTCTGCGCATNAAAAAAAAAACCCAAGAAAAAAATTCAAAAAATAAAAAAAAATCAAAAAAAATCAAAAAAAAGATGGCGGCGTCCACGGACTGGCACCGACCGAACCGGCTCTGTGATGTCATCGTGATGTCACCAGCGGGTCACTACCAGTTCAGGCGAACCGGTCCGAACTGGGAGGAACCCACCTCTGGTGTTACCTGAATAAGTAAAACTGAGATCTGATGATAAATTGCATTTCTTAAATCCTCAGGAACAAGATGGAAAGACACAGTTACTCCAATAGGCAAAAATTTTACCCAACTGCACTGACTAACCTTCCAGTGAAAGAAAGAGTGCCTCGCCTGGATTGGCCTGGACACGTACTGTCAGTTGTGCCACAGCTTCCAGACACCACAACCATGAAGATGCATTTCCAACTGAGCAAATTATTCAGGGTCTCCCTCCCATTAGCTCTGGAGATGTATTATTCTATGGAGGCCAGTAGCAGTGACCAAGGAGAACATGTATGGCAAAGAGGCTTTATTCACCAGGGTAAGCTAGTTCCAGGGTTCATCCCATCTGCTTTATTTGGGAGGAGGAGGGTAGTCGGTCACTTTCTCCAACGGAGATGGTTGGCCATAACCATATTGCTTACCACACTGCCCTGGCTATATGGCACTCTTGAATATTTGTGTTACATATTCTGACTCAGTCAGAACTTGTTGTACCTACTTTTCCAGTGACAAGAAAGATGTCAGCCCTTTAAGGTAGTCCAGACAAGAAACCATGAATACTAATACTACCTTTATTGTAAGGTTAGAGTGGGTGTCGGCAACGTGCGGCTCCCAAGCCGCATGCGGAGCTACAGCAGGGGGACGAAAGAGCTTCGTTTATCTGGGAACCTGAAATGACTCTTGATTTAAATCATATGGTAAAAAGCACCCAAAGAAGAAGAAAGAATATCGGGGGGGGGGACCCAATCCTTGACTGTTTTTGGAAATGGTTCAAGAGGGAGCACACACACACACGAGAGAAAGGGGGGAAGAGAAAGAAGGGGGAAGAGAGAGAGATGAGAGATGAGAAGAGAAAGAAAGAAAGAAAGAAAGAAAGAAAGAAAGAGAAAGAAAGAAAGAAAGAAAGAAAGAAAGAAAGAAAGAAAGAAAGAAAGAGAGGGAGGGAGGGAGAGAGGGAGAGGAAAAAGAGAGAAAAACAGAAATGAAAAGGAGAGAAAGAGAGAGAAATGAGAAAATGATGGACGGAGAGAATGAGAGAGAGGAAAAAGAAACAAATGAGAGAGAAGGGACAGAGAGAGGGAGAGAGAAATAAGAGAGGCAAAAGAGAGAAACAAATGAGAGAGAAAAGGGGGAGAGAAAGAAAGAGGGAGAGAGGGAGAGGAAAAAGAAAAACAGAAATGAAAGGGAGAGAGAGAGAAATGAGAGACAGAAAAGTGGAGAAAAAGAGAAAAATGAGAAAATGATGGAGGGAGAGTATGAGAGAGAGGAAAAAAGAAACAGGGAAAGAAGGGGGAGAGAGGGAGAGAGAAATGAGAGAGAGGGAAAAGAGGGAAACAAATGAGAGAGAGAAGGGGGAGAGAAAGAGAAAGAAAGAAAGAAAAAGAAAAAGAAAGAAGAAAGAAGGAGAGAAATGAGAGAGAGGGAAAAGAGGGAAACAAATGAGAGAGAAAGGAAGAGAAAGAAAGAAAGAAAGAAAGAAAGAAAGAAAGAAAGAAAGAAAGAAAGAAAGAAAGAAAGAAAGAAAGAAAGAAAGAAAGAGGAAGGGAGAGTCCAAATGGCTCTTTGAGTGTTTAAGGTTGCAGACCCCTGGGTTAGAGTTTTAAAATTGCAAATTTTAAAGTAGTTCTCCCCTTCTCTGCCTTTACTTTCCAGAGTACTAAGGAGGGTCCCATCTGAGGTGCTTTCACCCATTCCTTCTGTGGGCTGACACAGCTGTTCTCTGACCATTGTCTAGGCCAGGGGTGTCAAACTCTATTTCACTGAGGGCTGCATCAGGGTTGTGTTTGACCTTGGGGGCCTGGGGTGGGCATGACCAGGGTGGGCATGGCCAGCTTGACGGCACTCGTGTCAGGGATGCCTGTGGTGGCCCGAGTGCTCTATCAGTGAAAATGGGCTCCCGAGCTCTGTTTTCGGCTGTGACGATCTCCTGCAACCCTCTACCAGCAAAAACAGAGCTTGGGAGGGCCGCACAGAGCAGTCCTTCACTGTTTCCAGGTCAGCCCATGGGCCAGATCTAAGCATCCTGTGGGCTGGATCCGGCCCATGGGCCTTGAGTTTGACACCCCTGGTCTAGGCTGTTGCTCTTTCTTCTATCTACTAAGGTTATTCTTAAATCTCATTACAAAGGGGACCTTCCATATTTAAATTCCATATCCAAAATTGTTTTCTTTCCTTTCTTCCTCTTACCCACTGGCATGTAATATATTTTTGTAGATAACACTAGAAGAAAGAGACGAAAACAACTTTCCCTCCATGACCATAATTATTCCTTTGTTAAATTTACAGCAACTACTGCCAATTAGCTAACTTTGGGTTCAGGAGGCTAAACATTGGCACAACAGTTAAGTTTATTAGGGAGCTGTTCAGATTATCCTGTGTTGCCAGTTCAAACCCAGATCAAATCAAAGAATAAACAATAAACAAGGTCTTGCCTTCAGAAGTTGTGGGTGCTCCATTGTTTGAAGATTTTCAGAAGAGATTGGACAGCCATTTGTCTAAAATGATATAGGGCCATGATGGCGAACCTATGGCATGCGTGCCTGAAGTGGCACACAGAGCCATGTCGGCTGGCATGCGCGGCGTCGGCCATTCCTCTTCTGGGTTTCTGGCATGCATGCGCACGTGACGATCAGCTGTTTTTGCGCATGCGGCAGCCCCGGAAACCAGAAGAGCTGGTCTTCCGGTTTCCGTTGTGCACATGCATGCTGGCCAGCTGATCGTCGCATGCGCATGCATGCCAGTAACCGGAAGACAAGCTGGGCGGTGCGTATGTGCATGCCGGAAACCAGAAGTTCATTTCCCGGCACGTGCATGCCCACTTGGCAGCTTCTCTTCCGGGGTGCATCCCCGACGAGCGTGCACACGCACTCCCTTTTCGGCACTCGGTGCCAAAAAGGTTTGCCATCACTGATATAGGGTCTCCTGCTTGAGCAGTGGGTTGGACTAGAAGACCTCCAAGGTTCATTCCAACTCTGTTGTTCTGTTTAAGCCATCCATAAAAACAATTAATATATAGCTGTAAAAAATATGGAACAATTTGAGAAGTATTTCTCCCACTCTTCCAGAAACAGAAGTCATAATCAGAGTGGTGGTCCTCAAATGATTTTGCATTGACTTTAAAAAAATAAAAAAGCAAAACATAGCATTTTTTAAAAACAACAACAACAACCCACCTTCTGTGACACAATCACAATGCCTGAAAGAAATACCCTGTGAAGAGAAAAGATAGCCTTGGAGCTCAAGTCATTTTGTTTCTCTATTAGAGAAAAAAGAAGACAAATGCTAATGCATCTGTTATCACAGTAGTAAACATCTATATTCTGAGCCATTAAAAACTACCAGGCTAATCAGTGGGCTGGAGAATTAAAGAGCAAGTCAAATCAGTCCTACTTTCTCCAAACAATTAACCTATTTGACATCCACCATTGCCCCCAATAATAAAGTTAAGGCTCAGAAAGATTACCCAAAGAAATTCAAAAGAAATTCTCCAGCATCTTAAGATGAAGGTAACCAACAAACAAACAAACACAGATGGCTCTTTGGTGGGCACAGATAACTTTGAGAAAATGCAAGGCTGATTTCAGCAGGAATCCTTTTGAAGATCCTTGTTTGAAAAGGATTAGAAAGTTTCATTTCTCTTTTGTCCTAAAGGTCATCACTTTTGCTCTGAATTAAACACATTAAATATGAAATACATCAAAATCCCTTGAATGATTAAAAAAGGGTTTCACTTTGTCTTTCTCTGGCTGCCCACCCGCCCGGGCGCAATCCCATCCTATATTGCTGTGTTTTTGATGCCGCACACACGCGCGGACCGCGCGTGCGAGTGAATTGCCGTGTTGTTTGACATCGCACGCATGTGTGGATGGCGCACGCATGCGAATTGCCGTGTTTTGTGACACGCACGCTCACATTTCCGGTGCTGGGCGAACCGGTTGTTACAGTATGTGAAGGCCACCTCTGGTGGGCACTTGTAATCTTATTGGAAGATGCTTTGTTTGTTTTGTATTCTGAATCTAGTGGTTCGACCCTTCTCATTCCTTATTTTAATACTGTGTTATTCTTTTTAGCTTGACTCTGACTTTAGCCCTCTTCCTTTTCTTTCTTTCTTTCTTTCTTTCTTTTTTTTAGGATTCAGCTACTTGCTACGATGCTTTCAGATTCACAGCATGGAAGTGACTCCATCAGAATTTGTGCCTGGTTCAGGTCTTGCAGAATTGGAAAATGATAGAAATGATGGGCTATACCCCATGTTGTACAAAGGCCTTTCCTTTTGCTTTTACTGTGCATTGACATTTGACAACATTACATTTGAGAATTTTCTCATCAGTTTCTTTTATAGATAGAGAGATAATTTTTATTGAAAGTTGACAGGAATAATAGGAACTAATACAAACTAAAATAGAATAGAGCAGTGGTGAAATCCAATTTTTTTTACTACCAGTTCTGTGGGCGTGGCTTGGTGGGCATGGTGTGGCTTGGTGGGAGTGGCAGGGGAAGGATACTGCAAAATCCCCATTTCCTCCCCACTCCTAGGGGAAGGATATCGCAAAATCTCCATTCCCACCCACTCTGGGGCCAGCCAGAGGTGGTATTTGCCGGTTCTCCGAACTACTCAAAATTTCCTCTACCGGCTCTCTGAACTACTCAAAATTTCTGCTACCGGTTCTCCAGAACCTGTCAGAACCTGCTGGATTTCACCCCTGGAATAGAGAAAATGAAAAGAAAATAGAGAAATTTTAAATAAGCTAAAAGTGCAATAAGAAAAAATAGAAAGATATAAAGATTTCCCAGCAATTATAAGAATAATTATATTTTACCTATCCCTCTAAAGTTACATCATGATTCTCTTCTTTTTATAATCTATCCTGTTTAATCAAGATAATGAATCACAAGTTTTTTTTTTGTTTTTAATTTTAAGCCAAAAGTCCATAAGGGTTTCTACTCAGTCACCAATAAAGTAGAAATTGTCTTTTCTCTAATAAATAAATAAATAAACCAGTTTCTCCATTTCAGCAAGTTCTGTTAATTTCACCAACTATTTTTTCATAGAGTGCAATACCAAATATTTCCATCTTTGTGAATATAGTAATCTTTCCATAGTACTCACATATTGAAATAATCTTCTATGGCTTTTTGTTATTGTTTATCCATCAATTATAAACATACAGAATAAGAAAAAGTGCTGGCTTCAATTAAACATTAATTTTTAAAATCCTCTGTATCAATGTACATATTTGAATTCAAAATTTTTAGCTTTTTTACATGTCCAAGAAACATGATAAAAGTTCCTTCATGTTGTTCACATTTCAAAATTGAAATGGCTGTAGACATTCCAAATAATTTCTCTGGCATCATGCACCAATGTTACATTATTTTATTTTAAAAATTATTCTTAAAATAATGTAATTTTCAACCCACTGTTGAAAATTATTTCCCACTGTTTTCCCACTGTTCCATTTATATATTACAACCAAAATTTTTGGCTCATTTTATTATATATTCTTTAACCTGTTCTTTTCTGTTTCAAATTTCAACACACACAAAAATATAATTTTAGCAATTACAAGTTCATCATTGTATTATTGTAATAATTGTACTGTCTGACATTGCTCTATATGATAAATCTTTTATCTATGTATCCATATAACTATCATCATCGCTGGAGACTGTTTGATAAAATGTGCTTTTCAGATGAACTGGCCTCCTGCCTCTTTCATTAGTATTCATTCATTCATTCACTATACCCCTTATTTCCATAAAAATGGTTCTCAAAGGGACTAATGAGAATAAAAATAAATCACAAATAGGATCAATCAAATTAATTAAAATCCCTAGGGAAACTTATCTAAAATCTCTTTTTTTGCTTGATGAATGATATATGCTTTAAATAATAACAAAATAATTAAAACCCAATTATAAATAATCAATAAAAGAAGAGATGTCACCTATGTAATTAAAGTATACCAAGCAGTTTCTAAACTATCTGCCTGAACAAAAATGTGTTTGCCTTCTCAGAGGGATGAGCAAGAATGTAGTCCCTTGAAGTCCCGTGGTAAGGAGCTTCAAATTTTAGGAGTAGATGTTGGAAAGGTTGCCAGCTGGAATTTCTCAAAGTTAAAGTGGACAGTATTTTCTTAAAACCAGGTAGTGTTAGAAAATGCTGATTCCAATCTGGTTTCAGGCCAACTTTTGACCTGATTTACACACAGAAATGAACAGAGGCATTCAACCTTGAAATGCTCAAGAGTTTTCTAGAGTGTGCTGTTGAATTATTTAGCTGGAGCAGCTCACCCAGATAAATCTGTGTTAAGGTAATTCTAATCAATCCTTTTTCTGAAGACAGTATCCTGAGACTTCTTTCTGGCCCATAAATTTTGATATCAAATTCCATTTTGTTCTCCGCTTTAGAACATACATCTGGGAAAGCCACTCTGAAGGTTTGGGCTGTCATGCCACACAGTTCTACCTATGTGTTCTATCCTCTAATACTGAGTTTCTCATCTTGAACAATTTTAAGATTTTGTGGGCATCAACTCCCAGAATTCCCCAGCAAGCATATACCTTAAAGTTGTTGAGGTTGAGAAACTGTGTTAATGTAAAGAAGCTGTGAAATTTCGATTTGGTGATAGTTTTTGGATGAATGAGGATGATCATATTTAATTCACAGAAGACCTTGACAAAATATTTTAATTTAATAAGATGTTCATGCCATCCCAATCAATCAATTCCAAAGTGAAGCATAATATCCTCAAAACACAAACTCAATACAATCATACAACTTAATTTAAAAAAAAACCCAATTCACAATCTTGTTTCTTCATGGTATTAAAATTGCTGAAAGTCCACATAAAAAGGTATCTTCTATGCATGTTACAAAAGGCCAAGAATGAAGATACCAAATATATTTCTGGAAGCGATGTATCCTATAATTTAAGGATACATGACTTCTGATCCATACCTTTGTGTGGTGGTGAGTATTAAAAATGCCCTCTCCCAATAACCCTATGGAACAGGCTTACTCATTATAAATAATATGGTACTATGCCATGTAGAGTTTTATATATAACTGTTCTATGCTGATCAGAGACCAAAATAAATAAATCAGTGAATTGTGGATGAGAAAATTTGGTAATCTGATTAAATGAATTCAATTTAGATTAAAGATTGTTTTACAATCCTCAAGGAGAAAATTTGTAGCTTGGAGATCAAACAACTTGGAGAAAATTTTAATGTAATGCCGGCTGCAATAGTACAGACAGACGATATATTACAACTACTCTTAATTATGGCTATGTATTATGCTACTGCAACATATTCTACCTGGGACAGCCTTTGAAGTTAAGACAGAAACTTCAGTAGAGGATAATAATATACAGGGTTGAACTGTGGAGTTCCTAGTGCTCCCTGAGCTGGGTTATTTGCTTGCAGATATTTCATTACTCAGTTAGGTAACATCTACTTAGTTGTTACTTAGATGAATAACTAAACGTTTGCAAGTAAATAACTTAGAAAGCACCAAGAGCTCTACTATGGAAAGTTTATTAATGTAGAGCTACTGAAATAGTTAGGGAATCTACTTGGAAAGAATATGAGATTTCCCCAATAGTACTGAACAACATTTTTTTTATTAGTTAGTTAAGTCTAGAAAATTAGATTGTCCTAGTTCCCCAATATCTGACATAGACCTTGTTAATCCAGGCAATGTCTGAGCTAGTATGACTTTCCTTGTTCCATATTTTTTGAGGTAGGCAGGTGATGTACTGCCCAAGAACTCCTTCAGGTAATCTACCATAGATTACCATAGCCAGAATAGCCAGATTACCATAGCCAGAATTTAAACACCAGTCTTCCACATCAAAAAAACACTAACCAGCTACGATCTATCTAACCTTTACACTATCCAGCCATTTTAACAGATTCAACCTATAATACTACCAGAAAAAGTCACATTTATTGGAAAAAATCTATAATAAAAAGTGATTTTAAAAAATTATCACACCAATTTTTATTTCTTTCTGGTTGATAAAATGGGGAGGAATTTGTTATTTCTTCCCATATTTACAGCTGCATGGTGACAAACTGATTGTGCCATGAGATGAAATGTTGAAAAACGTTAATGTTTAAAAATTACTTTAATTTTTCAAACATAATTTTGAGACATGGGATGGAGAATATTTCTTTTTTTAATCATACACAACTAAGAAAATCCTTCTAGATACTTTCTGTGTATAGAAACAGCTTCTGAACTGAGGTAATTTATGAGCACCTAGCAGTCTATCTCTGAATACATACACACATACACACACACACCATTTTATTTTCTCTGAGATCGATAAATTTCCTTTCAGTAAGATTTCCTTTCAGTAAAAATAGCTATTTATCCACTCTAGTTATGCATAGTAAATATGTTTCTTCATTTAATCTATTTTATTATTTTAAAAGAGTGATAGTAATGATCAAATATCCTTTTAACAGCATCCCACAAGTATAATAAAACTAGACCATCTGTTACTCACAATGTAAATAAAGTTAATCCAAAAACAGAATTCTAAAAAGATTCTGGATGTTTCTTTTTCTTCTTGTGATTACCGATTATTAGTAGTATTCTTAGAATTCTCATAATATATCATAATAGACCATTCTACATTTCCCAGCAGTTGGAAAAGAGATGAAATGTATCTAAATGTTGGCACAAATATTTGGTTCATCTTGCAGTTCATTTCACTCTCCTTTTTGCCAATTTAAAGCAATATTCTCATAAATTATCATTGTGTAGAGTCAATGGAATCCTTGAGTATGAATAAGCAGATACTATAAATCTCCCTTTGCTTTATTGCTTGCTTTAGGACAGATGTTTTGATGATTTAAAAAAATCCTGAGAATTAGTTAAACTGTATCCTTTAATTTGAATATTAATAAAATGACATAGTATATATTTATTTCCTTCGAAGACTTTGATGAGAGAGAAATATCTTTTCCAGTTTTATTTAACCTCTAAAGAGTCCAGCAGGTCTACAGGCCTAGGCATAATTAATATATTTGAACAGAAACATATTCCCTTTTCTACTCCTTCTCTCAAATTTCTAGTTTTTCCTTAGTAGATGATATTGCTTAAACATGATCAGGCCAAGGAGTGAAAGATAAGGGAAGAATCTCTCTCTCTCTCTCTCTCTCTCTCTCTCTCTCTCTCTCTCTCTCTCTCTCTCTATATATATATATATATATATATAAGTAATTGCAGTCTCCCTTTATAAAAACTGTGCTGAATTGCACTATAGTTTGCTGATGGCTAGTATTTTTCCTACCGTGATTTCGTGTACTGTAGTCCCTACCCCCAAATGTGCTTTGAAGTGAGTCAACAGCCTTATACATTCTTATCTACAACATACAAGTAATTCATTGGATCAAACCAAACACATACCAGGCAGCTTTTTCACTATCCATGCCAATATATCACATTGTTATTGTTGTTTACAAAGCATAACTGTCATATCAATCATGCTTTTCTTACAGAACATTAGTACATTTTGCTGGGATTGGGTTTGCAAAAATATGCCAAACAATGGCATTGTTTGGGCTTATCTATTTCAATGACAATATTGCTAGATGAACATCCAGTAATGTAATTTGACTACCATGAAAACACAATGGCTTAGGAGCCAAATTCTGTCATGATATAGATCATTATGTGTTTATTTTCAACTGTATGGGTTTTCATCTGTGTTAACATTTAATAAGTCCTAGACAATTTTGAAGTGCTTTGACACTGTAGTGTTTTAAATATTTCAAAATTTGCTTTGACATGTTATATTTATTAACCCATCTGATGCTTCAATATCCCCTGACTTAGGGCTAAAATAAAATGAATTCAATTTTTCATCATAGATTGGTGCCCCAGTCTTCTCATAGTAATATGAAATAAATACAGCAAAGCAAAAAAAAAAGTTATTTGCTGTGAAGATACAGAACAAGCTTTGTGTAAAAAAGATTTAAGTTGCATCTTGATGGTCCATCTGAAGTGATTTAGATAACCAAAACTGGGAGATATATCTAAGACTAGAGATTCATGATCATTTTGTTCAGTTCATTTTTTAATAAGACCTTAATACAATATGCTATTTACAATTTTTTTGACAATGTAATGAAACAAACTTGACATTCTACATATTTGAGAAAAAGCAAAACTGACAGTTTCATCCATTCAAAATGTAAATATCCCTCATGTAATTCAGTAAAAAGGCACCATTTACTGGCACATTTAGAGAAAGAGGAAGGTGAATTTAATAAATAAATTTAAAAAAGCAAAATCTTACAAATAAAATAATAATGTTACGTGTGTATGTGTACAGTATGTGTGTGTGTATTATGTGTATATAATATTCAATAGTGAAAGACTGTGTTAATATGGCTGTTTTATTATGCTTTATATTATTATTATTATTATTTATTAAATTTGTATGCCGCCCAACTCCCAAGGGACTCTTATTATTGTAAATTGCCAAGAGTTGATGAAAGATGAACCATGTCAATTTACATCATCCATCTGACATTCCCCCAATCAGAATTATACTTTTTCTGATTTCAGTTATGAATATTTTGCTGCTATTACATTAATTTTAAAAAAGAGTCAAATATTCTGAGGTTTGAGCAATTATGGTTACAAATATCTCCAGAATTAACCACAATGGATTGGTTACCCAACAATTTCATAATTAAGAAAATAATTTGTACATATTTTGATTTTTTTTTCAATATATATCTAAAAAAATGTATGTATTTTGGCAGAGGTGAAAAAGTGATTATATAAAGACATTTTTGTTACTATTTTTACCAACCTGGGATCATTTTCCTTCTTTTTTTTTCCTGAGTAATTTATTTTTGGTTTAAAGTTCAATCAAAGTAATTTGACCAAGCTTTTAGGAATATGATCCCTGAGATATCTGAAAAGGTATTTACAAATATTAATTCCTGATGTTTGTTTAATCAATCTATCAAAATTTATTTACAGAGCAAGATTAAATAAATATGGTTTGTTTAATATAATTTGAATTGTCATAGGAATAGACATTATGACTTAGAAAAAGCAATACTTAAACCTGCTAATTTGCAGAATTTGTGAACTTTTTCAGAATTCCAGACAATGTCTTAAGGGAGTTAAATATAATCAATGTAATGTTATCAGAAAACAGATTTATACCATGTACTTATATTTTCTAATGCTTGTATTTCCAACATTCTTTTTACATTTCTTTTGGTTGGACTTTTAATGTGGTAGCAAAAATATTGGGATGAATGGATATTAGTACCGCTTTCTAATCAAACATTTTGGGAAGTCTACACTATCATCTTTAACATAAACACTTATATTTTGATATAATTTCTGAAGTATTCAAGAAATTGATCTCCAAAATTCATGTATTCTAAGGCAGAAAGTAACCACAGGGTTTCATAATGCTCAGGTTATATATGACAGTTCATTCAAATGAGATATAACTATATCATGAAGGAACATAAATACAACTTTTTAATCCTTCCTTCCTTCCTTCCTTCCTTCCTTCCTTCCTTCCTTTCTTCCTTCCTTCCCTCTCTCTCTCCCTCCTTCTCTACCTCTCTTCAAAACATATTCCAAACCCACTGAAAATAGCCTAAACTCACATCACAAACTTTGGTAGCAAAATGGCCAAATAAAAACAGATTTGGGTTGTTTGGGGAAGCTGGTAGGACTAAAGATGGAAATGATGAAAACTTTGCATTCCCACTATTTTTTAATAAAATAAAAATGGGTTCTGCTATGAAAAGTATGTGCATGCTTGCTTGCTTGCTTGCTTGCTTGCATGCATCATAAATTTCAATATAATAATGAAAATACTAAAATCATTAATAAGAAACTTAAAGAACCCTCTCTAGGAATCTGTGAAAGCTATATAGAGTAACAAAAATATTTTGAAAAAGTTTCTTTAGAGCTTGTGGGAACACAAACATATCATTTGTTTGCAAAAACTTTCCACAGAATTGTAGAGCTATCCATTTGTTCTGGAGTCAAATCCATTGCAAACTTTATGCACTGGTTTAGGTATCAGGTATTTTTTCCATTCCAAGCTTCTCCCCACGTCATCCCACTAAGTCACTTTTTAAATATTTCATATACATTCTGGAAATCTTGCTGCATAACATTAAACACTACATTGTCCAAGCAGAAGGAATCAAATCCTTCCATCTTCTTGTGAGCCCTGTTCTTCTCTTCTGCTATATATGGAGATAATAATTCTTCTTTCTACCATTCTTTATTAGCAAAGGTGCACAGAAGGACATTCAAATTATTACTAGGCTTGTCTTCTTTGAAGATAAAAGGATGTAACTCAGTTTGTTTAGTTTTATTAATTCACTGTTGAATACCAAAACCAAATTTATTTACCTGTATTTATTTACTTATCCAATTTATATAGCTGTCCATCTCACAAGCAAGTGACTCTGGGCAGTGTACAGATACTTAACGAACTATAACAAACAAAGATGAAATGTCGAAACAATGCATTAAAATTTCAAATCTATACTGTAAATGAAATTAACAAGTTTACTCTGCTATTTACTGTCAAACAGCAGTGGCAGTTCATCAGAATTTTACTGCCCTTCTGGTGATTACAGGTGACCTGTCAGCTAAGGGAGAAAGACCATTCTCTTCCTTTGGGTTGCATATCTATAAGTTAGCAGAGTATTATTCGATTAACTCACCAAGCTGTATTAAAAGGGCAGTGGTAAAGCACATGAGAAACAGTCTTTATCTTTCCCAGTGGACAGCATGGGAACGTTACTAAATCTTCCTTCTAGCAGCAAATACAGCAAACTTTAAATCAAAAGGTTGTAAAGGCTCTCCTGTGTGAGCCATACCAAGAATATTAGCTAGATACTTGGCATAGGAGTACAGACCAAGTGAGGGTTGCAGTTTGATTTTTATTGTCAAGTCCCATGACTTCAGTTCTAAGTAACCTATCTCAGGGTCAAGTGAGGAAAAATATTGAGCTGATAAACCCTAAAGTTTTAAATCTAGATCAATACCTACCTTCTATGATACCATAAAGTTATCACATAAGGTCAAGGAAAGTAGGAAGCTACTAGTGAACATTAATTTGAAGCAAAATTTCAGAAGGCAAAGCCACATTTGAGTTTTAACAGAAATTAGATCAGATTCTATTTACAGCAGAGAATTAGATATACATCATGGAACTCACACAAGATTCTTACAATTTAAATTGGAAAGCTTCAATAAAACTGAAATGATAATAGCAAATTTGGACAGCGTACCTCTGGTGGCCAATGACTTTGCTCCAAATGTTTTATTGCAACTAAGACATAATTATCATTTCTGAAATTTGTGTATCATGGAATAGCATTCAAGATTTTGGGCACTCAGGTAATGGATAGCCTTTTGTTCTATTAACCAAGGATTGAAAAGAAATATTCACTTTAATTTCATCAATACAAAAATGGGCAATTTTCCAGGAGAGGCAATAGATGACAAGACTTCTATTATGGTTAATCATTGGACTTTTCTTGTAGAAGCCAAAAGTGCAGAGATGCCATCCCAGGCTAATTTACACCAAAGACAGAAACAGATTTTGGCCGACAAAATTTAGGTTTATTGAAGGCTTGTATCAAAGAATTAATATAAAAAGTTTAAAAGGGGAAGTGTCAACATGCATCCTAAAATATTACACTGACTGACCATTCTGTATGAAGGAGGCACTTGACTAAGTAAATAATAAGTGAAGAGAAGGATGTAATAGGAGAACAAAATTTCTAAATCCAGTTTAAACATCTGACTCTGTGACCAACCATAGTAATAATACACTAAGTACTTGGAGATAGCACAATAGAAGATGAAGAACTGGAGAAGATAACAAAATACAAAGACCTGCAAATAGAAATAGTACAACTGTGGTAAAAGACAACAGAGGTAGCACCAATAGTAATAGGTACTTTGGGTGCAATATCAAAACAACTGGAGCACCATTTGAACACCATCGGCATTGACACATAGACCATCAGTCAATTGCAAAAGGTAGCTTTACTCAGAACAGCTTACATCCAATGACAATACCTCTAATATCATCAAGCATAAAAATCTGCTTATCACAGATCTCTGATAAAAACTAAATAGGTGAATAAAAATGCCAAATCCAGTCTAAACATCTCTGCTACAAACCATAATAACCATAATAAATAGTATATTTACATTGTGCAATGAACCACAATAACTAAAATAAATAGTATATTTACATTGTGCAACAAACCACAATAACCATAATAAATAGTATATTTACATTATTCTAATTTAGTTGTATATTTTGCAACCAGTTAGATTAGATCCCTTGCTTATATAGTCATTATTGAGACTCTTGACATGGACTCCTTGACCCTCACTAGACCCCATATTCCACTTTTTTTTAAAAAAAATATTTTAAACTAATATAACCTTACTCATATTACTTATATAGCTCACAGCCTGTAAAGATGAGCCAGAACTCAACATATCTTCAAGAATATTCCATGAGCCTGAGAAAATGTTCTGTGTGTCTATAGAAATTCTACTCCCATGTTATAAACTGAAATGATACAGGGCGTCTTTCAAGGTTACAGGGGATGGAGAAAAACATTTTATTCTACTAAACAATTCTTAATGTAGTTAGTCATGCTTTCTTATAGACATTTTGTATAATGCCTGTTTGTACTTTACCTTGGGGTTACTTTCAATGAAAAGTAACTGAAAGCAATAAATACAGTAATTTGTAAAATTGAACTTAGCAACCTATTTAAAAACTTACAAAAACCAAAATGGAATATCAAACAAAATTTAAAAAATGCTTAGGGCACTTAGTGCCAAGATATTTAAATTACAAGCTACACAGTAAGTCCCATTTAGTTCAATAGGACTTGCAGTAAGCACCACTGAGTTTTGAAAAGCTTATTGCCAGGTAAGGATTCATAGGATTTCAGTGTAAAAGAAAGGACCAGACTCTAGGATTTTGGCTAGGAAGAAGTAAGTAAAATGCAAGCCAAATAACAGTTGTTTTTTGTTATTTCTAGTTATTTTCTCCAATTGGCTACTAGGCATCTTTATTTTTTTCTTAAAGTCACTATACCTCCATCTTCATAATGCATTCTTAAAAGAATGCTTACCAAAGGTTTACATTTAAAAAGTGTCAATTAAACCTACCAATTAAACCGTAAGTAAGTAAGGACAAAGGGGGAAAGAAGTAAACTCTTATGGCATGCTTGAATTAGATTTTCTACTTTTACAGTTGGATCCTTGGAATTTATTTATTTGTCCAGGCATAGGGTAAATTCCTCTTAAAATGTAGTGGCAACCCATGCAGTAAACACACAAACTCAAAGACATATTCAACATGAATGAAGATACTTAGCTGTTCAAAGATTTTACCATTTTCAATTTTCTTACATGGCTTCTTAGCAATCTGCATCTCTCCCAGCTTAATGATTTTTATAACTCTATTTCTTTTTTTAAAAAAGGAAATTGCTGATACCTTCTGAAATACCAATCTCTCACTGACTACTTGAATTTTCAATTCAATCTCAGAAAGCTCACTGCTTTAGCTTTGAAAAAAAAAATCAAACTAAAAGGCTTTGCCTATTTTCAAGAGCTACCTTTCCCATATATCAATCCCCTTTTAAAAATTGTGTTGTCATTTTTCCCCCCGTTTGGTTTTCATTCAATATATTGAAAGAAAATTTGCTTTCAAATCTCCTTTCAAAGGAGATGACCTGAGTGTTTTTTTTTAAATTGATGCAATATAGTATTCTTGCACTTAATATTAAATGAGACAAGTGTGTGTGTGTGTGAGAGAGAGAGAGAGAGAGAGAAGTGACCTTTATCAATATGAGAACCTCTCTGGTGATATGCAACACATATGACTTCCCAAATTCTATGAAAGATCAAGGGATGTCATCATGAAAGAACTCCTCCCATAGAGCATTTCTTGACTGAAAGGTGGAAAGCCTGATGGGCTTCAGACTTGTGTGTGACAGAATGCAATTCCAGCAATAGTCCATTCTGCTTTCTCCAGTAATAAGTACATCAAAAACATCTCCGTAACAGATTAAAAGACTCTCTATACTTTATCTGGCTTCTTCTATAGTCATCCAACCATCCTTATGCAAAATAACAGTCACGGGCAGTATAATTTTATCAGTGGTGTATTGTTCCTTTGGCTTTAATTTTTTTCATAATGTTTTTGTAATTTTTTCTAGAGTTATTATGGTCAGATGGATGGCTACGTGAATTATTTTGATAAACAGATGTAAATACAGTGATACCTTGGTCCTTGTCAATAATACATTCTAGAAGTTGCACCTCCTCAAGGTCCTCGAGCCTCATCACAGTCCCTGAGAAACATAAGAGGCATTTAAAAAACAGAAGGACACCCCTTTAGTATCTCCCTATCTGGAGCTCTTTCAAATTGGGTAACAATTATGCCAAACATCCCAGAAAGAGCATTGCAGAAAGGAAATGAGAGATGAACCTAGGCAAGAATCTGCAGACTTGTTTTATTTTATTTTTTGTGACAGGCATTTTGCTAAACTTTCAAAAGAATGTTCAAGTTAACTAGCTAGGTAACATCATCAATGCTAATAAATTTGGGGGTTGCTCCCTATTTATATACGGTAGCTTGCTCTGCCAACCAACTATTTACAAGTTGCTTCTGAAATGTTTTTGATATATGAGAGTGTTATCCTTTTCATAGCTTGGATTGGTCGGGCTGTAGTAGTTTGAGTGGTCAGGTACCTTTTGATAAAATTGCATGGATGTCCATTTTATTGGAAGGTGTTGTACAGCAGGTCTGTTTTCTTTTTCTAGTCTTCTGTGTTGCTGTAGTACATTTGTAGTCATTGAATAAAGCTCCTCTTGACAGAAGTTAGGTTATTACTTTGGTAATGAAGCACTTCATTAGTGTGAGTTGTTTTTCAATAGACCTGTATATCTGATTTGCCATCATTTCCTCTGTTAATGAGGATATCCATGAAGGGGAGTGTGTGCTGTTTTCTTCTTTTCTTGTGAATTTGATTCCTTTGATGTTGTTTACTTTTTCATGTGTCTTCTCTAGTTGTTCCTTTTTTTATTATGGAGGTGTGTGTCGTCTTATTTTTGGGTAAACACAGTGTGTGTGTGTGTGTGTGTGTGTGTGTGTGTGTGTGTGTATGGAGTGGTAAACTATGTATGTAGATGACAATTTTGCAATCTAATGTAGAAGAGTAACAGAGCACATCCATGAACACCAACTACTGGTCAGAATACAGGATGAAAACTTCTTAATCTTGCAAGAGACAAGGAGCAAACCTCAAACTTACTAGCACTGAATTGTATAGTAGTTGGGTAACAAAACATCTGCAAGCAAACTTCCAAGCTCAAAGAGCACTAAAAATTCTGTAGTTCAATACTGAGTGACATATATTCTCTTCTATTAAAAATAACATCACTAAATAACACAGGATCTCTGATCATGTCAAGATTATTAGTAGATTTTAAAAAGCTGGAGTAAGTAGTACATGGATTTCAGAGAAGCATATTTAATACTTCCAGGATAAAACAGTATTCAGGGTAAAAACATTAACTTGAAAACTATTACAGAAAATTCCCAGGAAAGTTTATAGCAAATCCGTTAAAGTCGAGTCTCCTTGAAAAGTTTCCTTCCCTTAGTTCCTAAAACTGGGCTGGGCTACCTGATTTCGCAGCAATTGAATTCTTGTAGCTCTCTCTGACCATAAAGTATTTCTTTGTACTGCAATTATTTTATAAAACCTCCATTCCAAGGCTGCAACTAAGCTCTAATTGGTCATATGAGAAAAGAAAAATCATTAAATATATGGGGAATCCCGCATATCTGCATAAAATTTCAAGGTTGGAATTCTGTTTTTACTTCACTGGCTGTGTTAGATCATTACTCTTCAAACTTACTGGAAATAATCTAACCAAAAGGGACTGTTCAGATTGTGTAAAAGAGGTTAGAATGGTCCATTTCAAGGTCTGATCACTTTTGATGTGTCAGAATGAGATATGTGACACAGCCATGCTGGCTATAGCATCAAGGTAGCATATATGGTCTCTCCATGGATCACTTTACAAGCTTGGGACACAGGTACAAAGATTCAAAGATTTCTGCACATACCATATGTTAGATTATGTATGCTTAATAAAAAGCTTCCAGCTAATATTGGACTTTATGAAGAATAACTGGTATGGTTAATTAGATATAAACTAATTCATTTCTTTCTTCTTTATAGTCTAAATATGTTTTATATAAATATAGGTAGGGCTTTCAAAGCTCTGTTTAGAGAGGTTATTATTAATGAGTATTCACAGAGGATGAAAATGGAGATCAATGAAACTGGATTTAAAAAAGAAAATTAAGCAATTTGAGAAGGGTTAACAGAGTAGACTTTCTAATGAAGTCCTTGCAGTATTCTGAAACATCAGAATCACCTTGATTTAAATGTATGCTGTTCTTTTCCCATAAATAAAGTTCCCAGGTACAATTTTTTAATGAATCTTAAACACATCCTGCAGTAAGAACAGGGGGGATGGGTGAGAAATGAATGAACTTAAGACAACTTTTAGTTTGGAAATCCAAGGCTGATAGCAGAGTTCTAAATTCACTGCTATTTTTACAATATTCATTTAAATTCAAAACTAAGGTGTGATATATAGGGTCAGATTTTCCAAAAAAAATTTAAAAATTGCAAAACAAAAACATCAATTTCATTCAGTGAAATCTCAAAGATAGACATTTTGATGAAACTCCTTTCATTAAGCGTTTAAAAAAAAAACTTCTGGAAGTCTGGCAACCACAGACAACTGCAGAGTAATGGAGAAATATATATCCACGAACAACAGCAAACTCACTATCTCTCAATTTCAAAGTAAGCTTGAAAGAAATTCTGAAGAAATTCCCAAGTATGGGTTTGAAGTAGAAAATTAGACACCTTTTTTTCATAGCACACATAAACTTTCAGGAAACTGAAATACAGAATTTGGCACTGTACTACTTTAAATAATGACCTCCAATCTTTATTTTTTGATTTGCTTGGCACTGATTGTAAGTCTTACCCATTTGCATTTTCACGCAACACTCCAGTGCTTGAACAGACTTTCTGTTCAATCCCTATTTCGCACCTCTTTAAGAAGAGTTCTGGGAGGCAGTGTGATGCCTGCTAAAAGAAGTTCACCCTATTAAACATTTCACTTTACTTACTTCGTCTTTCTTATGTCTAAAGAGGCAGGCCATCACACTTTTATCAGGAAGACTCAACATCTATTAAATGACAATGAAAAGTACTCCTGAAATTGCTAGATCCCCCATCCCTCACTATGTCTCAATCTAAATGCTAATTTCTTCACCCACCCAACTTCCATATCTCTTGGGTGAGCATATCTTTATAAAAAATTCCATTGCAGGACACTTTTGCTGGGTCTTCTTGAAAGGGATATCATTTTAAAGAGATTTAAAATGTTCACTCTTAATTTTTTTCCCCCTTTTTATCTGGAGGATGTCAGTGTCAAATAAAGTTTCTAGTAAAATGAAACATGTAGCTATCTTTCCATGATTTGGAGAGTTTCTGATACCTACTGTGCATCCCAATCAGTTTTATCGCTTAATAGCATGCATAGTAAAAATAAACTATTTTTTTTAATCCAAGCATGCAAAACAAGATTGAGTAAAGCAATGAGTGAGTTAATTCTCGTTTCCTTCTGTTTTTCTTTGTTCTTGCTGGTTTTAATCAAACCTCAGCAGCTTGCTTTTCAGTGTAGGAAATATATATTAAGGCAATTTTAATAAGCAACAAGTTATTTATACACATATGTGTCTGTGTATCATACTTTGAAACAACCTATGGCAGTCTCCAACTGTCAAACATCTTTTTTGGAAATGCATACATGACAACAGCATCTATTACACGTTCCATAAAACAGGAATTTGTTATGCAGATTTGACAGAAAAAAATAATATGCTGGCTAAAAAGGTGGTTTCAATATTCAAAAGAAAGCATTTATGTCAAGGGCTGAGAAATATCGGCAGCGGTAGATGAGTTACATCCTTTAAATATAAGTATACATAAATATATTGGACTGAACCACCTCTAAATAAAGCAGATAGGCTTTATGTGACATTTTCTAAATAGAATGGTATATAAGAGATAAAATTATTTCTTGTTTTTTTTTCCTAAAGCATTATTACTCTAATGTTTAGTAAAACTGACAGTGGTTTATAAAGAACACTATGATAGTTCTTACCATCTAAAATATATAATATGCAAGTTAGAGGGGCTGTAAATTAGAATGGGAAGTTAAACAAAGCACCAAATACAAAATCCAATTGATTTTGAAGGCAATGCATGTGAACTGAACTCAAATAGAAAGATCACATCATTTATTTAAGACCTGAAATTTCATTAGTGATAAATACAGTAGGATATCCATTCATATACAATTTATTTTGAAGGATAACTCTCTGTAGGCAAGGCAGGGATTTATTAATTACAAATTGAAAATATTTCTGGTAACTGAGCAGTATTCCCATTGTTCTGGTCAGAATTTGGCCCTTTGATTTCAATCCAGTCCAGGGTGCCTGGGACCGATTGGTACACCAACTGAATATGGGAATACTAATACTTGTGGGTTGGTTGTTGTTGTTGTTGTTGTTGTTTTGCTGTTGACAGACTTCATATAGCATGTTAAATCCAGGTTTACAAAACACAGCCGCTATATTCATGTAACATAAAATGGCCAAAGAAACTATGTGGTTTAATCTGATGGACTTGTTTATGCATCATGTTAAAACCCATCTGGCAGAAAGTGAAGAGGAACTAAAAAGCCTCTTGATGCGGGTGAAGAAGGAGAGTGCAAAAGTTGGCTTGAAACTCAACATTAAGAAAACTAAGATCATGGCATCTGGCCCTCTCAATTCCTGGCAAATAGATGGGGAATAAATGGAGATAGTGACAGATTTTATTTTCCTGGGCTCCAAGATCACCGCAGATGGGGACTGCAGCCAAGAAATTAAAAGACGCTTGCTCCTGGGGGGGAAAGCTATGGCAAATCTAGACAGCATACTAAAAAGCAGAGACATCACCCTGCCAACAAAAGTGCGTTAGAGGAGATCAACCCTGACTGCTCTTTAGAAGGCCAGATCCTGAAGATGAAACTCAAATACTTTGGCCACCTAATGAAAAGGAAGGACTCACTGTAGAAGAGCCTAATGCTGGGAAAGATTGAGGGCAAAAGAAGAAAGGGACGACAAGAGAATGAGGTGGCTGGATGGAGTCACTGAAGCAGTAGGTGTGAGCTTAAATGGACTCCAGAGGATGGTAGAGGACAGGAAGGCCTGGAGGAACGTTGTCCATGGGGTCATGATGGGTCGGACATGACTTAGCAACTAACAACAACAAAAGCCTATAGCCCAGATATATTGTGCAAACCAGCCATTCAAAGTCATTGGGTATCTTCAAATAGCTTTGTGAATTTTCTAAAATATACAAAATTGAACTGAAAATTCCCACAATTAACCACAATGAGATAAAAATGGTCTACTTACTTACTTACTTACTTACTTACTTACTTACTTACTTACTTACTTACTTTACTTAATCTAAAATTCAAAGAATAGTTATCAATTACTAAGAAATTGGACAAGCGGGGAAATTTTAGAGGCAACATTATCTAGTCTAAATGGGTCAAGTCTTCCAAATAAATATGATTAGGTTCATCTTCTATACAAAACAAAATGTTTCTTCCTATGAGTTAAAAAAATGATGTAAAACATGAAAATTGCTTGACCTGACAAATCTGAAAAACATCAGGGCAGATGCCTCATTCTCATCTGAAGATGGAATAAAATGTGGAGGGGGCAGGGATGGAGGACAATAGAAAAAAGCTGCTAAAATCAAAATAAGTGCAGCTTCTAGAGAGTTATGATAAATGAAAAAATTTAAATCCTTTTGTTTTGTGTAACACTAAAAGTCATAGGAAGTCTGATAAGAAAAAGGTACACTGGGAATGTAGCATTTATTCTTTTGTCTTATCATAGCTTACTGCTATGAACCCTCGCAGCAAATGGATGTTTTCTCTCAACTTATCTCCTCAACTTCAACCTTGAGACACATGGGGTGTGTGTGAGAGAAAGAAATAACAACCGGATCAAAGTCAACCATCCAGTTCCATGGTAACTTGGGATGCCTTGGTTGGAGAGTAATACGTTTTAAAATAATTAATCCACTACACTGAATTTCAGGGACAGTAGTAAAAGGACTTAAACATCCAGCATTCTCTAAGCCAGGGCTGTCAAACTCGCAGCCCATGGGCCAGATGCATCATGCGCTGGCCACGCCCATGCCCTGTTTAGCGAAGGGGGGAAAGTTGTGATAAGACCCGTGACGACGCCATGACGATGCGAGTTTGACACCCCTGATGTAAGAAACATCCAATGTTATATCTATTGAGATTCTCAGTATCTAGATCATGGTTGTCCCAAAGTTGCTTTTTCAAGAGACAACTAGACTTCCTTTGTTTTTCCTTGAAGACACTTCATTTCTCATCCAAGAAGCTTCTTCAGTTCTGAAAAAGCTGAAGTCAGAACTGAAGAAGCTTCTTGGATGAGAAGCAAAATGTCTTCAAGGAAAAACAAAGAAAGTCCAGTTGCCTTTTGAAAAAGTACCTTTGGGACACCCAATGTTATAAGAGTCTGGATACTTGCAGAGTCCATTGAACAACTTTAAAGGTGCCTGCTTATGGAAGAATAAGCACAGAATTCTGAAGCTGCAGTTTTCAGGTGATTTTACTCAACCATGGCTTACTCAACCATGCAGCATTAAGATTAGAGATCCCTCATAAAATTATTGCTGTTGTTAGTTAGAAAATGATGTATTTCCTCTTCCTACCTGCTTTTTCTATCTATACATTTCCTTGTATAAAATGCTTAAGGAGATTTTTTTTTTTTTGCAGATAATTGTCTGTGTTCCACAGAAGCTTATAATCACTCTTGAACTATGAAATTCAGATTCAAATTTAGTCAATATCACTGGGCCTTTGCATCTTTCCGATTCTAACCATTTCAGTTTGGGAATTTGGCTGAGCCCAATACACAAAATTATCGGTAACTGATAAAAATGGACTATTTGTACAATAGAATATGCAAGCACTTAACTTATTAGCTGCCTAAAGCACTGTGAAGACATCTCATTGTCATAACCTGGATCTTTCATTTAATGTAAAAACATTTCCCACCTCTAAATGCTAACATTCACAAAAGGAAGTGTTTTTCTGTAATCTTAAAGCAATAATGTTGATCTTTATTAAAATCAGCAATGCAGCAAGGTATTCTTTCCAATGCAGACAAAGAGTTTGATAAAAAAAACCTCAACATTTCTGCAACATACACTCACAGAAAGAAAATTGTACATTGTAACTAGATTAGTGCTTAAGCACAGCTTTTTACAGTGTGAAATTAAAATTTATCTGAGGTTTTTCCCTCAGCAATTTCAATTTATTTTGCTATCTTTTGCCAACAATTTCTGCTTGGCATGTTTGTACTGCTCATATAAAAATTAATTTCAAATGGTTTCAGACTGTCCAGTGAAGCCCTCTACTTTTCTATCTCAAAGGTTCTGATTAATTATTTGGAAAGAAGTTGAGGCAGGGGGGACAATATTAGCAGCAGAGGTTCATATGTGCTTATTTGATAAGTGGCTAAACTTAACAGACCTTTAACAACAACAAAATTACTTGTTAAGAATGAAAACAGCCTAAATTTCTGAGAAGCCAGGCAATTGGAAGAAAATGACACACAGATAGCAATATTTTCATTTTCATTCAGTGGGTTTTGTGTGGAGCCAACTCGTCAGCAGAACTTTGAATTTCTGTTGCCTTGCCTTAAGCCTGAATTAGAGACCAACACCAAAATCATGAAATGATGTAAGGTCCTGTGCCCTACTAACCATAGATCAAACCTATGCATTATTTTTCTTTCTTTCCCCTTGCTTTGTATAGAACACTCGATCACAACCATCAACAACAGGAACAGTTTGGAATTTATTGTCAGTACTTTCAGCACCTGCAGAATCTTGGGATGCTGCATTGGTACAGTATCTATTCTGGCTTTCACATAGATACCATTAAAACTGTCCATTTAGCTATGTTCCACAACATCAGAGAGATTTTTAGACTTGTCCCAACTTGGTCATTTAGGAAAGAAGAGCCTTTGACTGCATTCGTAATGAAAGATATACTTTTACTAAAGCCAAGTGGTTACAAGATAGAAAAAGCCAGCTCTGAGATTTGCAATGAAAGCTGCCTACTTACTTTCCCCTTTCCCAAGCCTTCCCCCCCCCTCCACATCTCCCTGGTGTCCAAATGGATTCAAACTATTTTGGTAACAGTTCTGAAGCTTGGCGAGCTCTGTAATGGTCCATATTCCATTCCCATGCTTGTGGCCTTGGAGTCAGCGGGCTAATGTCTCTGGCAGGCTCAGAGTGGCTCTGGTTTCTGGTCTTCTCTCCCCTCCCCAGGGTTCATAGCAGTCTGGTATCCGTGAAGCAGCCATGGGCAAAGCAGGATGGCAGCTTTGACAAATTCCCAGATAGTCCAGCTGATGTTTGGAGGAGTTGGAACAGGAGCAATTGCAGGATTGAGGATGGAGTGAGATAAAAGCAGAGTGACTATGTCCTGGAAACCAGAGAAGGAGGGCCAGCTAATTAAATTGCTGCTAAGATAGAAAGAGGATGGAGTGGCCATTATTGTCTAATTGAAGAGGGAGTAAAAAGCCCCTGATCTGACTATAGATGTCAATCATATAGTCTAGCAGTAGAAACATCAAGAAACTGAGATCTTTATTTTTAAAATGATCCTCAAACTTTATGTGATGCATCAGTATGGATTCACTGATTGATTCCCCAGATTGGGTAGCATTGCCGTGAACAGGTACAGATACAGATTAATAGAGTTGGAAGGGACCTTGTTGGTCAACTAGTCCAGCCCCCTGCCCAAGCAGACCCTACACCATTTTTGACAAATGGCAGTCCAGTCTCTTCTTGAAAGCCTCCAGCAATGAAGCTCCCACAACCTCTGAAGGCAACTTCTGTTCCATTGGTTGATTGCTCTCACTATCAGAAAATTTCTCCTTATTTCTAGGTTGAATCTCTCCTTGATCAGTTTCCATCCATTCCTTGTCTGGCCTTCAGGTGCTTTGGAAAATAGCTTGACCCCCTCCTCTCTGTGGCAGCCCCTCAAATATTGGAACACTGCTATCATGTCTCCCCTGGTCCTTCTCTTCACTAGACTAGCCATGCCCAGTTCCTGCAACCATTCATCATATGTTTTAGCCTCCAGTCCTACTCATCCAGGTGTATGAATAGGATTATGCTTCTTAGGATCAGTATGAGTTAGCATTGACCTGAAAAGATACTAACAACCACCTTTGTGTAGGTCAGGAGATATTTTGTAAGGGAAACAGGGTTTACTGTAATTGAGCTTCAGGTAGACTTGAGAGCATCTTGCAGATATCATATGTTGGAGCTTACTTTTGTGTACGAGGGCTGCAAGAGGTTGTGCTGTTTCATGTATCAAAGTTGTTGTTTGTGCCAGGCACATACTTTTAAAGAGTATGTTTGGCTGCTTGTCTTGGTCCTGAAGGAATTAATCGGCTCAAAAATATAAGCAATAGATTCATTAAAGCATGTGGAATATTCAACTATACTCCCTGTTGTCAAGGATGAAGGTAAGGTGGACAGTTCTTGGCAGTCAACCATGTCAGTCTCAGTGTTGCCCTGTGGGTATGCAGTTTCAGCATTAAGCAAAAGATCCTTTTTGTTGAGATCGCTAAATACTCAAAAGCTGAAAGAAAAGTTCTCATTCTCTGAAGCAAGGAAGTGCTGAAAAAAGATGATTTTTTTTCTGATCATGATGGCCTGGAATTCAGGTAACTTGTTCATAAATTCATGGCACAACATAGGAGAACAAACATAGGACTAGGACTAGATTCAGCAGTCCATCTGCATTTAAAAGACACAGGCCACTCTTTTGAAGACAGCAAAGTCTACATTTTGGACAGAGAGGACCACTGGTTTGGAAGAGGGGTCAAAGAGACCATCTACTGTATGTCAAAATTGAATAGCCCTCTCTCAACAGAGGAGGAGGGATATGACACCATCTATCTCCAATCTACAACACAGTCCTTTCAACAGTTCCAAGAAGGCTCCACACCCATTTGCACCACTCAGGTGACCCTGATGACAGATAAACCTCCAGGTGACTTTAATAACCCACTAAAAGAATGCAAATGACCAGCTGTCTGCAAGGAGTATAAATCCTTCCATTTCTGACCATCCAAGTCAGCTGAAGAATCTTCTTGGATGAGAAGTGAAATGTCTTCAAAGAAAAACCAGAAAGTCCAGTTGCTTCTTGAAAAAGCATCTTTGGGATTGTATCCAGGAGAAAATAAACCTAGCAAACAAAAAGGTATCTTTTTCCTCCCTTTTATAGTTATGAGCTTAGTTAGTGTTGAAACTCAGTTGATCTCTGCTGAATCTCCTCAGTCCCAATTTGACCTGACCCAAGACAATCCCATCTAAACAAAAGAACAGAAATCTCCTCACTGTCTCACACTGAAAAACTGGCAAGGAAACTGCAACCCATAGAAACTCCAACATTTTATCCTCAGCATGCTATCTCCTTCAGCTGTGGTCTTCCTCAGCAATGAAAGGTCCATTTTTAACAATGATCTCATGCAAAGTGTACTGACAAGGACCTCCCTTGCTCAAATTGGCCAGCAAATCAGGGCCCTAGGATTTCCTGTATTGTAACCCTCACTTATATAAAAATATTTGCTTGGTTCTCGCATAATGGGTTTTCTGTAAAGCAGGAACCCAACAATTATTCCAATACAGTTTTGCTCTTCTCAAGATTTTGATCTGTCTTTTAAATGGATCTATGCTAAGACTTCCAACTGTATCTGGCAGTCGAGAATTTTGCATAAGGAGTACCAACCAGAGCCCTTAGAAGCCATCTTCTAACTAGAAAATGAATTCTAAGGGCTCTGATTGCTGTACTCTTAGTGCTATTAGCTAGGACATTAATTTCTCTGATTATCCAAATCTAATTTTATATTTTGGTAAACAAAAAGAAAATCCTCTTTTTACAAAAGGGACATCTGAGTAATCATCTTTTTGAGACTGCCTTAGAGGACTGATTGAATAAAGGGCAGTGTTCTGACAGTGAAATAAAGAACATCTGTAATATTTGCCTCAATTGCTCAATTTTAGCAGATACATCTGCCAGTTGGTCAAATAATTATCACAGGTGATAAATGGCAGTATTATGCAAAAAAAATAAATAAATATGATTTGCATTCAACTGACTTCACATTCAGATCATTGGCTAATACAGTATATAAAGTAGAAAGATATTATTTCATCAATCCAGTAACATGTAAGATAGTTTGCTAGTTAAAGTAAGTCCCTGGGGAATCACTGTGGTTTTGAAATCCATCAGAGATCTTCCCCCAACTGCTTAGTAGTAGAAGTAGTAAAAGCAATTGTGGTATCTGCTGGATTTCTGAATTAAGTTGTCTCCTTACATATGACTTCAGAGCAGTTGTCTTCCTTTGTAAATTCAGGTGGGAGTTTCCTTTACTATATAATCATTTATATATGGTTAGCCAATTTGCACAAATACTTGCAGAATTCCAGGACTAGAACTAGAGTTCTCTACTTTTCCTTACCCATCATAGATTGCAACTACCAGCATTAAAAAAAAAGCAAGAAAAAGGACTAGCAGGTGCTCCAAAATTGAGCTGCAGAGCTGAGGGCATCCTGGGAAAACAAACAAATTGCATGAATTTTTCTTCCAAATGGTACAGTTCAACTAAATTGTAAGCATAATATGATAGGATGGGAGAAAATATTAAATGCATCTCATTATTATCTTTTCTGTGTTTAATTAGAGTATTAAATAAAAATATATACAATCAAAGTTAGAGGGTTTTTTGTAATATTGCATGATTTTTGAAGTACACTGTCTGACTCACCACTCATTAACCAAGTGCCTCCCCTCAAAATCTGTGAGACTTTTTTATTTAATTTGTACCCCACAATTATTTTTAGTAGTAACACATGATGAACATACCCAACACACCTTCTTCCTATTTCCCCTACAAAAACAACCCTGTGAGGGGAGTTGGACTGAGAAATAGTGAATGACCCAAAGTCACTTAGCTGACTTTCATGGCTAAGACAGGACTTGAATTCATGTCATTTGCTTTCTAGCCTGTAGCATTAACCATTAAACCAATTGACTCTAAGCAAACTAGTTCAATTCATTTCTCAATGTAATAATACAACCTTAGTTAACCCTGCCATAGTTAAAATGGGCATCTCACAAGTAGTTCATTATTTGTTGCCTGCTCTGGCATACGTTTAGCAAACAGATCCCACATCCTATGTTTATAGACTTCATCATGCCCTCATCCCCTGCTTCTTTTGATAGAAGATTCCAAGATTGTTGTTCCATACAATATTTCTGATTACATTAATAGAGCATAAATTCATAATTACTTACCATTTCCTTTCTGAAAGCGTTTTATCCTAAGAAGTACAGTGCTGTGAATTTGTGACACAGGAGCCTCTGTGGCAAATCTAATTGCTATTGAAATTATCAAATTTTGCACATCCTGGCTGAGTTATCTCTGCTACACAAGAGTTCTTTCATTAGCCAGGTGGAGTGGAATCAGCCAAGCAAACATATTGAGAACCACCTGAATTTCACATGCAGCTATTAACTACAAACAGCTGGGGAGTTTATAGAAGTAATTACCATTCAATAGAATCAACAGACAAGTTGTATAGCAAATAATGCAAAGCCATTCTTCGCTCAAAGGAGCAGCATTCAGATCCCCTCTCCAGAAAATTGAGCATTGCGAAAGAAAAGATTCTTGAATACAAGGACCTTTTCTGTTTGCACCTGACAATGTTTAAGAAGGGAATGAAGATATCTATTAGCTGGCATTGTCAGACATTGTTGGCTTGACTTTCCAAGATCAGCATGTGACTTGCACATTGAAGTTTTAGTGAAAGTGAATTACATCACAGATTGGCCACAACGGGACTGGGTTTCTGACAAGATTCTTTCCCAGCTTTATGTGGAGATGCCCACGAGTGAATCTGGCATTTTATAAGTGCAAAATGTAGCGTCCCACCATATGGTAATTACAGCCACACCTCCTTCTTATAAATTTCCTAAAACTCACCTTAGTTGCCATTCTTGCGAAATTAGGCTTTTTTCTGCCTTCCTTTTTTGCTTCAGTGACAGGTGAATGTTACTGTACATCCAAACAAACCAATTCTATGTCTATAGATGATTGACTTTTCATTGGAGAGAGGATATTTATCAATATCTCAATTGAATGGTATTAGGGAAAAATCTAGGAATGCTGATTCACTGGAATGAAGTCCTTGCTGATTTTGGTGCTATAAATAACATACCCTGTCAAGAAAGCTCATCTGATGCTAACCTAGTGAATAACTTCTCAATGGATTTGCTGAGTGGTTTTCAAAACAATCTTCCTTGAAAGTTTTTGAAAAACTGCCACATAAATATACATAAAATAAATGAATTCACTGACTGGTTGCCATGTGGATTGGAGGAAGATTAGAGAAGCTTAATTATTTCTGTGAAGATATCATCTGTTTACTCATGGAAACTTGAAAGAGTAAATTTGGTGATTGGAAAAATCTGAGGTAGAGCATCAGGTTTCTTCTAGATCAGGGGTGTCAAACTCATGTCACGGTGTCGTCACATGATGTATTGGAACATTTTCCCCTTCGCTAAACCGGAATTGGGCATGGTCACAGCGTGATGCATCCGGCCCATGGGCCAGGAGTTTGACAGCCCTGTTCTAGACTGATATTGAAACTCAAAGTCTAGCAGGCAGAGATTCATGGTCATAGCTCTTTATAAATCAGTTTTATTACAGACATTAGAAAAAAGCTCAAAGGAAGAAATCCAGCAACTGGATTTAAACAGCAAGGTTCAAATGTTATGTCTCTTTCTCTATCCATGTGGCACAGCTTCATCCATTTTGGTGGAAATAGCAGTTGACACTTTGCACTGTTATTGTAATGGACCACTCTGGCTTTGATCTGAGCTTCAATCAGAGAAAGTGAAAACTGATTAGCTCACACTTCTGTACTTGATAAGTGGAAGCAAGGATTGCCTGAAGGTGCACACTGCCAGACAATGTTCCCCAACCTGAGCAACTTTAAGAGGTGTGGACTTCAACTCCCAGAATTCCCTAGCCAATGAAATTTACTACAGTCATATGTAAGGAGACAACTTCATGCAGAAAGGGTTTCAAATCTATAAAAAGTGATATTGCAGGAGGGAAAATGTGCATTGAGAAAAAAAAAGATCTATCAGAGAATTAATTGGAAATCAGACAAATGAAATATGCTCCACTGCTGAGCTATGAACATTTCCCTTAATAATAACTTGCACAGAATTCTGAAAACAAGATGAAAACCATGAAGATTATTGGAACAGAGGGGGTTGTCACTTAAATAGTGAAGAAAAGAATATGAGATGACTTACGGATGCAGATACAGTCCAGTTGCATTATAATCCTTTCTTACTCCACTTCTTTTTCACACAGTTTAAAACATCTAAATAAAACAACAAACAATATATTAAGAGCAGCAAGTACAAACTAGAGTCAGGAGGTTTAACTATTTTTTTTTAAAGCAAACTTTAAAAGCAGAAAAAGAAAAAAAAAGCATTGCTCAGA
Organism: Thermophis baileyi; assembly: GCA_003457575.1. Lineage (NCBI taxonomy): Eukaryota > Metazoa > Chordata > Lepidosauria > Squamata > Dipsadidae > Thermophis > Thermophis baileyi. The sequence goes on along the minus strand of QLTV01001804.1, from coordinate 916,657 downwards.
AAAGCTTCTAAAATGAATTTCCATAGTTTTTCACCTAGTTTTAAGTTCTATGAGCACAAATATTTAAATGATGTAGCTATAAATCTTGAGCCTACTGCTTAGCTATATTTTGTATGCATTAATCCTTGGGCAAGTAGTGGAAGCTAAAGAAAGATTAAGTCTTCTTTTATGCAATTTTTAGTGAAAAGGTCTTCAAAAATCATCAAAGCAGACAGACAGACAAACAGACAGACAGACAGACAGACAGACAGACAGACAGACAGATAGATAGATAGATAGATAGATAGACAAAATATGTGATTAAATAATGATTAACAGCTGAATTAACCATAATTAAGCACCACAATTAACCATAATTAACCACCACAAAAAACATATTAGGAACACAAGTTAAAATAGGGAAGAAAATGGTAAGTGAACACCTGTCTACCCTAGACGAGTTCAAATCACCAGGACCGGATGGATTACACCCCAAGGTTCTGAAGGAACTGGCAGATGAGATCTCAGAACCACTGAACTATATCTTTCAAAGATCCTGGAGCACC
>QLTV01001804.1:857271-867463 GCA_003457575.1 Thermophis baileyi | reverse complement strand
CTGTCATCCTTACCAGGTAGACCAGGCAGGAAACACAACAGCTAATTCTACTTTGTTGTAAAGCTACATTAACAGAATCTTGCAAGTCTGAAAATACAATTCTCCCACGGTTGCCGTTACAGCCTGAGAACTTAGGAAGATTCCCTTTGGAGCTTCTTGCTCTACCCATCATGCAGCTGCAGATTATGGTCTCTCTTATCTGATCATTCCTGTGCTGGCTTATCAAGGGTTCAGCCTAGAATTAAGAACTGTCTCTTTAAGACATAGCATTCTGGGGAATGTAGTCCATGCCATGTAGTCCATGCCATGTGATCATAACTGTGTACTCTTATTGGTCAATGAAGTATGCCTGGGGGGCGGGAGTAATTGAAGTACGCTATCCCAAAGGAAGTCATTTTTCAAGCTATCTACCGGGAAAGGATGCCTGAAGAGGGAGATGGGGAAGCATTAATCCTTTTTTACAATATTCGTGATGGTTCCAGATTATGACTGTAGATTCAGAAGAACTTCTACATAACCGTGAGTGTTGTCAGAGGATGCCTGAAGAATAAAATATAATCTGATTGAATGTACCATTGCGTCTGTGTTAAACTGCCTGATGATAGCATAACCAATCTACGCTTGATTCAGAACACCAGGGATCAGACCAGTTGATGCCTATACTTCTCTAAAATTTATTATCTATTGCAGAAATTAAATATTAATATAAAGTTATTTGTCCCTTAATTCATTCAGCTTCAACCTGTCTTCAGCATCCTGGTAGAAGTATAGGTCTTTGTGTGATCCAGATTCCAAAGAAATCAAAGTTCTATGTAACACTGACAGTTGCTCAAAACGAAGTGAACGCACATTTTCATCTTTGATCATCTTTGATCACATAGAGGGATAGATAGAGTGTTCCTGATCTTTTACCACTTTGAGTGCTTCACATATTCAAGTAAATGACTGAACGATGTTTTAATACGTTATAATTATAAGAATATACTATAATGACACACATTTCATTAAAAAGTGCATCAGAATCAATTGTGTGATAATACTATTGTAAATGGATATTAGAAATTCTAGCTGAAAACCATTTATTTCTCATGCAATAGGAGAAATTTCAGACACAGCTAGGCACTTGATGAAATACTGCATACTAAGGCTGGGGAGGGGGGGGAAATCAGTGAACATCAAGATTCTTTCTGAGATCAGTCAGTTTAGTACCAATGTCAAGTTGATATGATATGTCAGTAGATATGGCCATCTATTGACATTTTGCTGCCATTAGTTGGGACTCTGTGTCATCCAAAATCCTATCATTATTGAATGATTCATCCCCGATTCTTCTATTGCTGTTGTTTGTAATCTTTAGGAAATAGTCTGATTCATCTGCCAAATGAGTTATTTTATTGAATAATTCCTATTCTTTCTCAAGCCAAAGTAACATAAGGTTCTTCACAAAGTGTGGTTCTTTTGCACAAACCGTGTACCTAGAGATGACTGATCAAATCAGAGGTGGGTTCCTCCTGGTTCTGACCGGTTCACCTGAACCGGTAGCGACCCGCTGGTGACGTCACGATAACATCACCAATCCGGTTCAGTCGGTGCGGGTCCGTGGGCGCCGCCATATTTTTTTTTGAATTTTTTTTTCTTCTTCTTCTGTGCATGCACAGAAGCTGAGTTTCTGGCACTGCGCATGCGTTGTCATCTTGTTTTCGGCTTTTTTTTTAAAAAAAAATTTGCACTGTGCATGTGCAGGTGTGCGCAAAGCGCGCGCACGCCCACGCGGTGCAGGAGGAAGTGAACCGGCAGCGAGGTAAGTTAGAACCCACCCCTGGATCAAATGTCAGCCAAAACAACTGGTCAGTCAATACATCTACATCAGAAATAATCATTGTTACTCTGGTAGCATTGCAAATAATATTTATACCTACCTTTTCTTCAAAGTTCTAAGAATAACATCACTTTCCCTTTTGCATTCATAACAAATCTCTAAGGCATAGAGATAGTGAGTTTCATGGTTAGGCAAGCATTTGAAATCTGGTCTCTTCAATATCTGTCTGATATTTTTTTTTAACATTATTCTATCGGTCACAAAATGGATATTTATGGGATATAGTGGATCCAGAAGGGCCATGTGCACATAAGACAGATTTGAAAAATGAGCATCACACATTTTAAAAGTTATGTTTAATTTATAACATCTTTTTGTTCTTACAGGTTTCCATGGCTGCTACTAAAAACATCACTCTAAAAACGTCACTCTGAGATCTCAGCCACTTCATGTAGTCATGATGATCAGAGAAAAATAGAGATCCATCATCATAATGTTATGATGAGTTTATAGAAAGCCTCTGAAAAAATCAAGAAGGATGTTCAAATTATGCCACATTCTATATCATCATTTCTATGGGTATTTAACTTTACTTTTCTGCAAAATCAACCCTCAACCTCAACACACAAAAGTAGGAAGAGTCATTTTGTACTTTTCCTAAATGTGTAAGTAAAACAGGGGACTTCCCTGAAGGTGCAGAAAAATGAAAGCTCATAGAATATGAAAAAAACAAGGTTTAATCTGTCTTTAAGAAACTATAATACCACATTATTAAAATAAAAACAATTAATTTCTGGCCTGAGTCATACGATTTCTACCAACATTTGGGAAAAGAAATTAAATGAGAATATTTTTTTTTTATTTTAAAAAAAGGAAGAAACTTGTGGCACAGGATTAATATACCGTATATGCAGTTTTCCAAACTAAGATACTGAGTTCTATGGACAAAAATAGGCCTCCCTTTCCCGTGTGTGTGTGTGTGTGTGTGTGTGTGTATGTATGTATGTATGTATGTATGTATGTATGTATGTATGTATGTATATATGCAATGTCATACTAAATTCATCAAAATGGAGATTGAATTAGTAGACCTTTTTTTAGAGATGTGGATGGCAATATATAGTTGTATGTGAACTTGCATGGATTAGACTCTGAAAATATTGCTTATAAGAGCAGTATTAATTGAACTGGGAATTGTGGAACTCTAATTTTAAGAAATGATTTCACAAATACTAAGCCAGTATTTTAGGCCTGTTTGACAAATCCAGTTGTTAATAAACAATAATCTATGCCTAAAAACTATGTTATCCAAAATTTCCCACTTAAATTGCTTTGCTACAAAAAAGTGCTTTTTTTGATCATTCAAGGCAAAAATAAATTCTATGCTTTAATCCAGTTCTGCCAGGCTTGGAATTATCCTTCTAAATGAAGATCCAAACATAAACTTCCTTTCATATATTTGGTGTTTTAGGCTATGTTTTTGAAGAAGACCTTTGGAAAATCCTATGAATTAAAATATTTGGCTGCTGCGGTTACTTGAAATGCTCCATGGGATCAATCATAAAAAGATAGCAAAAAAATTAACATCAAAATTTCTTCCTCTCTATTCCCACAACAATGGAGAGTGTTCCATATTAATATGTAAAGCCTTGACTTTTAAAATAATTTCTTTAGTAAATTCAAGTCTGGAGAAGACAGAAAAAGACTGGAAAAAGCAAGACTAACCCCCCCCCCCAATCTTTAGAGATTAACAAAATGCTGTGAAGAATTTGAACATTTAATGTTTGCACACTTGCCTTGGGGTACAAATACATGTTTTAGTCCTAATTAAATAAGATGGATAATCTATATATAATGTCAACTGCTGTTCAATATATTTGCAACATTTTAACAATAGTTATTCTGTAGTTAATGCTTACTTCTGTTTTATATACCAAAACCAAGAACAAAATCTTTATTAGGATAAAACAAGATCATACAAACAAATGCAAGATTTGGAGATTTCCATACTAAATAATGAGAGAAAGTGTGAATTTTTCCCCCTATCAATTTTATTCTTCTCTTTATTCTGGATTAGTAATTTTACATCCCCACCTTATTTGCTCACCTTTTTTTAGGTTGGGAAATATGAGATAGTACCCTTAAAGTGAATAATAATGCTATAACGAAACAAAGAAACAAACTTTGGATGGAAACATGAAGCAACAAAGAACAAGCTGTTCATAAGCAGCAATTTTAAAGTGGAATGTACAAAACGTATGGCAGTAACAACATGTGAAATTTATATTAGATAGGAAACATCTTTAATAGACTGGTCATTGAATTCTGGCATAGAGAAGGTGTTATTTTGTAATTGATCATGAACTTCATATGCTATATTTTCCCACAGACATATACAAGTTTGGTTCTATTGCCTTTGAGGCATTCATGACCTCTAGGGGGAAAAAATACATTCAGTAATATTGATTTGGGATGGTATATCATTAGAATGTCATAAATTCATAATAAACCCTAGAGCTGTATTTGAAGATAAATTGCTAAATAGGGTTAATATTCTGAATTCTTCTCAGACTATGAATTTCCTTACTTGATGTTTATACCAATCATCAAAGGATTTGGAAGTTTATGCTGTTGTGATCACAAAGAAAGAATTGCTAGAAAATGCAATGACAAGCCACTGAATTAAAACTTGACAGCTAATTCCTATCCCAGATAAATGGAGAGAAAAATACAATTTACAAAACATAATTGATAACAGATCCAGAATTAGAAAGGTAGCTACCTTGATAGAAAAGAAAAGTTGGTCTGGAAGTAACAAAGAGGTTCAAAATAAACAATACAAAGTAATGAATTGGCGGCAGACAATGAACGGGTATACAGCTGGAGCTATCTTGCTTGGTTATAACTTTTGTGAAAAGGATTTTGGAATCTTTATCAGCCATAAATTGAACATAAGCTGGCAGCAGGATATGACTGCAAAAAGCTTGTTTCTGGTCAGTGATCTTACCATGTTGCCTAATACATTTGTTGTTCTGGAAGGCTGCAATTGGTAATATGCAAGTTATGTATTTAGGGTTCATGACTTGTACTTCTATTATGCCCAAATTAATAAGTGTTGTCGTACTGAAAATATACAGGGTCATTGGACACAGAATCCCTATGCAAATGTCTTCCTGACTTTCAAGGAATCTTTACAGTTGAACAACTATGAGATTAACTTAAATTAGCCAGCCTAAAGTCATGGTGGGGAAACCCCCCCCCCAAAAAAATCCTCATCTACATAACCATCAAAAGATAAGTAAAACTGCTATATTATTTAATCTGCTATTCTTCATTCCTTGCTTTCAAAATAGAAGTTCTTTATATAACCTTATTCTGTCAAAAGGATGAAAATCAAACTTAGTCCCTTTTTTGAAGGAGATGGCCCAGTGTACATGAATGTACAGTTCTGCATCATGAAGAATCCGTGGTCATCCAAGGTGTAGGTAAAATGCAATTCTTAGCAAGACCATCCAACAAAAATAGGTTGAATGTTCTAGATCAGTGGTTCTCAACCTTTCTAATGGCGCGACCCCCCCGCAACCCCTGTGGGTCGCAACCCCTTTGGGGGTCGAACGACCCTTTCACAGGGGTCGCCTAAGCGCGCGCTAGCCCGCCATCTTGGTGCCACCGTGCAGGGGTGAAATGCTCCCGATTCGGCCGTGCCTGCGGGTTGCCTGACAGCCGGTAGTGACGGAAGCGGGAGACTTCGCCCGGATGCCGCCATTTGGGTTCTTTTACCCTCTGCGCAAAGCATTCTGCGCATGCGCAGAGGGTAGAAGAACCCAAATGGCGGCGTCCAGGCTACCAGCTGTCCGGTGACCCGCAGGCACGGCCGAACCAGGACCTTTTCACCCCTGCAGTGACGGTGGCACCAAGATGGCGGGCTAACGCGCGCGGCGACCCCTGTGAAATGGTAGTTCGACCCCCAAAGGGGTCGCGACCCACAGGTTGAGAACCGCTGTTCTAGATAGTTATACTTTACTACAATTGAAAGTCCATGGATTTTCACCCGTGTTCTGGATTTGCTTGAAGCTTGTTCCATTTTTAAAAAAAAATAACTGCTCCTACCATAATTCCTACTTAGAAATTGAACCTACACTTGTTACACCAAAAATTGTTCTGTGTTTCTTTTTATTCATTTCATTGCTCTCCATTTCAATTTTTATTTTGGAATTCAGGAGGTCCTAACAACTCTTTAGAATTATTTTAATCTGTCATCAGAAAGAGCAGTCTCTTTTTTCCCTGAAGCTGAAGTGAGTATTTTAAAATTATGGCTATAAGCTCAAAGAAGCATAAACATTTGTTTTTCTTACTTTACTTTTCTATACTGCAGTTATCTATTATTTCTTTGTGTTTATACTAATGAATTAGGCATTCAAGAGATTAAAATCTCAGATTAAAAATTGAGTTTAGCTATCAGAAGCAATCAGTGGCTGGAAAAGGCTTCAGGTCTGATGTTCTGCTGACAATTCATTCGAGTTGTCTTATATCAAGTTTTGGTTGAATTTCAACCAAATTTAAACTTGATGATGAGAACCTAACACTCTTTGTATTGCTGTAGAACCATTAAAAATCACTCTTTGGATACAAATTCATAGGACATACAAAGTTTGTCCATTTGCCTTCAAGGATATCACAAAAAACTTTGTTAAACCTTTATTAGATCAATACACACAACTTCCATAGTGTTCCCTTGGTTGATCACACTTGTTGGTATGTAATGAAAAGAGATAAAGACAATCTGTCATGACTTATTCTTGACAAATCCATACTGACGTCTGGTAATAGTAGCATTCTTTTCAAGTACTCGTAAATATGCCTCTTGACAATGTCTCATAGTATCTCACCCAGAATGTATTTTAAACTACCTCAATTATAATTTCCTGGGTCCTCTTTCCTCTCCTTTGAGAATACCACATTTACTATTTTCTAATATTCTGGCATTTTACCAGTCCTCAAAGATTAGTCAGCAACTCTGAGATCACTTTCTTCAGCTCCTTCAAAACTCTGGGATATAATTTCCTTGGCCCTGGTGCCTTGCAATGATTTAAGGTATCAAGATGGGTTTTTACTACATCATTATCCATCCTGAACTGCACTTAACTTTTTCTCAACCAAGCTAGGAAAGACTGCTGTAAGGAAAAAGAAATGAAAAGAAAGTATTTGATAGTACTGCCTTCTCCCTCTTTCCGACTATACATGAGAATCCGAAAGCCTCCTCGATTTTTACTTCATTTGAACAAGCTCCAAAACCCATTATGGCTTTTTCTGTTTCTCACCAACCCCATGTTAGCCTCCCTGACTCCATTCCTCTACTTCAGTACTACTAGTTGAAATTTAATTGCACCCCATCTATCCATCCTTCTGTCCATCCATCCCACACTTTAGTTGCAGACTTATTCAAATAAGTCTATAATAATGTATCTATACATTATTTGAGACTTATCTATAAGTCTCAAATAATGTATAGTTTCGTTTTTAGAATTTATTTATTTATTATTTCAATTTATATAGCCAGCCGTTTCATATAGATATGTGTGTGTGTATATACATTCATTCATACATACATACATACATACATACATTCTCTTCTCTGCTTAGTGACATATGACTATTCATCCTGTGTTTAAACACATTTGGCCAAGGAGATTTTTCTCATTTCCATGGTTGAAAGATCTCTTGCTCTTAATGAGATTTTTCCCCCCCTGATATCCATCTGATATAGATATAGATATAGATATAGATATAGATATAGATATAGATATAGATATAGATATAGATATAGATATAGATATAGATATAGATATAGATATAGATATAGATATAGATATAGATATAGATATAGATATAGATATAGATATAGATATAGATAGATATAGATATAGATATAGATATAGATATAGATACAGATATAGATACAGATATAGATATAGATATATTGTCGACTCTGAAGCTGACATATGTATAGCCATGTTTTATTGTAGTCTTTGCCTATTCTTTTCTTAACTTTCTTTTGGTATTTTGCAAAGGGATTTAACGAGGCTTCAGGTTCACCACATTCTAGGCGTAGAAAGGGGGGTTGCAGAGATAAGAGGGGATGTTGTGGCTAGCTGGCATTCCTTTCCCATGGGAACTGAGAAGGTGCCTGCAGCTGGCTGAAGGTGGAATTTGGAGCCATCGGACTGATGGACTATGAGCTGATTGGAGAATGTGACTATGGGAAGAAGTTTCAAACTTTCACTTTTACTGGGTGTAATTCCGGGGTTAGGTCAGAGCCGGAATTACACCAGGACCTTGCCAATCTGATATGTTCCTAATAAAGAGTCTTTGATGAAATATGGATGCCAGGGGTGGGTTCTGGCTTACCTCGCTGCTGGTTCACTTCCTCACGCGCTGCGTGGGCGCGCACGCCTTGCGCGTCACGTGGGTGCACCGTGCACATGTGCAGTGCTAAAAACCCAGCTTGTGCGCATGTGCAAAAGCAAAAACCAGCTTCTGTGCATGCGCAGAAGCAAAAAACAAAATGGCGGTGCCTACAGCGCCACCGAGAGAGCAGGTTCAGGGGGCATGTCCAGCCGGTCATCGCTGCCAGTTCGGTGAGCGGGGGGAAATTCCTGCTACCGGTTCTATAGAGCCAGTCCGAACCAGCAGGAACCCACCTCTGATGGATGCCTTGGTTTTTTTATTCTGGGGACATGTCCCTTGGAACCCTGACATATATATGATTATGAGCAGCTTTCACGCAGATGAAACAATATAAAACAACAAGACTATACAATTAAAAATGATAAGCAATAAAAAAGAAAATCATAAAATTAATAGCCAAGGTAATCAATATTGAATAGCATTCAATATGCATGGGCTGTTTCACATATCATTTCATGGAATATACAGCTGGAGACGGGTGGAGTAGAAGTACCAGCAATAGCACCATGGCTTTCTAGGAAGGAGGCAGCACATTCAAGAGAGAAGTCCTAAACAAAAGCCTGCACAGTCCTGACTTAGATGGCAAAGGGAAGAAAAGGGTAGCCACACCCTAGAATTTTCCAGGGTATATTTATTAGATTAAAATATCATAGTTTTAGTCTGGCAAGATTTTTTCATAGGTGTAAACAATAAAGACAGAGGGTGGGTTTTTTTTGGAAGAGATTGGAAGGAGAATTTAAAAAAGAGATTGGACAACTATTTGTCTAAAATTGTATTTCCTGCTTGAGCAGGGGATTGGACCAGAAGACCTCCAAGGTCCCTTCCAACTCTGTTATTCTGTTAAGACTCAGTTGGATCTCACGGTGTCATCTTGGGCCTGACAATCACAAATCTCATCATACAAAGTATAAAGACCACTTGGCTATAATAACAACAGGAAATGTATTGCAAAGTACTATGTTTAATACTTACATGTACTATTGGTTAATTTGCGTTAATAGGCAGTGGTGGGTTGCTGCCGGTTCGGACCAGTTCTTTAGTACTGGTAGCGGAAACTTACCGCCGCTCGCAGAACCGGCAGCGATGACCGCCAGTCCACGCTCCCGAACCGGTCCTCTGGTCCCCGCGGCTTGAAAAAAAAACCATCTGCGCATGCACAAAGGCTTCTTTTGCGTGACATGACGGGGGTGCGTGCGCGAGTGAAGCAAGCGTGCACATGCAAAATGTGCACTTCCGTCGTGATGCGAACCGGTAGGGAAGGTAAGTGGAACCCTCCCCTGTTAATAGGCAATAATACTTATTTCCAAGTTCACAATTGTATCCATTAATGTTTATTTAGAAATATATTTTAATAAGACAAAATTTAATTTTCTTCCTCCATGAATCATGTTGAATATTATTTCTTCGGTATCTTACCAAGCTGATATTTAATTCACAATTCTCAATTACTAAGGAAATGGCTTAACTAATTAGCATTGAATTACAACAGGGAATACTTTCATTAGTAATACTATTCATACCCACATTAAACCCAACAGAAATTATGATTCATACACATAGACATACATACAACAAATGCTCTATCTTACACATTGGCAAAAAGAATCAGAACACAAAATATAAGCTTGGAGGACATGACCTTGTAGACGACCCTCATTCTGTCAAGGATCTTGGAGTACTCATATCTAATGATCTAAGTGCCAAAGCCCACTGTAACAACATTGCCAAAAAGGCATTAAGAGTAGTCAACTTAATCCTGCGTAGCTTCTTCTCTGGCAACATTACACTGCTAACTAGAGCATACAAAACGTTCGCTAGACCAATTCTCGAATACAGCTCACCTGTCTGGAACCCGCACTGCATATCGGATATTAATACAATTGAGAGAGTCCAAAAATATTTCAC
>QLTV01001804.1:821135-838455 GCA_003457575.1 Thermophis baileyi | reverse complement strand
ATAGCTCCCGGTGACCGGTAAGATCCCACACGGTTGGGCTCCTCCAGGTCCCCTCAGCTAAGCAGTGCCGGCGGGCGGGCCCGCGGGGGAGGGCCTTCTCTGTAGCCTCTCCGACTCTGTGGCACCAACTACCCCCCGAGATCCGTACTACCCCCACCTTACTGGCCTTCCGTAAAGCCCTTAAGACCTGGCTTTTCCGGCAGGCCTGGGGCCAATAGTTGTTCTGATTGGCCCATGCATGGTTGCGTGAATGTTTTATTTTAAATATAGTTGGGTTTTTTTTTTCCCCTTTCTTTTTTAAATTGTTTTTATATGTTTTATTTTTTATGATGTAAGCCGCCCAGAGTCCTTCGGGAGTTGGGCGGCATATAAATTTTATAAAATAAATAAATAAATAAATACATCTTACTATTTTGCTTAATCCCTTTCCTTTTTTGTTGTAACCTACTGATTCTTGTTCAACAGCAGATAGCTTTCTATGGTGGAGTGAATGCACAGAGGAAAACACTGAAGTTGGGAGTGCAATTTTCATAAGAAAGTATTCTTGAGTTTGGTCCTTGTGAGAAAGAAAACAAGGAAACAATTAAAACTATGTGTTACTGAATTCTATCTATAGGTAAGATCCTATAGTTCAGTGATGGCGAACCTTTTTTTGCTCGGGTGCCAAAAGGGCGCATGTGCATGATAGCGCGTGCACACGTGCCCACACCATAATGCAATGCCCTCCCCCCTTGCTTGTGCGCACCCCCCATGCTTCCCCCCCTGTGCATGCACGCAGACCTCACTGAAGCGTCTGGACTTCCGGTAGGTCCGTTGGGCTGTTTTTCGCCCTCCCCAGGCTTCAGGAGGCTTTCCTGAAGCCTGGGGAAGGTGAAAAATGGCCCAACGGCCCAACCAGAAGTTCGTTTCCAAACTTCCATTAGGCCTGTTGGGTCGGTTTTTCACCATCCACAGGCTCCGGAGGCTTTCCTGAAGCCTGGGGAGGGCAAAAACGGCCTCCCCCGCCCTCTGGAACACCGAAAATCAGCTGGCCAGCACGCATGCATGCTGGAGCTGTCATAGGGCAACGCCTCGCGTGCCCTGAGATATGGCTCCCAATGCCACCTGTGGCACGCATGCCATAGGTTCACCTTCATGGCTATAGTTCCTACATTATGGAGGTAGAACAAGTCAGATAAATGTCTAACTTTTCAGGTCAGAATTAGAAAGAAAAAGGAATTGAATTGAGAGAGGTAAGAGAAAGTGATAGAAGCCCTGAAAATATCAGTCTAACCAACAAGTGAAATGTGGAGTCCTTGATAGTCTCTGAGCTCAGAAAGGCCTAAGAACTCCACAGCTCAACCCTGAACTACAGATATTGTCTTCTGTTGATAACAAGTGACATGATACACAAAAGTATGAAAAATAAACTTTTAGACTAGGAAAAATGTAAAGAAATACAGAGTCCTTCTGCTAGTGGTAAACACCAAGAAAAAAAATTCCAGTTCTTTATTCAATTATTAATATTTGGTGACCCCAAACAAAGAGAAGCAAAGGTTTTTTTATATTATTATTGAAGATGAGGGCTACAGGGCAGAAAATCCCAGGGATCTGATTTGCTTGAAAAATTTGGTAGGGAGTCTTTGACAATGTTCGTGGGGCTGACTTCTGTTTTCAGACAAAATGAACTTTTCTGGAAGGCAGCATTGTTGAAGAAGCCCATTGTTGAAGGAAGTGGAATGTTGACGATGAAATGTTGGGTTTTTCCTGGCTACAATTCTCTTGTAAGGGAATTGGTCTTATATTGTAGCATGAGCTAGTAAGGAGGTTTCTATTCTTTCGTTTAGTGGGTTTGAAAGGCATTTTGTCTGGGGGCAGGTAGGGTCAATTTGGGTCTGATAGGATTAGGCAAAGAGATGAATTGAGTTAGACCCTGGTAACATCCAAAAGACAGGAGGGATATAAGGTACAGTTTCTGTTTTGCTTTTTAGATTTATTTTCTCCAGTACACACATAAGGTTAAATTCCACTCTTCCTATCCTCTATCATAGTAATTTTTTTTCCTGTTACACTCAAGAGTGTGATGGGGAGAGAACTGCAATTCAACTTTGCATGCACTGGCCCTATTAACTTATAAACCTATTAACCTCTGCAACCAGAATTTACTCTATTATGCACCCTCCAAGGAAACTTCTACCAGTTTATTTCTTTTAATTATTTCTCAGGAATAATGCTTTGTGTGTGTATGCATATTTATGAAGAAGTTACTACATGAAAAGAGTTGCAGTGTCTAGAGTATAAAATGTTAAGGTACCACTTCATTCTGCTCTGTTAATCACAAAAGAGTTCTGAGCACCAAAGTTTAAGAAAAGGAGTTACAAAGATAGTGAACAACCTAAAATCTGTATTTTTCAGCAAAGCTTGAAGAATCTTGAAGAAGTTGGAGATCCAGAAATATCTGAAGGATTGCTGCATATGTGATGAACAAATTATGTTGCTACAGAAGATAAAATTGCTTCATTCGTTCAAATTTCCAACAAAAAGGATTCTTCCTAATAATTACAAATAAAACAAAAGCAAGTTTTGTCTAAGGTTGGCAATCGTTATGACTATTTTGAAAAATTTGCATATTTTGTGTTCTGAAGAAAACTTCCTTTACATTTTTTTCCAAACATGTTCATTTAGTTTTACAAAAGATAATGACTAAATAATATTTTCCCCCCAATTTCAATCAAATTCCAAAGAAAAAAACATTATAAAGGAACTCTACTCTAGGGCTTTTTCAAATTAAACCTGGGGACAGTTAGGAAGGCTTTTATGTGCTAGAACAGGGGTGTCAAACTCAATTTCATTGAGGGCCGCATCAGTGTTACGTTTGACCTTGGGGGGCCGAGGTGGGTGTGGCCAGGGTGGGTGTGGCCAGCTCCTATCGAAGGCGCCTGTAGTGGCCCGAATGCTCTGCCAGCGAAAATGGGCTCCTGAGCTTCGTTTTTGGCTGCCACAGCCTCCTGCAACCCTCTGCCAGTGAAAATGGAGCTCAGGAGGGCTGCACAGTAACTCCGTTTTCACTGGCAGAGGGTTGCAGGAGGCTGTGGCAGCCGAAAATGGAGCTCAGGAGCCCGTTTTCACTGGCAGAAGCACCGCGGGCTGGTCCTTTGCTGTTTCCAGGGTGGCCCCATGGGCCACATCTAATTACCCCGCAGGCCGGATCCGGCCCTCCGGCCCTGAGTTTGATACCCCTGTGCTAGAAGGATGGATAAATTTTTTTTTTATGAATCCAAACATTAAGAGAGTTGTGTGTCCACTTGGCTATTGAAATCCCTGTTCAGTGTGGTAATAGATGGATCCCAGATTAAATGTCCTATCACACAGCCAGCCAGTTTGTCAACAAGCAAAACAGAGACAGGATGCAGACATGCATTCTATCTTCTGGTCATATAACAACAACACAACAAAATTAGCTATGTTATCATAACTAAATGATGCTAGGGCTATAAGATAAAATGTACCCAAGACAACAGAGAAAAGAACATTTCTATACACAGTTCAGGAAAAAAAATCCATTTTTACCACTAAAGGCCATGCTAATTCTTGGGGATTCAAAAGCATCAACCAAGTCTGTACTGTACTTGAGATGCACTTCAAGCACTTGGCCCTACATTTTCTGACTCCAGGTATATTGATTTTAAGTCTTCCTGCTTCATTAAGCAAATTGCCATAGACTTAACATTTGTAAAGAACAGGAAAACCTGCAGGTTGCAGTTGCTATAAAAGCAACTGCTTTTGCCATTGTTGCAAATATAGAATCTTGAAATGTTTGTTTGAAAAAAAAAAGCTGTTATCAGTGCTGTTAAATGTTTAACAGCAAAAAGGTTTTGCCACAAGGTAGATTGGGTTGTAAGTAAAAGGAAGCCATAGAATTTGCAATTAACTGAAAACATTTGTATTTCTTCTTTGGTATTAATGCTTTTCCCAATAACAAGATTTTATAGGAATTTGGCACCTTCTTTTCCTTCTTCTTAAAAAAGAATAGCATGGCAATGAAAACTGGAAAGATATAAACTTTTTCTGCCAGCACAAATTCACAAGCCTAAGTAATTGAGAAATGGCAATTCATCGTCTTCAGAAGAGATCCAAGATCTTCCAGTTGGTTTGAGTGCTGAAGAAGATTAGGTCCCTGTAAATGTTAAGACATATAACTTTCATGAACATAGGAATAGTGTGCATATAAAGACAAGAAAGAACAATCTAGACATTGCTAAAAGTTTATTTGGTTCAGAGTTTGGCTCCCACAGGGATGTAGGAAATTTACAAACAGATTATCAGTACAATAGCATTTTTCTGGTCTTACTTCAAAGAATGTAATAATATAGGTAGTCCTCAACTTACAACCTTTCATTCATTGACTGTTCAAAGTTACAATGCCACTGAAAAAATGGCTGATGACTATTTTTCACACTTACAACCTTTGCAGAATTGCCCATGGAACTGGCTCTTATTTATATCAGTTGCAGTGTCTCAGGGTTCTTTGATCACCTTTTGCAACCTTCTGAAAAGTAAAGTCAATGGGGAAGTCAAATTCATTAACAATCATCTTACTAACTTAACAACTTCAGGAATTCACTTAACAGCTGAGGCAAGAAAAGTTGTAAAATGGGACAAAGCTCACTTAACAACTGTCTTGCTTAGCAACAAAAATGTTGGGCTCAGTTGTGGTCGAGGACTACCTGTATGTGGAAATGATCTTGGTGTCAGGGTTCCAAGTAATACACCCATAATGAACAGAACTCCGAAGCAGGTAGATTCCTCAAAGAATAGCTTTATTGGATATATCATACTGGCACAGGCTGGTAAAAACCGACTCTGAATCAGTGGTGGGTTGCTGCTGGTTCGGACTGGTTCTAGAGAACCGTTAGCGGAAATTTGGCGTGGTTCCCTGAACCGGTAGTGATCTCTGGCTGGCCATGCCCCCGAACCAGTCCCTGGTCGCATCTCTCAGTCATTGCATACAGGGAAAGACCTTGCAAAGTAAAGAAAAACTTCTTGCGAGGGCGAGAAGTTGTTAATTGCTTCACACTCATGAGAAGTTTTTCTTTACTTTGCAAGGTTTTTCCCTGCATGCAATGGCTGAGAGACGACCCGGAACTGCCAGTCTCCAGTAAGATGCATGTCTCGTGGCCCTCCCGCCCCATCTGCCACCCCCAAATTGCACCCCACTGCAAGACGCGCATCTTTCCCCCCCCCCCCCCCCCCCCCACCCCCTCCCCCTTTCCTCCCACCCCCCCCCACCCACGCACCCCCCCGCTTCCCTTTTACCTTTCTTTAATGAACCCCACTTCCCTCCCCAAACCTCGGGAGGCAGCTGCTCCCATCCTCGCAGCCTGTGGAGGAAGAAGCCTCCACGCTGCAAAGCCCTCGTGGCGGCAGGAGGGGGAAAAGAAAAAAAAAGGTGGCCTCTGAAGCCTCTCGAGGGAGACATCCTTGTGTGTGTGTGGGGGGGGGGCGGTGCTGTGAGGAGAGCCAGGTGAAGGGAGTCTGGGAAACCACGCTGGCTGCGAAGCGATCAGCCCCTTTCCTTCCGCTGCCACCGCCTCTGCCTCTTCCTTCTCTCTGCTAACAGAACTTGGAGAGGAAAAGGCAGTTGCTTAACCGGGCGTTTCTCCGCATTTCCATCCCAAGTCAGCTGCAGCCGGCATGGTGCTCACGAGTAAACTGCAGATTAGAGGCAGATGGCAGATCGCTGGCTTACTCGCTCTGCTGCTCGCTGCCCGCAGCTCACAGGCAGCAAATGAAACTGCCGCCTCCTGCCTCTGCGAATCGAGGAGCATCCTTCCACAAGCATCGCCTTCCCAACAGCAGATGGGAGGTGGCAGCTGCGGCTGACTTGGGATGGAAATGTGGAGAAACGCCCGGCGAAGCAACTGCCTTTTCCTTTCCGACTTCGCAGCCGGCATGGTTTCCTGGGCTCCCTTCACCTGGCTCTCCTCACAGCACCGCCACACACACACACAAGGATGTCTTCCTTGAGAAACTTCAGAGGCCGAGCCTTTTTTTTAAATTTTCCCCCTCCTGCCACCACAAGGGCTTTGTGGCACGGAGGCTTCTTCCTCCACAGGCCGCGAGGACGGGAGCAGCCACCTCCCGAGGTTTGGGGAGGGAAGCGTGGCATGTTAAAGAAAGGTAAAAGGGAAGCGGGGTGGGGGGTAGGTGGGGAGGGAGAGATGTGCGTCTCGCAGTGGGGTGTCATTGGGGGGGGGCAGAGGGGGTGGGAGGGCTGCAAGACATGCATCTTACTGGAGACTCCGGGTCATCTCTCAGCCGTTGCGTGCAGGGAAAAACCTTGCAAAGTAAAGAAAAACTTCTCATGAGTGCCTCACAAGAAGTTTTTCTTTACTTTGCAAGGTTTTTCCCTGCACGCAATGGCTGAGAGATGTGACGGAGCTGCCAGTCTCCACGCGTCTCATAGTGGGATGCAATTTGGGGGTGGCAGATGGGGCAGGGGATGGGGCGGGGCGGGGCCGCTAAAGGAGAGCAAAATTTCCTACCTTCTCCTGTGAGCGTGGCTTGGTGGGGGTCATGTGAGTAGGCGTGGGCGTGAGTGATGTCAAGTTGGCCACGCCCACTCAGTCACATGACCATCAAACCACACCCACAAAATAAGCCACACCCACAAAATAAGCCACTCCCACAGAACTGGTAGTAAAAAAAATTAGAACCCACCCCTGCTCTGAATGTTCCCGCGGTTTTCACCTAATTAAAAGTAGAAGTTTTCTCCCTTCCCCAAACAGTCATATGGTCCAATCAAGGTGCCATCCGGTTGCCTGGTACCTTCACTCCTCCTCTGTCTGACCACCTGTGGGAATGTCTTTGGTTCCCAGGAGAAAGTATTTTGTTTTGGCTACAAAACCCCATCTATTTCTCTTCCCCCCTCCCTATCCCTCAGCTCCAGTGTGGCAACACTGAAGCCTCAAAATGGCCTCGGTCAGGTCAGCTTCAGGGTTGACACTTGGGAGACAGGACAAAGAAAAGCAGCCAAAGGAATGATCAGATAAAAGGTAATTTAGCTACAGCAGGAATTTAGGTAAGGCAAGAAGCTCAGAAGAAACATTCCCTAGTTTCTTGAGCTCTAAAGGAGATGTGGGGAGTGGGTGTACTTTCAGACTTGCAAGATTCTGTTAATGTAATCATACAGTTAAATAGAATTAGGTCATCTGGTCATGCTTCCTGTCAAGGCTGTCAAAGAAAGAAGTTGAAAGAGACATATTATAATCATATCAAGCAGCCATTCATACATTTATCTGTGATGCATTTCATACTAGAAAATTTAACTACGAATAACTAAATTTTAAGTATTTTGGTGACTAGGAAAAATATTAAAAAGCAGTGCACATTTGGAAGATAGCAATAAATCCAACTACATTTCAGAAGAAGATGTACAGTTCAGAAAATAGCATCCCAAGAAAAAGAGGACACAAGTAAGGGAACCTATGGTCAAGTATTGAAGTCTTTCTTTCAAATTCAAGAATTACTCTGCTCCAGAGGTGGGTTCCTCCCAGATCGGACTGGTTTGCCCAAACCAGTAGCGACCTGCTGGTGATGTCACAATGACATCACGGATCCGGATCGGTCGGTGCCGGTCCGTGGACGCCGCCATCTTTATTTGAATTTTTTTTTTATTTTTTTTTTATTTTTTTTAAAATTTTTATTTTCTTCTGTGCATGCGCAGAAGCCGAGTTTCCGGCACTGCACATGTGTTGCCATCTTGTTTTTGGCTTTTTTTTAAAAAAAAAATTGTTTTTTTTTGCACTGCTCATGCACACCCACGACCCGCGCTCACGCGGCACGGGAGGAAGTGAACTGGCAGCGAGGTAAGTTAGAACCCACCCCTGCTCTGCTCCCTTTTCATTTTCTCCAGGCTTTGAGGTTGACTGTGAAACCCACTTGTCTAAAAACGTATTTAAATTACAGGAAGAAAACTAAAGAGTGTTTCTGCTTTCACTTTTTTTCTTCTAAATCTCTAAAAAAAAAGCCTTCTCCAAATCTGCAGATCAATTTCTACAATTGCTCTGCCACTCTGGATATTGCTGAAAGTTATGAGATTTGAAGTCCTTACTTCTGTAGCTTCCAAAGCTGAAGAAAGCTGCTTTAACCTTCCCTCTGTTTTGCAATCTGCAATCTATAACTAAAAAAAGAAGAGAAAATCCCAACAGGAAATCCAAGAAAAGGCAGGAAGTATGCAATCTAAAGCAAGAATTCTAAAGATTAAACATGTCAGTATGAATTTCAGTAGCATGCAGCCTATTTTATTTTGTTTTTAAATATCTATTTAGACTCAGGAGGCCCTTATTTCTTGAAGACAACATTTCCTTTGAGCATATCTTGGAAGGCTTTCAGAGTTTTATCACAATATGCTCAAAAGATTGTCACCAAATGCCACAACTTTTTTTTTAACTTTCTTTTCTTGAAGATATGACTCACCAAAGCCTTTTGAAATCTTTCAACTCTTTGTTCCTTGTTTTTGTTTTCCACCGGGACATGGAAATAACAACACTGAAGCTTGCAGCAACAGTAAAATTCATGTATGATTTTCAAGCTATAAAAATACTGAGAACTTCATGGGGTGTTTGGGGGAAAATAAAATATGTTTGGACAAAAAACCCTATAAAGGTCAGATACGAGGCATGTTTTATGTAACTAACTTTTACTAAGGAAAATAAACAAAATATAAAACATCACCTTCCTCCCACTTTTTTGATGCTGGAATGTAGAATTGCTTTATAAATTAGTCTTCTCAAGATCAGTAATGGTTTACAGACAGAAATATCTTTTAATATTAAATTAAAACATATTTTATGTAGGTTTTCATCCAAAACTTCATATATGGTTTGGTTTCCAGCTTCTTTTAGCATTGACTTCTGCAAGTCAATCAACCTACCCTCTAACAAACAATTTGGTTTCAGAAAAAAATTATCTTGTAATCTGCAACTCCTACACTGCAAAAACATATGGACTACACAACTTGACCAGGGCAAAGCAATAGACACAATTTACATAGACTTCTCTAGAGCCTTTGATTCAGTGGTACATGACAAACTACTTCTAAAACTAAAATCTTATGGCATTTCTGGACCCCTGCATAATTGGATAGCTGCGTCCCTGTCAAACAGGCAACAAGTGATCAAAATAGGGAGCGCCCTATCAAATCCTGTACCTGTTAACAGCGGTGTCCCACAAGGCAGCGTTTTAGGACCAACTCTCTTTATACTTTACATTAATGACCTTTGTTATCATAATAAAAGCAACTGTGTTCTCTTTGCTGATGATGTAAAACTATCCAACACCACCGACAATGCTGCTACCTTTCAAAAAGACCTTGACTATGTGTCAGAATGGTCAAACAAGTGGCAACTTCAAATCTCAACCAACAAATGCTCTGTCTTACACATTGGCAAAAAAAAAAAAATCAGAACATAAAATACAAGCTGGATGGAGACAACCTTGTAGATAACCCTCACTCTGTCAAGGACCTTGGAGTACTCATTTCTAAAGATCTAAGTGCCAGAGCCCACTATAACAACATTGCCAAAAAGGCATTAAGAGTTGTTAACCTAATCTTGCGTAGCTTCTTCTCTGGTAATATTGTACTTTTAACTAGAGCATAGAAAACATTTGCTAGACCAATTCTTGAATACAGCTCATCTGTCTGGAACCCGCACTGCATATCGGACATTAATACAATTGAGAGAGTCCAGAGATATTTCACGAAAAGAGTCTGCCACTCCTCTGCTCGCAACAGAATACCTTATGACACCAGACTTGAAATTTTGGGCTTAGACAATTTAGAACTACGCCGCCTTAGGTCTGACCTAAGTGTAGCACATAAAATTATCTGCTACAATGTCCTACCCGTCAATGACTACTTCAGCTTCAACCACAACAATAGACAAGCACACAATAGATACAAACTTAAGGTAAACTGCTCCAAACTCGTTTGCAGAAAATAAAACTTCAGCAACAGAGTGATCAATACCTGGCATTCACTACCTGACTCTGTGGTTTCTTCCCCAAACCCCCAAAACTTTAACCTTAGACTGTCTACTGTTGACCTCACCCCATTCCTAAGAGGTCTGTAAGGGCCATGCATAAGCGCACCAACGTGCCTACCGTCCCTGTCCTAATGTCCCCTTTTATTCATATCCATTTCATGTATTGATAATTATGTTTATACTTATATCTGTTATCTAATACACGCTTGATTAAATAAATAAATAAACAAATAAACAAACAAATAAATAAATAAATAGATGAATAGATGAATAGATGAATGAATGAATGAATGAATGAATGAATGAATAAATAAATAAAGCAAGCAAGCAAGCAAGCAAGCAAGCAAGCAAGCAAGCAAGCAAGCAAGCAAGCAAGCAAGCAAGCAAGCAAGCAAGCAGAATTGATCCATCAAGTGCATGCTTCCAAGCAGAAATTATTACTGGTCTCTTCATTTTGGGAAATATTGATGAGTATGAGCCCAGTAACAGTGTTTTTTTTTCAGTTATAGAAAATATCTATATAGAATATCTTCTGTCTTCAGGCCAAGTCAGAATTCACCTTTATTTTTTTTATTTTTTTTAAATTGGGAGTAATTATTGATTACAAAAGTAAATCAATAAAACAATAGATATTTATTTATGTGGAAATACTCTTCTTATGTCTCAACCTGCAAAGATTTTCAAAATCAACAAAACAAACCCAAAGCCAGAATAATAAAATAAGAATAATTTGAGGACAGAATCTAATATTTTCTAAATATCTTCTCCATTTCTCCTAAATGCTTTAGCAGTGATTTGGGAACCATTTCTTCAAACTGTCTTCAAACAGGGAAGACAATGAAATCTATCACGAGAGGCCTGTCATAGAAGGAAATAATGGAGCTCAGGAGACAGATTTTAATACAACTTCATTTATAGTTATGCCTTCTGTTTGTACAGATATGGAATTCAACCATAAAAGCAACATAATACATGAGTAAATTATCTTGTCTTCTCTTTAATCATATCAATATTGTGTGTGTGTTTGTATACACATATACACACACAACTAGTGTGAGCAGAAGCAAAGTGTATGACTTTCAAGAGTTAGGTCTGATTGCAGTGCTCTATAAGCCCCGTGTAAATTTTTAAAAAAGGGAAAGAAAGAAAGAAAGAAAGAAAGAAAGAAAGAAAGAAAAAAGAAAGAAAGAAAGAAAGAAAGAAAGAAAGAAAGAAAGAAAGAAAGAAAGAAAGAAAGAAAGAAAGAAAGAAAGAAAGAAAGAAAGAAAGAAGGAAGAAAGGAAGGAAGGAAGGAAAGAGAGGAAGGAAGGAAGGAAGGAAGGAAGGAAGGAAGGAAGGAAGGAAGGAAGGAAGGAAGGAAGGAAGGAAGGAAGGAAGGAAGGAAGGAGAAAGAAAGAAAGAAAGAAAGAAAGAAAAATGAATGAATGAATGAATGAATGAATGAATCAATCAATCAATCAATCAATCAATCAATCAATCTGGGGAAAATATGGAACTTGTATAAATGTTTCCAAAAACTAACTAGAAAGCCTTTCAGCTTTCAACCTTTCATTGGATAATGGGAACTATAAAGGTGTCTTAAAGGATGGGAAATAGCAGACAAACTGATGCCCATTTAACCATCTGGCTTCATGCCTAAGGTAGGAGTAGGGGTCATGGTCTCCTGGTTTCTAGCTCAGTGTCTTAAACCAGTAGTCCCCAACCTTTTCAGCTCTGCGGACTGGCAGTGGTGGCAGTCGTTGCTTGAGCTTGGTTGTTGTTGTTTTTTACAGATGTTTCATTAGCCAAACCAAGAAAAATCATCAGTGTTAGCTACATGTTACCTAGTTTAGGTAATGAAACTTCTGCAAGAAAACAAACAAGCTGAGAGAGCACCAAGAACCCCTCACAAACAACCCACTTAACTAGTTCAAATAAAGTTTTAGCATCTGTATTCAAATAAAATGCTAAGTTTGGCTCATGCTAACAATTTCTTTGTGTTTTCCTTCTGGTGAAGTTTAAGTTATTTCTTTGTATCCCACTTTTATTATTTTTACAAATAACTCAAGGCAGAGAGACACCGAGTTCAAAAAGCACCAGTTCAACCCTGAGCCACAAATATTCTCCTTTATTGGTGAGTTCTTTTTATGTAGCCAATATTAGGATTACAATACAAGGATTTGCCAGAAGATTCTAAACCAACCCTCTGTGGGTTATTTTATATTTTAGATCTAAGATAGTATCCAGTTTAAAAAAAAAAAACACCAGTAAATCTCATGAGACTTTCTTCCTTTTTTTCCTGGCTATATATTCACATTCTAGTGTGGGTGAAATAAGCCAGTTTTCTATTTTTACCATGTTTTTGTTTACCAATTATGTATAGCAGCAAAGCTGACCTTTGTACTGGCCCATAGGTCACCAAAAATTACTGGACCGGTTGCCATATATGCTAATTTAGCTAAATTATCTGCCAACAACAACGAAAGTTCTATAGAATTTTAATGTATATTTATTGTTTTTCATGATGCAGCTATACTCTCTATAGTGTCATTTTGATATTGCTTTTGTATTTCATTATTTTTAACCACAATTTATGGCTGCAAAAGCTAATTTTTTAAAAAAGGAACTGCATTACAATATAATTGCACTATAGTTTCTGTCATCCAAAATGTCATATCTATCAAACAAACACAAGAAGAGATATTAGTCATTGACTCATGCACAACTGGTTCCTATGCACCAAGCTTCCCATCTCATGCATCAATCTGTTGTTGAATCCGAGGGAGCGACATTTAGACATTAGAATTGTAACTTTAGAAGTTATTAATTCCCTGCTTCTCTGTCCTCCAAAAAAATCCACCTTCAGCTGAGCTTACTAATGACTTTTTACATTTCTCCATCAAATTACCCAGCAATTCCTCAAGAGCAGGAGTCCTCTTTATAAGTAACCATCAAACTGCCTTCTGTTGGCATTTAATTGAAGCATAGGAAGCCAGACAGGTTGCACAATGCTGGTGAAAGATGCTTGTGCAATAAAATTATCCTTTCTTTTAAAATATTATCTGAAGCAAATTTCATTTCATCATACTGTATAAGCTTAGTATACAAGATCATCTACCTTAACATCCTACCTGTTAACGTCCTACCTGTTAACGACTACTTTAATTTCAACCGCAATAACACTAGGGCTATCAATAGATTCAAACTAAATGTAATCCGCTCTAATCTTGATTGCAGAAAATACGACTTCTGCAATAGAGTAGTAAATGTCTGGAACACTTTACCTGATCCTGCTGTTAGTTTCTCTAACCCCCTTTTACCTTAAACTGTCTACCGTGGACCTTACACGTTTCTTAAGAGGTCCCTAAGGGGGCGTGCATAAGCGCACCAGTGTGCCTACTGTCCCTGTCCTACTGTACCCATTTTTATGTACTCATTTTATGTGTTTATGGCTATGTTTTGCTTCTTTATATCCATTTGTTTGTGCCATTTTTTTCATGTGTCCTGTTTCCTTGCACTTGTTGACAAATAAATAAGTAAATAAAATAAATAAATAAATATAGAATTAAAGGAAAAACCAAAGGTTTGGGCCCAGGATTAAATCTGTTTAAGTCTGTCAATTCTACTCAAACACATTTTCAAACTGTGAGCTTTAGTTTATATTAGTGTTAACCGATGCATAAATTTCTGTTGTAACCAGGACACATGGGCCACACAAATTCAGTGGTTTTTGCACTGTTGATAAGAATATACAAAGATGTCAGACAGTATGTACCAAGCAGGGGTACAGCATGTGTTTTGTAGATATTATAAATATCCTGTACACATAGCAAAGTATTTTGATGTTTAAAATAAAGCGGGGTGCAATCATCTTTCTTTTTTTAGTCTAATCTGAAGACCAAAACAATACGTCTTTAGTTTGTATTCTTTACCCACTTAGAAGAGAATATAGCAATAGCAATAGCACTTAGACTTATATCCCGCTTTACAGTGCTTTACAGCCCTCTCTAAGCGGTTCACAGACTTCGAACATCTCTGGTGGTATTTGTTTCTAAAGACATTTGTGGTGGACTCCTAATTGATACATAAAAAAAACTCTGGATGCAGACTAGCTGTTTAAGGCTGTGTTTGCAGATTTTCTTTGTCATAAGCTTATTACCATGGTGATAGAGCTAAAGATAGCAGCAGCCATGAATGTTTTTTTAAAAAAAAAATGTGCTGTGTTTTCTATTTCCCAGCTGTGGGATGTAATGGAGAAGGAAACCAATGAAAAGGGTTTTTTTTTTCTCACCATAGTATAGAGGTTAGTCAGCAGTAAAATGTGACAATGAAAGTGCTTCATCCCAGAGTTGAAGGAATGTCCCTAGAAGCTTAGGGGATTCTAGAGTTCTTCCCGAAGATAAAGGGAAGTTTATTTCACACAAAAAAGACAGGGATTTACTATAGCTAGATAGAAATATATGGCTTGTAATCACTGATTATTTGTGCCTGAATGCAGAGGCTGGCCCCAACCACTATTATTGAAGATGGGAGATGACACGTCCTTTGATTTTTATTATTATTTCATGTGTCGTAACAGAATACAGCATTAATGCATAACATTCACAAAAAAGCATCTAAAATGTATATATGAAACACCAGAACAGTAAATTATTTGAGAAATGTACAATATGAAGAGTGAATAAAATTATGAATAAAATTAAATTATGTATAAGTTATTAGAGTGGCTAAGCTTACGGCCAGATATCTAGATTGTTTAGCCATTGGACAGCAGTGCCCTACTCATCCCCATTCACTGCTTGATACAATTAGCATTGTCTAATAGGACAAATCCAATATGAGAAGTAGGAATTAACACAATGGAACACTACTCTTTTCTTCAGCATCCTGCATTACATGAATGGAATGGGAATGAATTTTACTTTTGGACAGGTGGATGAACTCCAGGAAAGGGTATAAATGCATTTGCACTTATAGGAATCTTCTGAAATATAAGTTTCAGTTGCTAATTATTTGTCATTCTTCCACACCTCAGCATTCAAA
This sequence comes from Thermophis baileyi, assembly GCA_003457575.1. Classification (NCBI taxonomy): domain Eukaryota; kingdom Metazoa; phylum Chordata; class Lepidosauria; order Squamata; family Dipsadidae; genus Thermophis; species Thermophis baileyi. The sequence continues at coordinate 823,408 of QLTV01001804.1, read as the reverse complement.
GAAGAATTTTATCCAAGGGAGTAAGGGCCTGGTAGCACATTAGTTTGGTGCTTTTATCTTAGCCACAGAACATATAATATCAATTTCATTCATATTTGAACTTGCTAAGATTTGTTTGGATTGAACAGCCTGGCAAATATGGCACGTTCTTCCTACTCTTTTGAAGTATGACACAACTAACTACTTCAGGTTTTATTTGTACACCTGCAAGCCATAGTACAGGACAGTGGTGGCGAACCTATGGCACGCGTGCCAGAGGTAGCACACAGAGCCCTCTCTGTGGGCACATGCACCATCACCCCAGCTCTATTTCGGGTCTCTGCCGTGCATGCGTGTGCGCCTCCCGTTGCCCAGCTGGTCTTCGGGTCTCTGCAGCACATGTGCGGGGTGCGTGTGCATGTGCAGAGTGTGCATGCATATGCAGGGTGCACTTGCATGTGTGGGGCATGTGTGCATGCATGTGGGGCATGCGTGCATGCGCCCACACCTTGCAGTTTGGGTGGGGTGTGGGTGCAAACGCGGGGCACGTGCACACATGTGCCTGCATCTTGCAGTTTGGGCATGCACACACACTTTGGGCACTCAGTGCCTAAAAGGTTCGCTATCACTGGTATAGGATTTTTGATACACATTGGATTCACATAGGAAGAACCTTGATGCAGTGAATCAGAATAGAGCTGGTAGGGACCTCTAGTCCAACCCCCTACTCAAACAGGAGACCCTATACCAGTGATGGCAAACCTTTTAGGTCCCGAGTGCCCAAAGTGCGCATGTGTGCCCAAACTGCAAGGCGCGGGTTCATGTGTGCACACGCCCCACGCTTGCACCTGCGCCCCACCCAAACTGCAAGGTGTGGGCGCGTGCATGCATGCCCCGCACGCATGCACACATGCCCCACACATGCAAGCGCACCCTGCACATGTGCTGCAGAGACCCGAAGACCAGCTGGACAGCGGGAGGCGCACACGCATGCACGGCAGAGACCCGAAACAGAACTGGGATGATGGTGCGCGTGCCCACAGAGAGGGCTCTGTGTGCCACCTCTGGCACGCGTGCCATAGGTTCGCCACCACTGCCCTATATCATTTCGGATGAGTGGCTGTCCAGTCTCTTTTTAAAAACCTCCACTAATGAAGCACCCACAACTTCTGAAGGCAAGCTGTTCCGTTGGTTAATTGTTCTCACTGTTAGGAAGTTTCTCCTTAATTCCAGGTTGCTTATGTGCTATGGTTATAGTGGACCTGAACAGCCTTTGCTTATCTATTTGTGAATTATAATGTTAAAAGTGAGATTGTTGTGCTCAATTATATTTTAATATCAATGTTCATCTTACATTATAACTAACAGTTGTATAAAATTATCTGCTACTACCCCTTTCTTTTGGCTGCAGTGTACATAGAAATACAGATATAGGTAGGGTTTTAAAAAAGCTCAAGATTTGCATCAGATTTTTTTCTAATCAGATAGGGTTATTTAATTACCACAATTATCAGATTAGTGAAACATAACCAAATGTTTTCCTTATTACCTAATGCTCATAGGACACTTTAATTGCTGGTATATTTACATATTTGGGAGCTGCAGTATGAATTATTTACACTCAGACTGGCTCTTGATGAACTCACCAATGGTACTGATTGAGATAATTTCAAAATTGAATGTGAGAAGTTTACAGTGAAAAATGAAAACCCAACAGAATATGGAAGATGGGAATAAAGCTATTAATTATGGATTTCGAATGCAGTGTAAAACAAAAATAACAATCTTGATTCTAAACTCTTTAAACTGAGCAAAAGGGAATAAACTCCTGTTATGTGCCTTGATTTTCTAGTGCAAAAAGTGACCACATTTTCGGGCACTGAAAGTGGTTTGAGCAGCAAGCATTTGTGGCTTATCTGCAAATAAGTAGTGAACTTGAGTTTGGCTAGAGATATTATCAAGCAAAAACCTAATTGTTGTTGTTGTTAGTTGCGAACTCGTTTCTGACCCATCGCGACCCCATGGACAACGTTCCTCCAGGCCTTCCTGTCCTCTACCATCCTCTGGAGTCCGTTTAAGCTCACGCCTACTGCTTCAGTGACTCCATCCAGCCACCTCATTCTCTGTCGTCCCTTTCTTTTTTTGCCCTCAATCGTTCCCAGCATTAGGCTCTTCTCCAGTGAGTCCTTCCTTCTCATTAGGTGGCCAAAGTATTTGAGTTTCATCTTCAGGATCTGGCCTTCTAAAGAGCAGTCAGGGTTGATCTCCTCTAGAACTTACCGGTTTGATCACCT
>QLTV01001804.1:792327-821122 GCA_003457575.1 Thermophis baileyi | reverse complement strand
AGAAGCTATGAGCTATGCCGTGCAGGGCCACCCAAGGTGGACAGGTCATAGCCGAGAGCTCTGACAAAACGTGATCCACTGGAGAAGGAAATGGCAACCCACTCCAGTATCTTTGCCATGAAAACCCCATGGACAGTAGTTGGTTATAAAGGAAGAATGGACAGGTTCATGGCTATTAAGACTACTATAATGAACAGTGGTTTAGAGGTACTCAATGACTTATGATTGGTCACTTAATGACCATTCAAAATTATGCCTGAACTGGTGCTTTTAGGCTCATAAAGCACTTCTGGTCATCACAAAATGTTGTGCCCCAGATACATACCCCCATGGTCACATGACCACACATTGCATGCTTGGCAAATGGCTCACCTTTACAGGCTGTTGCAGCATTCCACTGTCACAGTACCATAATTGGCAGTGGGTTTTTTTTGTTGGTTTCTGGCATTTTTTGCTAATTTTTGGCAAAAAAATGCCTACTCAGAAAAATGTATTTTGACTTACAACCATGGCTATTGCTTAATGACTGTAGATTCACTTTAAAACCACTGCAAAAAATGTCATAAAATCAGGTGCAATCATGTGGCTACCTCAACTCAGACTGTAATAAGAGAGAGAGAAGTTCTCTGAGGATGAGCTCCAGCACAAATCCAAAAGCTTGGAAGACTAAACCGACTCAGATTGAATCCTGCATGACTGTAATAATTTATGACTTCAAATCTGGTCCCAATTGTAGTCACAAGTTGAGGACTTCATATACTCCTTCCTGAATTATAGACAGCATTCTTTTGATGTCTATTGCTGGGGAATAAAAGAGGAAGGGAGCATATCTGAGATTTCCAAATATATTCAGATGCCACCGGATACAGAATTATGAACTATATGGTCTACTGGTCAGATTTAGCAAGGATCTGTTTCAGCTTTATGTGCTTACACTTCTACCTGCCTTTTGTTTTCTTCTGCTGCTAGCTAGCTCAGAAGAACACAGACAGATTATACATTGGACAGGATGCCTATATGGGAATAGTTCTGTTCCGGTAAATCCCACAAAAAAAAAAAGTTTGATAAATTCTCCCTGTCCTCCACAGGTTATGCTGAAGCATGACTGAAGACCGAGTCTCCATTGATGCAACACAGTTGTCTATAATGAAGAGCTTTTCTGTACTCACAAAGGCTTTCACATGAGCTGAAGAAATTGTAGAACTGTAGAAGAAGGCTTCTGTGGTCTGGGAAAGGGGTCTTCATCCTTCTGAAAGTTAGGACAGGCTACCAGACCCAAGAAATCAGACTTAACTGTTATAGTGCATAGACTCTTTTACAGAAATCCCCTTCCCATCTTTGTAAGTTTGGGTAAAACATATGGGTAAAACCTTTCCCAAAGTTTGGCAGAAAGGTTTGCTTTTATTTCTCATTCAGTTGAAATAACACCCTTTTAGTCTTTCCTAAGCAAAGTAACAATTTCAACAAAAAGCCTTATCAGAATGTTTAGATTTTTTTTTTACAAGTATTCTGTTTAGCTTTGGTGAAAAAAGATTGCATAAGAGTTAACTATAAACAAACTTTATAGGGCAGGCAAAAAATCCTTTCCACCTATAATCACACCAGAGCAGTCTTAACCATGCCCCCCACCCATAGGAAATAGTTTCTGTAGGTTATGAAAAATGACAGGCTTTTGCAGCATCCACTGCTGTTCCAGAAAATAAATATGTACCATTTTATAAGTGATTAGTGCCATGAGAGGTGCCTTTTGTTTCAAGCATATTTCAACTGAAAAAATGAGACAGCCTTTGTGGCAGGTTCCTTATACTTATCTGCATCCCTTCTGTAGAGAAATTATGTCTTGCCCCATGCTTGTAAGTGATTTATAACTGATTTATTTTTATTTAATCTGCATCTTGACCTCCCTCTATTGAAAAGAATAGACAAAAATATGTTGTGATGTTCTAAGAGAATAATATACTTTCCCCTTCGGGTGTGAATTTTAAACAACCCTTTCATTTGCATAATGGATATATTAATCTAATTAAAATGCAGTTTATTAGATTTTTAGTCTATAAATGCTCCAGAAAAAATAGTGAGTTTTTGTTGGAATAGGAAGGATACAAATTCTCATAACTTCTTGGTCTTCCATAATTTCACATTTAGAATTCATAACTTCCAGGTCCAGGACTATCTGCTCAGTTATTTGCAGCAGCCCCACAAGAAAATAAACAAGAATGTTTGCTTCACAAATATAAATCTGGACATTACTGCATTTTATCATAGCTCATGTTATATAACACTGTTGTTGGAAGAAATATCCAGGTCCAGTTCCAAGCCGGGAGAAAGGCACTGGAGACAAAATGGAGGCTGGAGGCTGATTGGAAAGAGGGTCCATTTATTGATGAAGCAGAACCACATGGATGGTCCTGGGCAACTGACCACATGGAGTTGAGAGTGGGGGGTATTTATACCTTCTCTTGGGCTTTACACTTGAACTTCCTGTTCCTGTGCAAGAACATGTATTCTATTGGCTGTTGTAGGGGTCATAGCTGGCTCTGTAGATTTGTAGATTGTCTGAGCTCAGTTTGATTGAAGTTTGGAGGGTGATGCAATGTCCTTAGGAGATTGTGCAATGTGGTGAGCTCTGCTGCTAGATGGTAGTGGGTTAATCCTATTGTGGCTGAGGGCTAACCCTACCTTTGTTCAGACCTTGCTGCAGGGAATTTTTGCCTATGAATAGAGCTACCTATATCTCAATAAGCTCTTTATCTCTTAAGTGCTGACATCTGCTGTGGGCTATTAAGGAAGGTGGAGGCTGCTTTCCAAGAGCATGTTTCTCCATTTCTCATCCAGGGAAATATAATATTCTGCCTTGTTTAATATTTCTCAAAATATTTCATTCGTCTAGGAGTGGGGTGGGTGCTAACTTTCTACACTGTCTTCAGTGATTAAGAGCTGATTGAAATATTGTTTGTACAACCTCATGTATATTTTCCTTTTCTTTACAACCTCCCTTCTACCACTTCGCTACATCTTGGTACGTGATGAAAATCAGAAAGCCTTTGGAGCAGTTAGGTTGCCTCTGTGTTTCTTTTACAAAAGCACAGTATCACTTGTCTTTCCAAAATATGTGTGGCTCAGACAGTCATTTTGAAATGTCAGCATTCTAAGCAGATAATTAGTTTTCCTCTGTTGTGGAATCATCCCTAAATAAATTGTTTCCCCTCTGTGACCCCTCAAAAAGTACAGTTAGTCCAAAATATTTGCATAACTGAGCAACATGGACTCCTGGCACTTGAGAAAAACTGCTTAGGTTCTTTTTATGAGTTTTGCAGCTGCTGAAGCACCAGCACCATGAGGGATTCTTAGCTGCCACCTGAACCTAAAGTATTTTGTGCTTGTAAATTTGTTATTCTTCTCAGAAATTTCTTCTTCTTCTTAGTTTCTAGGATCACCAAATCCCAGTTTGTTTCTTTTCTAGCTCATTTCGTCTAGTTTTATTTTGCTAGCATTCTAGGTTATCTCTTGCAAAGACATTATAGTAGAACCTAATAGTATATAGTTTTAAAATTACTGTACACTGTATGCCTCTTTCTACATAAAAAAGGCAGAGATTACAATGCCATGTTATTTATATGTCTATTACAATTATTAAACTGCAATAGACATTGCATAATTAGTAACACACAACCATTCTAATGTAGTAGATACATATATGATATTCTATAGGAATCTGATCCTGGCTGTACAATTGAATTTCGGTCTTCCTCCAGAATTTATTATTTGGATGCATCTTTTTTCTACATTTCAGGCTTTGGATTAGGCTAGGCTAGGCTAGGCTAGGCTAGGCTAGGCTAGGCTAGGCTAGGAATAGAATAGAATAGAATAGAATAGAATAGAATAGAATAGAATAGAATAGAATAGAATAGAATAGAATAGAATAGAATAGAATAGGATTCTTCATTGACCAAGTGTGATTGGACATACAAGGAATTTGACTCTGGTGCATAAGCTCTCAGTGTACATACAAACAAACATATATACAAGTATTGTGCACAACTAACTGCATAGAACTAGAGAAAGACTGGGGCTTGCAGAAATCATGGCTTTACATAAGTCACCATGTTATATTGATTTTAATGACATCAAAAATGTTCTAGATCAGTCAACATCAAACTGGTCTACTCCTTACTAGCATATTTTTTCTCCCAGACTTGTATGAGGGCAAATAATAGGTGAGGATCTTGAACACTTGGAAAAATAGTGCATTCAGAGAATAATTAAAAAAATGCACAATCTTATTTAGGATTACTTATAATAAATAGAGGAAATTAAGACCTCTCTCTTTTTTTTTCCCATTTTAAGTGTTTTGTATGTTATGTTTAGTTTTACAATTATTTTATATAAATAAACAAGCAGTTTGATTCCAAAAAGACCTCATGTTTAGCTTATAGACATTTTAAATGAAAATGGTCACCTCTCCTTTACCCATATGTATCAGAGCAGTGGGAAAAAAAGTGTTATTTTTGTTGTACTTTCAGATAAAGCACAACTGATATATTATGGATGATCCTTCCTCTCTTTAATAGAAAGTATTAGGTTTTTTTTATTCTTTTTGGGGTAGGGGAGGCTATTTTCATTTGTTTCCAGTTTCAAATTGAGTTCATTCTGGAACAAGTTTTATGATGAGCTATTGATTAATACTTGATTTACCATTGTTCTCTGAGAAACATGATCAAAGCCAAAGAGCTTATTTGACAGCAGTCATGACTCAGGGATTTTTTCCTCCTAGAATACTCATTCTAACTTGTAGTGATTAGTTAACTACCTGTTCCACTGGACCATGTGTACCAAGAATCCATCAATTTATTTTTCTTGCCTAGCATTTTGGGATGTCTCTGAGAAGACATGGAGAGAGAATATCAGTTAGGAAGATACAGAATAAAAGTTAGGAATGAGTGAAACAAACATATCTTTTCTCTTCATCTGTTTGCCTTTGGGATCTTGTAGATTTCCCAAATCCATTATCTTTAGATATATTTGCCAGAGCAGATGTAAACAGATAGAGGGGATATTTCCTTTAAAAAAAGTGTATATGGTTACCAAGAAGTCCCTTAAAGCTATTTATAATCTTTAAAAATCTTAGCAATGTAGCACCAATACTTCGCTCTCTCCAGAGTTTCTCAGAATGATCATGTTACTGAGCAATGTCTTATATTGACATGGTCAATCAGGAAGTATCAGGGGAAAAACATCCTGTATTATTTGAAAGTGGGGAAAATGACTAATTTTTCCATGGGGATGGATATTTTTTTAAATATAACTTTATTGAAGAAAGTATATTGTATACTGAATCCTATATACTTTCTTCATTAAAGAAAGAAGCACATTGAAACTTCACTGAAGAAAAAAAGACCAAATTGCAGGAAAAAAGAAATAAAATATAAAGAAATAGCTTCCAATTTTCTTTATATCAATTGGAGGTATAATGTGGAGGAGGGAGACAATGAGTGATAGAATTAGAGTAAGATGTACTTTGTGCAGAAATCAACATTTGTAAATCTTTTAAAATCGGGTACTGTCCATCAGTACTATTAATAAACAGAGAAAATATGTGAATCCAAACTCTCCACAGAACAGGATAAGAATAAATAATGTTGTCACGTTTTGTTATACAACATCTGAGCTACTGAAAGAAATCAGCAGTGGAATAGCTAATGTATATCTGAACCTTCTAACTACATGTAGAAGAACAATAATCAGTGTTAATCAAATAACCTGATCTGCGACCTGTTCCAAAATTGTATCTACTCCAAGGCTGCTGTCTGAAGATGAGCCAAGAATTAACACTGTTTGTAGTCAGAGTCAGACCAAATATTATATTTTCTCATTTAATAGAATGTCTGATATTCAATTATACAATTGGGAAATATAAACACAGACCTGACAGCTATTGACCTTGATAGATAGCTGGCAGAGGAAGAGGTCAAAAATGTGTTGTCAGGCAGGTCACTAACAATGATAAAATTTTAATACCTGTTGTAGCAATAAGAAAAATGTGGCTTTCTAAGGGCTTCTCCATTTGTTGGGGTTTTACCTAAAGAATGAGAAGAGCAATGCTTCCTTGCTCCCATGGCTGTCTATCTCATTAGACAAAGTGAGGCAGTTGCCTTAAGCAACAAATTCTGGATGGTATAGAAACCATTAATAGCAGTCCACCAAGGCATTCTTCTTTATCGCATAAATCAGAATGATTTCACATTGTACATTTTGTGTGTATCAACTTCTCCACCAGTCCACATTGCTGATCTATTTAGACTAGCATAATCACCACTAATAGGCAGCAATTGTTAAAGCAGGATTGTTTCAGTCTTACCTTGGTAATGCCAAGAAATAAATCTATCTTTCTACTGTGTGGTGATAAAGTTGAGCAACATATTTTCCAGACTTTTGTCACACCTTTTTAATGTTATCTGGCTAGAATATTACTGTAAATTAACCTGGTTTGGGCAAATGAATGACACGTTCAAGCTTTACTCCTATTTAGAATGATTGAATAGGATGTCAAATCACAGGATTATCTTTTTTTTTTCCCCATCAAAAGCCAAAGGTTTTGCACTGCAATTCTCTGAAGACCCCATGTTGAAGTACCAATTGTTTTAAAAATTGAACTGATGCCTTTAGAAGTAAGCACTAAGCAACCCTGCAGCATGGGATAATCATACTGATAGGACTGCACCACATATTATAGTCTATACTGCTGTTACTCTTTCTCTGAGGCATACAGTCAGAAGGAATGCTGCATGTACTTATTTATGACCATAACATGAGGTGAGATAGAGGACACAAATCACAACACCAGTAACCGTTGCCAGTTAGCCCAGCTTCTGTATATAAGTAATAATTTGATTTAGGACCAGATTTTATTCTGTTCAATTCAATTCAATTCTGTTCTGCTCTAAAATGAAACCAAATCACTAGATAAACTACAGCTTTCAAAGCTGTGGTCGTGAACTTTAATCTTGCCTCTTTCTGTACTATTGTCTTCAGTACAGTCATTATGTGCTTCAGATTTTTTATACCTGCCTTTTCAGATCTTTTTGCTTCTTTAGCTGATAGGCATTCAATGATGAGAATTTTTTCGCTTTTAAAAGGTAAAGTTGCATTCTTATTTACAGCTGGTCTATACTGACGTTCATGATAGCCCTTTTTATCTGTAAAGCATTATTAATTAATAAAGGGTTTTTTTTTAAATGTCTTGCTTTGTTCTACACATTGCTTTATACTTTATTAAATGGTGCTAAAACTGCCTTGAGGTTTCCCAGTAGTATGGGGTGAAGCACAAATTTTAGAGGTAAGCATTTAATTATTCTCCACATTCAACTTTTTTAAAATTCCAGTTCTGGACCTCTAGTGAAAATGGCCAACTGACGGCATGCCCAGGGAGAGATTACTGGTGCTCTCTGAGGCGTTTTTCTCTGGCCTGTTGCTTTTTCAACTTATTTATTTATTTAGAAGGAATTAGCATTCCTTTAGTTTATATGACTCCCTTGGGTTAGGGAGAGTCCTAGAATCATCCCACAAGATCCTCCATATAGCAACGGTCATGAAGCAAGTAAAATAGATTGGGAATGAGCAATTGACAATGTTTTATTGTTTTAGTTATTTTAACTGTTTTATAGTTTTAAAATTGTAAACCACCTAGGCTGAAATGGATGGTTATAGAATTTGAATAAAGAAACGTACAAGTTGTGGGTGTTCCAACACTGGAGGTTTTTAAGAAGAGATTGGACAACCATTTGTTTGAAATGGTATAGGGTTTGCTGGTTAATCAGGGGGTTGGACTAGAAGACATCCAAGGTCCCTTTCAACTCTGTTATTCTGTTCTGTTATTCTGGATGTGAGAGGTCACATTTAAAAGTTGTCTCCATGAGATCAATCTTGGATTAAAAAAAAAAGAATCTTACAGTTCTATCTACATTTCTATGGGTTCATATCTATGTATCTACTTACAGAAATAGCATGCTTTAAGGAACAGCATAACAGAAAAAAATGGGAAAAACTCAATTGTTAGGAGGGAGAAAGATTAATGATAATTTACTGAGTATTCACTTTATCCTAATCGGCTTAATTTTATTTTATTTTTCACATACTAGAAAATAGATTAAATCAGTAACCAGGTTTTAAGATGTTGTGAGAATGCAGCTATAAGTACTGTAACAGGTAGTTTCCACACAGAATAGTTCTCTTGGGTCTCCCACCAAGTAGTGCACAATGATTATATTGATGCAATATAAAATTCACATTTCATTATTGAGGAAATTTCAGATAACGATAGACACACACACACACACACCCCGATTGTCATCCCAATTGTCACACTCTCTGGTTAATGACATAGGATTAGGATAAAGGAAGGACATTAACAGTCCCATTAGTATGAAATGTTAGAAATGATCCATCTGTTTAACACATCACTCTTATGAATTTCAAAAATGAAAATGGTGTGACTGCATTAAATATGAGGTCAGGGTAGTTGTAATGTCTTTACAGATTCCAGAACATTAACTGCTGGTAAAAAAACACTGATCGACTGTCATGCTCGATAGCCATTTGCATTCAGGCAGAAAACTTGGAATAAATTGCTAACTACAGAATGTGCCTCTCAACCTCGCAGACAGCTAATGGCTGACCTTTAGAATGTACTGCCAATTACTAACTTAACTTATGGTACTTTTTCCCCCAGATACAATTTATATCCAATAAAGATTTATATTCTGTATACATTTTTTTAAAAAAAGAACACTTTTTATCATAAAAAGCCAGACTGCAAATGGTATTGCATATCAAGGACTATGCCTTATTAAGATTTGGCTTCTCCTGATTAATGACATAAACAATCCTACATTACAGATATTGCACAGATTTAAGAAAGGGGATGGAATGAATTTCAGGATGACCGGTCCTTTTGTATTCAGTGTGAGTTCTAATACATTACCATGTGTACATATACTGTAAATGTTATCCATATTGTCAGATGCCTTGAATAACCAAGAACAGCTACTCTCAGAAAGGCAGAGCTGTTGGAGGAATTCACATTGGAACAACTTTATTTCTTCCGGGAACTTGTTTCCTTGTATTGTATCATTGTTTTGCATCACTTTACAGGATCAATTTGCTTTATAAATGATTTCACCATAAATGGTCATGTTCAATTATCAGCAACGAATGCCTGCTTTTTCTATAATCTTCTATAACCTGGTCATTTCATGAAGACCAGAAGGCCATCAGTTATAGTCTTTGGAACCCAACAAAATCAAAGTTCTTTTTCCAAAAACACAACAACATCTTCAAAACATGCATGCAACTTAGGCAAATGTCTCTAGAAGATTTGCATTTTAAATAGCTGTTTCTCTGGGCCCCTGAAAAAGCTTAACAACTAACTTTCTGTCTGTGACATTTACATATCAGAGCAGTGGTGAAATCCAATTTTTTTTACTACCGGTTCTGTGGGTGTGGCTTGGTGGGTGTGGTGTGGTGTGGCTTGGTGGGCGTGGCTTGGTGGGCATGGCAGGGGAAGGATACTGCAAAATCTCCATTCCCACCCCACTCCAGGCGAAGGATACTGCAAAATCCCCATTCCCTCCCCACTCCTGGGGGAAGGATATTGCAAAATCTCCATTCCCACCACACTCTGGGGCCAGCCAGAGGTGGTGTTTGCCGGTTCTCCAAACTACTCAAAATTTCTGTTACTGGTTCTCCGAACTACTCAAAATTTCCACTACCGGTTCTCCAGAACCTGTCAGAACCTGCTGGATTTCACCCCTGTATCAGAGGCAAGCACTCCTGTAACTGTTGACGTCTCAAATGTTTGCTCAAATTGTCTTTCTTGTAGGACAAGTGCTATGTCAACAATTTCCTAATGGATTCCTCACCTGCTTCATGAACATGTTTGTATTATGGTTCAGACTGTTGGCTTTATTTCTCTTCTGTCCCACAACATGTATTTTGTATGAATCCCACTTAGTCTGTTGGTTATCCCTAAGTTTTCTTACTCAGACTTGTTTCCCTGACATTCTGACCTGATTTCTTGCAGAAACATTACTGAAAATATGACAGTATAAAATATGGGAAATAATGCATTTCTTCTTTCACCCTAAGTTAGGCAGAGTTTACAATCCCATGACATTTACAACTTTATTATGATGTCAAATGAATTTATATTCAGTAATCCTCATCTAGCAAGGTAGATCTGAATTTTGAAACCTTGCAGGATTTAGGGCAGAGAAGCAGTATGAATATGTCCCTGGATGCACACTGAATTACAATATTTATCTAGGATTTATTTCCTCTACATATAAATATATTTATTTTCCTTTGATAGAGGAAGGGTAAAATGACCACATTTTTACAGTTATATTGAAATTTAAAGGAATGAAATTTTCCACTCTTAGTTACATTTGTAAAATTTCATTCAGTATGATGCTTTTTTAAGAGTCTGGCTATCATAACCATTCTTTTTTTCAGAATGTGAAATCTTCTATCTTTTCTTTTTAAGCTATAATGATTAATTGAATTAGATAAATAAAAGTTTATCTAGAAAAAAAAGTTTATTGTTTTGGGTGTACTAGACCCATACCTATAAATGATAGCCCTCTGACCAAATACTAACTGATCTACAGTAGTTTATTATTATTATTATTAATTTAAAATGTATATACATCATATATTTGATCACCTAAAAAGAACATACTGTATAAATGATGGAAGCTTACTCTGGTACTCTTGGCTGTATTAAGGATAAATACACATTTCCCGTTTAGCACACTATATTATTTTCCTATCTTAATAGATATTAAAATGTTATGATACGAAGCAAATCCTACCGAATGTAGAATTATATATATTAAAACAATAAATTAAACAAAAGTGTATAAAATATGAAATGTGCTGTATGTATTAAATGTGAATTAAAGAGTATTGGGATATAATGTATCTCAATTGGGATTTGATTCAGAAGTTAAAATCTTAATTGAATAATTAACTTTCTAAAGATGGAGAAATTCAAAAAGTGCCACACACCAATCAATTGATATCTAATCTTCATGATACCTTTTTCTAATATTTTGTATTATTATATAATACCGGAGTCAAAATTGATAAATTAATTTCCAGGTCCTGTCCACTTTTTTATTATTTTTGTGATGTTTAAGTTTGAAAATGATCATGTTTCATTGGAATTGTTCATTAAAACTGCTATACAAATTTATACTTTAGAAAAAATATTTGGATAGAAGCACCATGGAACAACAGAGCTGAAACTTAGACTGATAATTAAAAAACAACAACATTCTACTAGAAAGCATTCATTTATTTGCTGAACTGCCATAGATAAAAGGAACATTAAAATCAGTATGCATCAGTATTCATCACCATACAATAATTAAGAAAAAGAAAGGAATGCAAATAGCTCACTTTTGTGAGAAGAAACAGAAACAAATCAGTTAAAGATTATAATAATAAATAGAAGCACTGATCCCCAGGCTTAGTTAATTATAGACAAAAAACCCACAGGCTTCTGACAACCATTGCTCTAGTTTAAAAAAAATGGCACAAAATTCATTTGACAGAATTGATTTGGCTAATCTGATTGGTTACATAGATGTGCTTTTCCTCCCTTAGCATTCCTATGAATCACTGCACCGTCAGTGAAAAAGGATGCCCATCCCAGATAGGACTGTACCATTCTCTTTTTTTTTAATTCTTTTTATTTTATTTTATTGAAAAGACAGTGCCATGTCAGGATAACAATACAAATAAAGCAGAGCCAGAGAGAGATCAATGGTAAATCTTAACATACTAGCTAATAACTATAACTGTACTATGTTAACAGTAATTAAAGCAATACAACCAAAAAAAAAAAGAAAAGAAAAGAAAACTTCAACTAAGTTTCTACTTACATTAGCTTATTTACAAATTTTTCCATATTATATCCATATTTTTATACATCTTTGTTGTACTGACATTCATAAACTTCCCTCTCATTTCTACCTCTTGTCTCTATCCATTCATAAAATGTATTCCATGTCCATTAATATTTCGATTCTTCTTTATCTTTAATTTTTAAAGTTAATCTGTCCATTTTAGCACAATCCCAAATTTTCCTAATTATGTCATCATCCGATGGGGTGTTCACATTTTTCCAATATTTAGCATATGTAATTCTAGCTGCCGTCAATATAGGTAACACTAAGTAAATGGTTGCTTTGTCATAGCTTTCCGACAATATACCTAAAAGGCACATTTCTGGTTTGAACTCAATTCAAATACCATTCTTAAGAGGAGAAAGCAAAGGCAACCTACTTCACTGATACTAAGATACTGCATGGATACCTCCTTGAAGTCATCAGGAATCCAGTGTAACTTTACCTATGGGTTTTTTTTCTTTGTTAATTGTTTAGGAATATATATATAAAATGCAAATTCATTATATTTTGATCTTTACCTATGAATTAAACATGCAGTTCTCACCCCACCGTGCAATTAGTAAGATCATGAATCATTTATATTAATCTTATCAATTGCTGAAATGTACTAATATTAACTAAGGTTTTGCCAGTGAAGAGAATTGGATGCTGTTCAGAGGAGAATATGAGAATTCACAAATTATTCCTTACACTAGATCAAATGAACTGTAATTAAATGACTCGAATTGTCCATTATTTCCTAGAACTTTCTTGCTTGAAAAATGCAAGAATTATTGCCATTGTTTGCTGGCATTATATTAGTCACACATTCCTAGGAAGTTTCATTCAAAATTTTTAGTTTTAATGTTCCAATTCACTTAACCTGCAATCCTATAGATTTTTTTCCTGGTCAAAATATCCCAGGAACATTCACATGATTATTCTATACACATAGTCCTTGATTTATAACTGGTCACTTAATGACTGTTCAAAGTTATAGCAGACTCAAAAAAAGTTACTTATGACCCATCCTTGAAGTTATGGCTGTCATGCCACCCCATGATTATGTAATCATATTTTGAGCACTTGGCAACCAGCTCACTTTTATAACCGATTGCAGTGTCCTATGTGATTATGTTTTGCAAATTTTTTGCTATTTTTAACAAAAGACAGCAATAAGTGCCCATTGGATTAGTTGGATTCAGACTTATGAGCACATGAACAACTGTGGTGACTCACTTAACAATTGTCATACAAAGAATCATAAGTCTGCTTACATGGTCCACAACAAATTACAGCACAAATTTCAGGCTCAATTGTGGTGATAAGTCAAGAACTACCCGAAAATTATTTTAGAATAGCTAAAATATACCAATATTATTTCTAGTTACTGTATAATTGTTATCAATATCGAGGCATTTATCCCTCATTCTCTAGGGAAAAAAAACCCAAACTAAAATTATGAACTGCAATTCTAGCTCCAGGCTACTATTCTCGGAGCTGTAATATTGGTTATAATCAAAAGGTTTGTCTTAATGAAGGAAACGCAACATAAGACTTCTGATTTACATAACAGGCTTCTGACAGGAAATGGGCTACATCTCACAATAACCAGAAAGAGTGTATTTGGAAACCGACTGTCTTGCCTTATCCAAAGGGTTTTAAACTAAAACTGGAGGTGGAGGGAGGCAAACTTTTAGAAGCTAATTCCAAGCATAAATCTTAAGACAGTCAACTAAGTGGTAAAAAAAGAAGGGGAATTCAAATACAAAACAGAAGTTGTTGGAAGCAAACACATGGACGGTCAAAAAGGACTCAGATGCCTATACACTAACACTCGACATATGAAGACAAACAGAGTGAACTTGAAATCCTAGCACATGAGGGCAGATACAACATGGTTGCCATTACCAAAACTTCCTTGACTAAAACCCATGAATGGAAGGTACAGCTAGAGGGATTTAAATTGGTCAAAAGGCACAGACCTAATAAAAGAGGAGGTGGAGTTGCATTATAGATAAGAGATAGATACATATCTATAGAAATGCAAAAAAAAAATGATGAAAACCTTGAATACATTTGGGTCAGGGGTGGGTTCTAACTTACCTTGCTGCCGGTTCGCTTCCTCCCATGCCTCGTGGGCGCGCCTTGTGGGCACACCTCATGGTCGCGGGCACACTTTGCATGCGTACGCATGCGCAGTGAAAAAAAATAAAAAAAATCCCCCCCCAAAAAAGCCAAAAACAAATGGAGATGCATGTGCAGTTTCGGAAACTTGGCTTCTGTGCATGCGCAGAAGAAAAAAAAACCAGAAAAAATTCAAAAAAATAAAAATAAAAAATAATTTTAAAATTTTTTAAAAAGATGGCGGCGTCCACGGACTGGCACTGACCGAACCAGATCCGTGACATCATCGTGACATCACCAGCAGGTCGCTACCGGTTCGAGTGAACCGGTCCGAACCGGGAGGAACCTACCTCTGATTTGGGTTGATATAAAAAGAAAAAAGAAATGATATTGTTATAGTTGTATACTATAGACAACCCACCTAAACAAACGAAATAGATGAACTTTTTGGTAATCAGTTAGCTAAGGTGTACAAGAAGCATACTTCACTACACTGATATCAACTGGGAGACAAACTCTGCACCTTGTGGGAGATCAAACTGGTTCCTGATGAATCTAGTAGACAACTTTATCTCCCAAAAGGAAGTGAAGAGAACTATAGGGTCAGCTATGCTGAACTTAATTCTTACTAACAGAGGTAAGAAGTAAATGATAGAAGGTGTTGAAGCACCTGAGGGAAAGACAAGAAGTAACAGATGGAAACATATTAAAGAGAGATCCAACCTAGAACTAAGAAGAAATTACCTGACAGTGAGAACAATTAATTCATGGAATGGAATGACTTCAGAGGTTGTAGGTACAACATGCTGGGGATTATAAAGAAGAGATTGGACAGCGATTTGTCCAGAATTGTATAATTTGGCTTTAACAGGGAGTTGGATTACAAGACCTCTAAGGTTCCTTTCAACTTTGTTACTCTGTAATCTCACCTGCCTGCCATCTTCTCTTGATGAATCTATCACCATTCAAGCTTTTTTATTTTGTTATTCTTATGTTCTACAAAGCCTCACAAACATGCCAAACCCTTCCATTGTCATTGCAAACATAAAGGGGGAAAGGATTAAAATAAGCAACTAGGAAGAAGTCGGGCACTCTCAGATATCTAGTCTCTTTTTTGTCTTGCTTGTATTACAAATAAACAGCACACGCCAAACATCAAAGTAATCCAACTGAAGGTAAGGAATGATCTAGTCTTTTATTCTTAACAATGGGAGACTATTTATGGAAGCAAGGAGGTTGATAGAGGTTTCAGAGCTGAGAAAGAGATAATAAAGGAGATTCATGGCCTGCAGTGTTTTTGGTTGGAATAAGACAATTGCTAAAGGCAATTGGTGCAGAAACACCATTATTTTTTTTTCTAGGTTCCTAACCTAAGCTCTTTGCTCTTCAGAGCTGGGGCAAGTCTGTAATTTCTCTTTTTCTCTCTGGATAATTGTAATTAATTAATTTATTAAAAACATATGTTTCAAAGATCCTGAAAATATGTTTTATATGTGAATTGATTTTATTTTTATAGTACCCTATGCAGTTGCATTGAATCTGTTTCTGCTAAACTATCTAATGATTTATTGGCAACTAAAACTTAAGATCCTAAATAATAGAAGTCACATATCCCCACACACATCAATATGTAAGCTAGTGCTTTTCTATCATGTAACATTATTGGCATACTATTAGCAGGGTTAGGACCAGTATTGATTTAAGACAATCAAATGTGTACAAAAAGTTAATGTAGTTTTAAGGTTGAAATCTCTCAGTATTGCTTGCCTGCCTGTGTCTTAGCAATCTTTACTTTCATTTTAAATTGAAAATTGTGGTTGTCCCTACAGTCATCGCTTTAATTCATTTTAAATGATTTATTGGAATTCTGTGGTTTTTCCTCTCTCTGACTTTGCTGTATTTTTATCAAATTAAAAACACAGACGCTTCAAGCTGGAAAAAAAAATCAGCATGTCACTAGTGAATATATTTTTTTAATAAAGAATACTTTGAAAAGTTTTTTTGGGGAAACCTTGAGTTCCACTTCACTTTTGTAAACTTTCCTACATGCCAATGTACTTCCTTCTTAGGGAATTCATTCTCATATGTGCCATTTAGCTATGTATACCATACATACACAAATGTTCTTATTACTGTATTCTGTCAAATATTTTTCATCCCTTCTTTATGTCTCTTAGTGGCCAGTGATGTAGTAAATGTGAAGAAAACCAAAATTCTAAAATAACAATTAGGATTGTAATTTAATTAATTTTATTTTGAATGGAAAAAAATATCCTATCATTTTAAATTGGTTTTGGTCGCCATGATATGAAAAAGATGCCGAGATTCTAGAAAGATTCTAGAGAAGAGCACAAAGATGATTAGGGGACTAGAGGCTAAAACCTAAAACATATGAACAATGGTTGCAGGAATTGGGTAAGTCTAGTTTATGCAAAAAAAAAGACTAGGGCTGACATAATAGCAGTGTGCCAATATCTAAGAGGCTGCCACAAAGAAGAAGGGGTCAACCTATTCTCCAAAGCACCTGAAGGCAGAAGAAGAAGTAATGGATGGAAACTAATCAAGGAGAGTATCAACCTAGAACTAAGGAGTAATTTCCTGACATTTAGAACAATTAATCAGTGAAACGGCTTACCTCCAGAAGTTGGTATTCCAACACTGGAGATTTTTAAGAAGAGATCGGACAATCATTTGTCTGAAATAGTGTAGGGTATCCTGCTTGAGCAGGGGATTGGACTAGAAGTTTTCTTCCAACTCTGTTATTCTGTTACTCTGTTAAATACTTTTATATTTTGAATGTAGACCTCTGTACTATTGGTTTTCTGCCTAGTTTATTTGATACACTTTTAAAAGTAGTTCTTTCAGATTGCCAGTTCATTCTGTTCAGTGCTTGCGTGCCTGTTCTTGGTGCACCACAGGGGGGCAAACTAGCTTTACACCAATTAGCTAGCAGTACTCAGGTTGCTAGCTTTTCCAGGCTTCTCCACTCTTCTCGCCTTGCTTCAGAGCCGAGGTGGCGCAGTGGTTAGAGTGCAGCACTGCAGGCTACTTCAGCTGACTGCTAGCTGCAGTTCGGCGGTTCAAATCTCACCGGCTCAAGGTTGACTCAGCCTTCCATCCTTCTGAGGTGGGTAAAATGAGGACCCAGATTGTTGGGGGCAATATGCTGACTCTGTGAACCGCTTAGAGAGGGCTGTAAAGCACTATGAAGCGGTATATAAGTCTAAGTGCTATTGCTATTGCTATTCATGTCACCAGATCCAGTGTCGGCTTCTGCTGTCTCCACACACAAACAGAGCTACATATTTTCCCCCCACTGAAGTGGTACCATTTATCTACTTGCAATATTGCTTGCTTTCAAACTGCTGGGTGGGCAGTAGCTAGGGATTGCATGACGGGAGCTCACTCTGTCTCACGGAACCGAGCTCGAACTGCTGGAGTGCAGACCATTTCTGGCCAACAGTTCCAGTGCCATTAAGCCTCTGCACCATCATGTTCCTTTATCCGACTAATGAATCACAATCTCACACTGGTACAGAATCAGACTATTTCTAATTATATAGAACCTGCTCATTCAATATAAGCTGCATCTTAGTCATAATTCATTATTACCCCTGTCTAAACTTAGTGTGGAACAGAATGAGTCTAACTGATCCTACTATTACCTATTTTAGAAATGCAACATTTCTTCAATAAAGCAGGTTCCCTGGATTGTAATGATAATCTCAGTGTGGTATTAAAGCTTAAAGTTTCTGTTGGGATTAGTTATAGATTTTATCTTAGTGAATGCTAAAGTACAGTACATATGGGAATTAACTTGGTTCAGTTTCAATCAGAACAGATTTTTTGAGGCTGGAGAGAGAACAGTAGAAAAGTATTACTTTGGTATTTTTTTTAATGATTCTTATTCCTCTTGTGGATTTAAAGTTCTTTCACTTGCTACTTCATGACTGTAAGCAATTTTAGCACATATCCGTAAGCACACAAGCAGAGGAAAAGGAATTATATGTAGTTTTATTGTGGATAGATCTTTCTGAGAGCAAAAAGGATGGGAAAGAACCCAATGCAGAACTTTACTAATTATTACTAATAAATGAACTACAGTAAATTTGACACCAACTCAGTAATACCCCTTTTTTTTAATGATGGAAGAAACAGCTATAACAATGAGCTTGAGGGAGTTTCCAAAATGGCAGCTCACTCCAAATTCTCTTGCTTTATTCATTTAGAAGTCTGCAAAATAAAGGCTAAAATGATTCCAGTGATGGTAGGACAACTTGGGTTGTGAAATGTAAACTGGGGAAATGGTTCTAACATATCCCAGGAAAAAACATCAGACTTCTCTGTCCAGATGAACTCAGTGCTAAGAAACACTCAGTGCTAAGAAGCACAGGCCTATCAAACTCCCACGATTTTGGTAGAGGACATGAGATTGAAGAACACACATAACAACCTAGATGTAAGAAGGAATTTTTTCAGTTGCCTTTAAGAACATCTCTTTAAAACAGGTGTGTCCCACTCCCACCCATGGCCCATGGGCTCCATGCAGCTTTGGAAGCTAGTAATGTGGCCTCACAAGATTGTAAACTTGTGATTTATTTATTACTATGTGATTTATATACATTAACTATATTATACATTTTATATGTAGCTCAGAACAATTCCTCTTCACTCAATGTGGCCCAGGAAATCCAAAAGATTGGCCACCCAGGCTTTAAAGCAAAGACGGTTGGTTGCATTGTTCCTATAGTAGTGTAGAACTGGGGAAAAAAACCATCATTGTCTTCTAATCATGTTGTATATTGATATAAACCTTGAGCGCACACATGCACATTAACAAGGGACAATTCCATGTGTTCAGAATGGTAGCACCATTCCTAATTTGCCCCCTCCCCCCAAAAAACATTTAAATCTGAATGGCTATTAAACTCATATTTGATTTGTCAATAGTTATCACGATGGATTACATACACCAGTTGTAATATGGGCAACACATTCAAGAGCCATCGCATATGAGACTTCTGTTTCCAGAAGGTGAAGAGAAAACAAGGCATCATCCATTATTCTGACAAATTATGAAATGCAAATTAAATGACTGTTGCATGTTGCATCTTCTTGCAAGTGCTCTTTTTCCAGAGAGAAATGCCAGCTAGCAATAGGCTTGGCATGCATTATGCTAAAAGCCACCATTCACCACTGACTTTCTAAATAATGGAAATCATAATTAGTAGTGGCACTGCCAACAGATGGGCAAATGGAGTTTGCTATTGCCAGTAAACAAAAGATTGCCAACCCACTAACATGGAGGTTAGGCAGTTTAAACACTAAAACTATTTTTTTTAAATACCACTGACAATGTTTTAAGTGGAAAGACAATTAATTTCACTCCATCCATTATCATGGTTGGATAAGCAAGGGAACCAGTTCCTCAACAACATGACTTAACCTTCCTTTGTTTCCCTTCTATGGTAAACTACCATTATTTACTTAGAAAATAAATCACAGCAACAAGGTCTTTATATAATGTTTCAGAAAAGCTTTTATTGAAAGTTCTGTTTTATCTTTCCAAACATTCAAAAGAGGTTACAAAACAATCCAAGTAATAAAATCAATTCACTCCAACCCAGTTCTATCTCATTTAAAGAGGAATTACCTGGGTAAATAAGAACCACAAGGGAAATTAAGCCATAATTTTCTTAGAGCAATACCTGTTCTTTTCAACCTTGAGGGTCAAAAGTATTCTTCAGTAAGCACACACTGAAATACTCTTGTGAAGAACTTGGGATACTTTATTTAGTTTTCCAGAGTTTGGAAATCTCTAAAGCAAAACCTTAGACTTGTTTTTGTTTTCTGTTTAATTTAGCTTCCTTTTTTTTCTCTCTAGCTGTCAACATGTCCCATTATAGTCTTATACTTAGGTCAGTTTCTCAGTCTTCAAGGTGATCATTCATCAACCAACCAGAAAAGTATACAGAAATGATTGGATGAGAATCCACCAGTTCATAGATAGACAGACCTGCAGAAATATTTATATGTTTATATCAGGGGTGGGTTCTAACTTACCTCGCTGCTGGTTCGCTTCCTCCCGTGCCGCGTGGCTGCGCGCACATTGCACGCCACGTGGCCGCGCTGCGCAGGCGCGCATGTGCAGTGCCGAAAAATCCCCAAAAAATTCCCCCCCCCAAAAAAGCCAAAAACAATATGGTGGCGCATACGCAGTGCCGGGGACTCGGCTTCTGCGCATGCACAGGAGAAGAAAAAATAGTAAAAAATCCCCCCCCCCCAAAAAAATCCCCCCCAAAAAAAAACTTCCAAAAAAAAAGATGGCGGCATCCACGGACCAGCACCGACAGAACCGGCTCCGTGACATCAACAGCGGTTTGCTACCGGTTCTATAGAACCAGTACGAACTGGGAGGAACCCACCTCTGATTTATATGTATATTTATATGCCTAACTATATATGTACAAAAATTGCCTTCAAGAATTCAATAACTATGCGTATTCAACATGTGAATGATAGAACCCACCTTATGCCACAAAAATGTTATCCTTATGTGCAATCCAAATGATTGTAAGATCATTTTTGTACATTCATACTTTTGCTTCCATGTGACAAGAATTATGCCTTGGTGGGATTCTTGCTTAATTGAAAGTCAAAAAATTCATTTACTTGTATATGGGAAGGGTTTCCTATTACAAATAACTGTAATTGAAATAGGGATGATGTGATAGACTGATAATCTGATTGATTTCATGAAGTCTTACTGGGAATGGTTGCTTGGTGATTACTCCTGGTTTTGAATTCCAGAATAGGGTTACAGTTTTGTGTATTCATGGAAACAGAAGCAGAAATTCCAATGAAATTAAAACAGCAGATGGAGTTCATTGTACTGGAAAAATATCCAAGGAGTCATCTCACCCTAATGGGATTGGCCCATCCAACTCATTCCAGTGGAAGAGACTAATTTTGATCCTGTGTGTTAAAAAATTTCAGCTGGTGGGGAATATTCTCCTGTTAGAGCTGAGGTTGGTTCCCACATGCCTGGCCTTCCAGAAGAACTTTAAAACCATGCTCTGCCAGCTGGCTGGGATAGCACCAATCTATTCTAGGAGTGGGAGATGGATAGAGGGAAGATCCCTATCTCCATGTCACATGTTCTGTTGACTTTTTAGTCTTTATTTAATCTTTCTTCATTTTTGTTTTGTCTTTTTATTATGCTGTAAGCCATCCAGGGTCACTGCAACAGTGAGATAGGTAGCATATACATTTAATAAATAAATTAATAAATAATAAATTCATTTCTATCATAACATATGACCATTAGAAGAGGGACTGGCCACTATATCAACTATGGTAACTTTTATTGGAGACCAAAGTTGAGGGTGTACCTCCGTAGACATCAGCTGTTGTGAAAATATTAAAATTGAAGTGGAGAAAAAAATCAGAGCCATAGACTAAAATCCACAAGTGCTGACTTTGAAGCATATTTGCTAATAGAAGAATGAGCAATATTGTTAAGATTAAATTTTTTAATCAGGCTGGGTAATAGGGAGGGAGGGAAAGAGAATAAATTTGATGCTACTACAATACTGAAATCTACCTTCCAATTTCCTGAAAATGTTCCTGCTTTATGAAATAAGACTCTTCTTTTCAGAGTTCTCAGAATTTCTTCAGAATTCATTATAATAGTATACAGCCAATCAGTGTTTATTGGAGTCTCAGACCACTACAGGAAATAAGCCCATTAGTGGCCTATAACCACATCTTAACACTCTAACTTAAGAAACCAGCAAAAATTCCTTACCAAAGTTGAAATATATCTATAAAGCATCCTGACTAGGATTTATAATAAAAGTCAGGGAAAGGGGATATAAGTCTAGGCAGTACATGAGATAATATCTAGGATTACGTAAAATATGATAATATCTAAAACTACATAAAATAGGCTTATAAAGCAGTAGCTTGAGATGTCAAGGGCTGGTGGATCTCACAGGCTGAAATGAAAAACCTAGCAGTGTGTGCTGTAATAAATGATAGTTAATCTACAAGTAGCATCTGGGCATAGTGATCCGAATATCTGCAGATCAAAGGGATGATAAATCTAATTCAAATCCCTCTATAAAAGGAGCAATGAAGAAGTTTCTGTTTGGTGGTTTCCACTTCTCTAGAATTATAGAGACAGAGTCTTTCAGTCAATACTACTTTTTTAGATTTACTATCAAAACCACAGAAGGAAGAAAATAACAGTGGCCACCTATGGCTGAGGATTTCTAATTATGCAAGATAGTTAGCTGGAGAAACTATATACTGTATCTAGGATTTTCTGTTAACAAAAAGGCCATAGGCCTACTAAATGGTGGAATGTTCACACATGCTGTGATGACCCAGGACAAGTCCCGAAGGCAATACAGCCAGCTGATAGTTCAAAACTTCCCTTTATTGCTCCAACTTCCCCCAAAACGCTCCCACATTTATAGCAAGTTCCGGAGCAAAGCGCTCACACACACACATATACACACACAGCAGCCTCTGGCTGCGAGGAGTCCATCAAAACGCTGTTAGCACAACGGCTTCAAAGCAAGAAGTCCAGCGAGGCAAAGGAACAAGGCAATGAATCCACGAAGCAAATAATAAGGCAATGAGTCCACGAAGCAAGGAACAAGGCAAGAAGTCCTGCAAACTTCAGATGTCAGCAGCAGCACACAAAACTCCACAAATTCATTGTGAAGAGGGGCATTTGTTCCCGACAAATGCCCCTCCCCACAGTGTCTCCTTAAGTTTCAGTCCCCAGGTGGGCCTTGTGAAGAGAGGTGGGGCACTCTCCTCCCGAGTCGTCGGGTCGGCCTGCACTGCTCCCACCTCCTCTCCACTCTCCATGCTCAGGGATCAAGAGGTGACGGTCCTTGCTCATCGCCTGAGCTCCATCGCTCCTCATTTCCACTGCCTGCCCTCTCTTGGTTGTCCTGCCCCCATTCCTCCCTGCTGGCAAGCTGTCCAAAGCCAGAGGGGCCCAGGGCTGCCTTGTCCTGCTCCTCCTTGCATTACTCCAAAGCCAACAAGGCCCCTCAGGCCCCTCAGGCCCAGCTCCTGCTCACTGTCCTCTGCGGATTCAGGCTCCAACGGGCGCATGACACATGCCAGCATAAAGGCCTTTGCTTCCTCGGGGTGGTTAGATGTGTAAGATAGCCAGCCAGTTTGGGGAAATAAAATGAAAAATCCTCCAGGACATGTACATAAGAGACACATGTATTGGGAATCCATTTTTCCCAGATATTTTTTAAAAGAGAATGGTGGGTATTTTTTGTCTCTTTTTTAAGACAAAGGTTGACTATAATATTCTCACACATGCCAACACCGCATGCAAAAATAAACAGAGAGTAGCTGGAGCCTTAAACCAAACCAGATATTATTTATCTTTTATAAAATATTTAATACATTCCAAGGGAAAAAAATATTTGTTATTCTAGATCAAATCAAGTATGAAAACTTTATTAAATGAATGTGGAATTTGGTTAGATCCATTTAAAATTATTGACGTGAGAGAATTGTCTGGCTGCTTTTTCCAACCATGCCGGCTTTTAAATGTGCTACCTGAACTGTTGCCAGATGATTATAAACTCTGTGGTTTGTTTAATAGACCTTTCCAGCTGATTGTCTAGTGTTCTATAACAAGCCAAAATATTTTGGTAGGGGATATATTACATATTTCAATAAGTAATCTCATTTAAGATAAACCGTTTTTGTCAAGGACAGAATGACCCCCCCCCCCCAGTGTTATGAGGAAACACTCTTTGGAGGCAACCAAAAGAATGATGCAGACTACAGTATGGTATTTCATAATAAAGATGATAAATCTGCAGGAAGATATTCCAGAAATAGAAGGAAAACAGCCACATTAAAAAGGCAGTAATTAGTTTTCTATTCTTTTAATGAATTTCTTCTTATGTAACACAGTTAGCAATTTCATCCATGATATTTCTACTAAATTTTTCATGTACTTAAAACTCTCAACTTTGAATAATGATATTGCTTCTATTTCCTGTCTGAAGAGGAAAGCCATACTCCTTCCAGCTAAAAACAAAGTGAATTGCCACATTTTGTTCACTTTTGCCACAGAGGTCTCCTCTGGCAGTTCCAACAATTGGAAGAGACTTTTGCATATGTGATGTACACAAGCAGAAGCAAAAACCTCTTCCAGTTAGTTACAGGTTATGCCACAAGAGATTCCTGCAGATGCATTGCAGATGCATAGAATCCACTTTGGGATATTGTATCTATTTGAGAAGCTTAGAGATGATAGGAAATGACACATTGAATGAGTTCATTTCATTTCTTCACCTTGACAAGGATAATTGTTTTGTCTTCATAGCCTGAAGCTTTTCTCTGCAGTGAAGCCATACTGTCTCAGTTAGGCCTTATCACTTACATGAGCACCACCTCTAAAATCATGTTTAAGAACTTCTTTTGCTCTGATGAAAGGTAAGAGAATGTCTTTCTACATCAGATATGGTAAAAAATAAATAAAACAGCAATTCAAAATGATGACCTGTAATGCCATTTATTGACAGATCAAAAGCAGGAAAGAACATAGGTACTTCTGAGAGATTCAATTTGATGTAGTGGTCAAATTGCTGACCTAGAAAACAGGAAACTGGATTATAGTCCTTCCTTAGGCATCAAAGCTGGCTGATTGACCTTGGACTGATCACTCTTACCATCCCCTCTCATAGGGTTGTTGTGGGGAAAATAGAATAGAATAGAATAACAGAGTTGGAAGGGACCTTGGAGGTCTTCTAGTCCAACACCCTGCTTAGGCAGGAAACCCTGTATCATTTCAGACAAATGGTTATCCAACATCTTCTTAAAACTTCCAGTGTTGGAGCATTTACAACTTCTGGAGGCAAGTTGTTCCACTGATTAATTGTTCTGTCAGGAAATTTCTCCTTAGTTCTAAGTTGCTTCTCTCCTTGATTAGTTTCCACCCGTTGCTTCTTGTCCTTCCCTCAGGTGCTTTGGAGAATAGCTTGACTCCCTCTTCTTTGTGGCAGCCCCTGAGATATTGGAACACTGCTATCATGTCATCCCTAGTCCTTCTTTTCATCAAACGGTTGTTGTGGGGAAAATAGGAGGAGGAAGGAATATTATGTATATTTGCAACTTTGATTTATTTATATAAATAATAAAGGTGGAATGAAAATGTAAGAAATTAATTAATTAAATAAATAAATCATCATAGCTGAATGAGTTTAGGATAGGAAGGGACCACTTATTTATGGCGTAAGGACACATATTAAATATTGTTGCTCAGATACACGGGAAATATAGATTGTTGGGTTATCATTTTCAGTCTTTCCTCTCATTTCCTGGTCCCCCTTTTGGGCAGCTTAGTTTAGTATACCATTAAGTGCATTAAGTCAAATAAAGTGTTAGTGCTCCTATTTGAACTGATTTTTTTAACCATCTTTTTTTTAACCATCATCTGAATGTTTGTCTCCAACTTTTAACAACATGTAATCATAATGGGGAATATGTGCAAGCATAATGTGGTTGATGTCTTTCAGGTTTTCCACATCCATCCCAGTTCAGGTATTATAGTACAATTTACAGTGGATTTGGTTTTATTGTTCCACAAGTAAGCATTGTTCCTATTTGTAAGCCATTGATGGCAAAACCTATACTTAAAAAGATTTCTATATTTCCCAACATAGTGCTGATAGCAGATTTATAATGGTATACTTGGGAGGGGAAGAATCAGCAGGTCATCTTACCTCTATCTGTTGGAGAATTTTAGAGGATTAAAAAAAATCCCACTGATGTGTCTTTGTAGGATTCAAGATTCTCAATCACTTGATTTCAAGATCATTGTGCAGGTTTGATCAAAACAGTTCAGGAGGTATCTTAGTCCTCATTCATAATGGTCATATGATTAAAAACTCCAATCAGCTTTAGATTGAGCTTTAGTCTTGATCCAGGATGGAATTGTTACTTAATATCTGATGTTATCCTCCCATCAGCTAGCTGTTCTCTAATTAATTAAATGTTGTTTTAATCTTTTCAATAGAATTGCCATTAAATTGGCCATGTCTTTATTCTGGTGTGGAGAAAATGTGCTACTACTTGACTACTATGCAAGTTTCCCAGGAACCCTTGTTCCCTGATTTTATCATCTAAAGTATTTCTTGCTTTTTCTTGCTGTTATCTAGACTATCGGCTAAAGTTAGACTGATGAGAAAATATTTTTTTCTAATGAATAGTGAAACTACATTACTGCCCTAATTTAAAACTTATTTCAGTCTAACCTCCCTGAATTGCTGGGTTGTAGATATAGTCTCACCTTTTCAGCTTTATACTGTAATTTTCATGTTATTTCTAGGTATTATTTCTATTAATCTAGAGCAGGAGTGTCAAACTCGATTTCATTGAGGGCCGCATCAGGGTTGTGTTTGACCTTGGGGGGCTGGGGAGGGGGCGTAGCCAGGGTGAGTGTGGCCAGCTCGACATCACTCATGGGGGGGGCACCTGTGGTGGCCTGGGCGGAATCCACTATCTCCAGTGGAAGAAGGCAAGACCAAGGAGAGCGCCAAATCCTTGTCCTCCAGAGGAACCTCCCTGTCCCTCTCAGGCCACAGAGGACCCCGGACAGCAGCACAGGCTGTCCAGAGCCCTAGGCAGCAGAGGGCAAGCACCCAGCCTTGCCCTCAAGCTCCCAGGGCACTGGGACCCCATAGTCCCGAGCTCCGTTTTCGCTGGCAGACCGATGCAGAAGGCCATCACACAGCCCTCCCAAGCTCCATTTTTCTTGGCAGAGGCACCAAGGGCTGGTCCTTCGATGTTTCCAGGGTGGCCCCATGGGCCAGATCTAAGCACCCCGTGGGCCGGATCTGGCCCCCGGGCCTTGAGTTTGACACCCCTGATCTAGAGATTAATTCAAGTTGGATAGCCTTCAGATTTGTTTATCATACTTTTAGAGCATGACCAAAGATCTTAAAACTATGTTGTGCTATTATTCAAGGTCATTTGAAGGGAAGGAGTGGAATTGGGCTGGTAAATATGTAGGTTGTGGATAATGCAGTAAAAAGGCAATCCAACATGTACTCAGAAGTATGCAACCCCCATCCCCCACCCCAGTATATACTAATAAAGCATTGTGGAATTTCAAATTTGAAGACAATAAGGAGCTTCAGAACTTGCAGGAGTAAGGACATAACACTTGTCTGCAACTCCTTGTAGAGCATTTTTATAAAGTTTTAATATGATCCTGTACAAGATATTCATTCCTTTACATAATTTAGAGGCTGTCCAAAGAATTTGGGCAGATTACACTTTAAAAGCAAGAAACAATAAAAATTAAGAAATGGCTCAAGGATGTCCAGAAGAAAAAGACATACATAACATGTTGCTGTAAGGAGTTTCACAAAAATTTGTACTTGTATCCTTGTACACTATGAAGTATCTTGTTTTCTTCAACTCCAAAGACATACACACAGCTGCATTCAAGAAACTTACATGAGATTGCAGCATAATATACCATGGATGGGAAATTAAAATAAGTTTACCACTACTTCTTTGGATTATATGTGTAATCATAGGAAGTGGGAGAATGAAATCTATTTTTCAAG
Source organism: Thermophis baileyi (assembly GCA_003457575.1). Classification (NCBI taxonomy): domain Eukaryota; kingdom Metazoa; phylum Chordata; class Lepidosauria; order Squamata; family Dipsadidae; genus Thermophis; species Thermophis baileyi. The sequence continues at coordinate 793,425 of QLTV01001804.1, read as the reverse complement.
CTTCTATGTCACATCATAATCAATCAAGACTGGAAGCCATGTTCTCTCCTCACTATAATTGTGTGGTATGTTGTGGAGACGAAAGTTGAAGGACAAGCAGAAATTGTTGCTCCTCCGTCCCAAGGAGACACAATCAGACATATTGCTTTTTAGTCATATATTTCCAAAGAAAATATAGCTTATTTATTTATTAAAGAATGTACAGAGCATTGATTTTCCTTCTGAAAGCTGATGCCCCAATCTAGAATGCTTTAAAAATGCAACATATAAGAAATTCCCTTGGACTAAGTAAGTAGTCTCACCAGTTATTGCATGTTATTGCAATTTCTAAATATACTTACTTTTTTACAGGGAAAAAATCTATAAGTGATCTTAGAAAGTCACTCAACCTGAGATATTTTGCAGGCTATCTCTAATTCAATGGATAAATGTTATAAAATCCATCCAAAACGTATTTTTCAAATTGTGGAAGGTGACAATATCAATAGCAATAGCACTTATATCAGTGGTTCTCAACCTGTGGGTCGCGACCCCTTTGGGGGTCAAACGACCTTTTCAAAGGGGTCGCTGCGTGCGCTAGCCCGCCATCTTGGAAATGCTCCCGGTTCGCCCGTGCCTGTGGGTCGCCAGACAGCCAGTAGCCACAGAAGCGGGAGACTTCGCCCACCCGCCCGGATGCTGCCATTTGGGTTCTTTTACCCTCTGCGCATGCGCAGAACGCTTTGCGCATGCACAGAGGGTAAAAGAACTCAAATAGCGGCGTCCGGGCAGGTGGCCGAAGTCTCTCGCTTCCGTGGCTACCGGCTGTCCAGCGACCCGCAAGCACGGCCGAACCGGGAGCATTTCACCCCTGGTGCCACGTCCCCTTTGTCACCTCATCGCGCACGGGGAGGGGGAGTGGCAGGGTCCCGGCGGTGGGGTGGGGGTCGCGGGGGTCGCAGCATTAGAAAGGTTGAGAACCACCGACTTATATATTGTTTCATAGTGCTTTACCTGTCTAAGCAGTTTACAGAGTCAGCATATCGCCCCCAACAAACTAGGTCTTCATTTTCCTGATCTCAGAAGGATGGAAGATTGAGTCAACCTTGAGCCGGTCAG
>QLTV01001804.1:737669-758127 GCA_003457575.1 Thermophis baileyi | reverse complement strand
ACCAGCGTGCCTACCCCTACTGTCCTACTGTACCCATTTTTATGTACTCATTTTATGTGTTTATGGCTATGTTTTGCTTCTTTATATCCATTTATTTGTGCCATTTTTTCATGTGTCCTGTTTCCTTGCACTTGTTGACAAATAAATAAATAAAAGAGAAAGAAGAAAAAAGAGAGAGAAACACCGAGAGAGAGAAGAGCGGTAGAAATAAATAAAGAAAGAAAGAAAGCAAGAAAGAAAGAAAGAAAGAAAGAAAGAAAGAAAGAAAGAAAGAAAGAAAGAAAGAAAGAAAGAAAGAAAGAAAGAAAGAAAGAAAGAAAGAAAGAAAGAAAGAAAGAAAGAAAGAAAGAAAGAAAGAAAATACGCCCATTTCCTATTACTGGGATGATCTGTAAAATCATTGGCTTCAAGAAAATTTTCAAAACGCTCTATTCCCATGTTTCTGTTGTCTGATTGAAAGGGGCGAAGGTTTTCAAGTCAGCCATTATGACTGCGATCTCGCTGTTCGTGTGAGGAAATTACTCACGTCTCTTCATCCGTGACTGAGTTCTTGTTATTAATCTCACCTCAGTAGAGATTACTCGGCTTTGTTATTATCTGCCATCTCAAAATCCCACCTTCATCGCCAATATTCTGTTTTAGTGACAGAATTTGGACAAACTGAGACGAGGCAGATTAAATATAACCGACTAGACTTTATTCATTAACAAGCAACTTCTATAATGGCTATAACTGAACTAACTGAACGTTCCATCTGACAGCTCCTTTTATATGTGAGCTGTCAGGCGTCTCAACCAATCAGCACTCGTTCTTTTCCCACTCGTGCTGCGCAGGCCAGCTTGTAACCTTAAAACGCTACAGCAACCATAATCCAGCAAAGCTCTGCTTGGGTTGAATAAGATGGCAGGGAAATTCTCATGACAACAACATAATCACTTGCTCTGGTCCTAAACAGACACCTCAGTTTTCTCTAAGATAACAAAGTTGAAACCTCTTATTTTTTTATTACTGTTAATGTGGTACTGATTTGCCCAGATTCACTAATTCCTTATTTATTACTCGACTCCACTGCATACATTAATTTTAATCTTTACAGCCAAAATAATTTATGGTACCAATTTACAGTATTTGACTTTCCCAATGATATTTTCCTTTATCTATTTTATGTTCCTTTGCTATGGAAAATGTAACAAATGTAGAATGTAGAATCTTTTTAATTATGATATTCAGAATTTGGAACATCCTGCCTAAGGCCTATGACTGGGCTTGATCTCTGCTTGCTTTCAAAACAATAAACATGGGTATTGTTTCAGTCTGATCTTTTGAAAGGGGCCTTTTGTAAAATGCTTCCTTTATTCTATTACTTGCATATTTTAAGCACTGCTCTCTTTGTTGGGCTCTGTGTTTTAAGAGACTCATTACCATTAGCTGCATTAAATTACTCCGTGCAGAAAGATAAATTAATATACTGAAATGCAACATGTGAGAGACGATAAATTGCCAAGGAAATCATCTGCCAACATTTTCTGTTCCTGTCGGTAATGGACTGGTAAGAACAGTAGGCAGTGAAAAAATTCCTGATCAAAAGTAGCTAGCACACAACACAAAAGAAAGGAACTCCAGATGGACTGCAAGTAATTTCCAGTGGAGCAGAAATCAGTGTCTAGTAGTTGGAGAATCAATAAAAGAGATAAGTACTGACTTGTCTCCTGTCTATTAAAGGTCCTAATCATTGTTCTCGTTGGCAAATTGTTTGTCAGCCTGGGATACTGGATGGTTTTTATTTTTTACTTTTTTACATTTTAAATGAATGAGCTAGATTAACCGGATTAAAATGGGCAAAAAGATAGCTTTCTTTTTAGTTTTGCTCTCTTGATTTTCCCTATACAATTCTTGGCTTAAAAAACAAACAAACTATACTGAATGAACGTAGAAGTTACATTAAACCCTACGAACCTGAACAAATGCAAATAAAAGTAAACATTCTAGTTCAAAGTTGTATCAACCTTGAATGTGTGTGCAAAACGTCCATTGGAAAGTATGAGTTTTTGTGGCTTCTTGAAGAAAAATAAAAAATACAGAATTGAAGCTTATGCACTGCTGCTTCTTTCATTATAATTCTAATAGCTCATACTGCTACCTAAGATAGCAAGTTGAGGGACTGATTGCTATCTGGCAAAGGAGATCACCATTAACTCATAGAAGGCTTTTGCTCTGTTAATCTCAGGCTGAGCAAAATAACTGCATGTGGCTGCATAAAGAAAACAGGATAAAGCAAGTCCAAACTCTCATAGGCTATAAGATTACAATCACAAAAAATATACCCAGCTTAATGATGATGTTAGCATTAGCTGTGCATGATCCAATACTATTTTATAACAGCTAACATAATTTATGAAAGCATTATTTTTGATCTGCGTCTCTGAATTGAAAAAAAAAAAAAGGTCACAGAACAGAATAAACTATCCATACTAAATCAATGATTGCTAATTTAAAACATTTATGACCGTCACATTTGCAAGTGTATGATGGACTCCTTGCTGCTTTCCTTTCCACTGGCAACTATACTTCAGTAATCAAGAAACTTATTGGTTGCTACCTATCTGGGAACACACGCTGGTTCAATTTTCCAGCTCAAAATCAGATATAGTTTTCAGGAACACATGTTCAAAATTGTCTTCTTAATGGCTATAGAAGTCAAGGAAGATTTAGAAAAATGCTGTAAGGATGGAACAGACTGGGCTTCAAATAAGAAAATGATTTAATGAGAGTTTGACATTTTCCATCTGTTTCATTGCTTTATAGATGTTTAAGGTCCTTATTTATTTAACAATATTTAGAGACTATCCAATCAGACACACAAGTAGGTATTAGCAGTGGTGGGTTTAAACAGGTTCTGACTGGAGAACCGGTAGCGGAAATTTTGAGTAGTTCGGAGAACCAGTAAATACCACCTCTGACTGGCCCCACCCCCATCTATTCTCTGCCTCCCGAGTCCCAGCTGATCGGGAGGAAATAGGGATTTTGCAGTAACCTTCCCCTGGAGTGGGGAGGGAATGGAGATTTTGCAGTATCCTTCCCCTGGAGTGGGGTGGGAATGGAGATTTTACAGTATCCTTCCCCTGCCACATCCACCAAGCCATGCCCACCAAGTCACACCACACCCACCAAGCCACGCCCACAGAACCGGTAGTAAAAATGTTTGAATCCCACCACTGGGTATTAGGTCAGGGGTATCAAACTCAAGGCCCGGGGGCCAGATCTGGCCCATACGGTACTTAGATCTGGCCCACAGGGCCACCCTGGAAACAGTGAAGGACTGGCCTGTGGTGCTTCTGCCAGTGAAAATGGAGCTTGGGAGGGCCGCACGCAGCCTTCCTGAGCTCCGTTTTCACTGGCAGAGGGTTGCAGGAGGCTGTGGCAGCCGAAAACAGAGCTTGGGAGCCCGTTTTCGCTAACAGAGTGCTCAGGTCACCACAGGCACCCCCAACAAGAGTAACGTCGAGCTGGCCACGCCCTCCCTGGCCATGTCCACCCCGGCCCCCTGAGGTCAAACACAACCCTGATGTGGCCCTCAATGAAATCGAGTTTGACACCCCTGTATTAGGTAAAGACACTAGTATTAGGTCTTTATTAACTTTAATAATTAACTTTATTACACCTATATTCAATGTTTGGAGAATTTAATGGGTAGCTTTGATATATTAGATGACAAGCCCCTTGTGATGGCATGGTGCATAGTGTCTCCCAAAGCATTTGATAAAATGATCCCCTACTGAGAGGCCTGAGGAATTCAGCTTTTGGGTTTATAAAGAGTGTTTCTATTTAATCCCATTATGATTATATCAAGGTTTATCAGGGAGGTGGGTTTAGCCTTTCAATAATTTCTGATTTGCTAGCTAGACTCAAGACACTGGAACGCTACAGAGCATTGATTTGAGAAGATAACAATCTAGATGCAAGATTGAATGGTTTCCTTGTTAACCCTTTTGTTTCAGGTCTAACATAAGGTTTGTTAAGTTTCATATTTCAGGATTTTGGGTGAGAAGATCCAAAATCTCAAGACTTCGCAGCCAATTCAGTCTTTTGCAGTGAGGTCAACAAACATACACTACAGGAATTCCAAGAATACTATTTTATTGTTGTAGGATATAATAATAGAATCTTGAAAGATTGTCCTATTTTGTTCCTCATTGTACTAAACAAAATCAAGATACAGTTATTTTCAATGTTTTTCTCATACTTTCTTCAATGTCTGTATAATTGTTTTTTTTTATTCTTTCATAATATCTCTTTCATACATTCTCCAAGGCCACCTCTAAATTCCTTTACACAGACCTCTATTGGAAAATCAACACAATCAACATTGCAAGTTTTCAAAAATTCTTTAGTGGACTTGCTGACTATTTCCTTTTCAAGATGTTTTAAAAAAGTCAAGGGAATTGCCTCTCCTAGATCTGATCCTAACCAATATGATTGTTGAAAGTAGAAACAGTTAACATTTTGGAGGAAGTAACCTTGTAATTTTGGAGTTCAAGTTACTACACAAAAAGGAACTGAAATATAGTTATACATGTACAATGGACTTCAGAAGAATCAATTTCAACAGTTCAAGAGAAGCACTGGCCTATAAGCACTGGTTTTTTTTTTTTAAGTACAAAGATAGAAGGATGGGAATTTCTCAGAAACAAAATACTAGAAATACAGTTGCACATCATTTCAGTGAGAAAACCAATGGGGCTAGCTTAGGATACCATCATACTCAGCATTGGGAGTTTTCAGATGAACAAAGAGGGATATGCATAGGAAATGGATATAATCACTTCATCAAGTGCATCATCAAGAAGTTAAGGTTTTTTAAAAAAAGAATACACAAAAACACGAAAGAAACTTCTAAAGTATGCTAAAATAGTAAAAGCTGCTTTCTGACTATGTCAATAGTAAAAGGAAGAAAAAGAAAGGGGTGAGTAAGCTGTTAGAAAAACATGCTAGGATAGCTATAACTGACTGGGAGAGAGCAAAACTTCTTAACTTGAACTTGCTTGTCTTCTACCCAAAGTCAAAGAGTGTCCAAATCAAGCCAAGCAAAATAATTGGGGAAAAAAGGTGTTGGCAACCCCAGGTAAATGAAGGAATCTCCTTGAAGATTACCTGATTATCATGAACTAGTTTAAATTTCTAGGACTTACAATTACATACAACGATCATCTTTGAGAAATCATGGAGAATTGGTAGAGTTCAAGATTTCATGCTTTATTGCTGAATACTATTTCTCCAGTGAATGCAGCTTTCTCTTTCGGTAACATTGACATGCTTTCATTCTGTTATTCCTTAATAACATTTCTCTGAGGCATGTAAAATCAGCATTGTCATGAGATCCATATCTATGCTTAGTTGAAAGGTTTTGCTTATAACCTGTCCCTTCTGCATGGTCAGAAAGAAAACCATACAGAAGGGACAGGTAAGAAAAGCTATCCATGCTCCCTTAAAGTTCTGTATCACCAAGGTCCCATGGTTGGGGTGAACAATGACTAGTTACTAGGATGACTTTGATTTGAGGATAGGTCTTTTGATCGCTGAGTGATTGATTCTTTCCCTTTCCATCTTTTTTGTTCTCTTTTTCACATGCATCCTGTGATGCTGTTCTTTGCATATTCAATTACTCTTAAAAAACAGAGTAAGATTGGAACTGTATGCTAGCATGTATGGAACTCTTATCTGCAGGGGTGGACTTCAAATTTTTTAGCAAGGAGTTCTCTGCCCGGTTGCTGGGTGGGCGTGGTCATGGTGGGCATGGCCTAGTCAGCCTCCTGCACCATGGTGTGGGGGGGGCATTTTTGCCTTCCTCGGGCTCCGGAGGCTTTCCTCGAGCCTCTGGGAGGGCGAAAATGGCCTCCCCAGGCTATGGGGACCCTCTGGAGCCTGGAAATGGGCTGTTTACGGCCTTCCCAAACTTCTGGTAGGCCTGTTTTTCACCCTCCCCGAGCCTCCGCACGCACCTTACACTTACCTGCATCCAAAACGGGCCGCGTGGGGACTCCTGAGAGGGGCAGGGTGGAGTGGTAGGGCCAGCCAGGAGTGGGATTTGGGGGATCTCCGAACTGCACAGAATCTTAGCTAGAGGTTCTCCCGAACCCCTGCGAACTCCCAGCAGCCCACCCCTGCTTATCTGAAATCCCAAACTTTCTTTCAATACTAACAACTGCTGCAAATGTCAGCTTTGGGTGAAATCTATATTGTCAGAGTGGAATGTCTACAGGTAGTCCTTGATTTACAACAGGTCATTCAGTGACTGTTCAAAGTTACAATGGCACTGAAAAAAGTGACTTATTACCTTTTTCACACTTATGACCACGCAGTATCCCCAGGGTCACATTAAAATTCAGACATTTGGCAACTAACTCATATTTATGACGATTGCAGTGTCCCGGGGTCATGTGATCACCTGTTGTGACCTTCTCACAAGCAAAGTCAATGGGGAAACCAGATTCACTTAACAACTGTGTTACTAACTGAACAATGATTCATTTAACAACTGTGGCAAGAAAGGTCATCAAATGAGGCAAAACTTGCTTAACCAATGTCTCACTTAGCAACAGAAATTTTGGGCTCAATTGTGGTCATAAGTCAAAGACTACCTGTATTGTGTAAATAATATGCAAGTGCTGGGTAGCCATATCTTCCCAAAAAGACCAGCTTCCCCTGCCCCCATACCATAAACATGGAATTAAAAAAAAAACCAAGAAGCTAACTGCTTTATGTGTATGTGTGCCTTCAGGTCAGTTTTTGACTCCTCGTGACTGCCTGGACTATCCCCTTCAGTTTTCTTTTTTGGAAATGATTTGTCATTGTCTCTTTCCTAGAGCTGAGACAAAGTGACTGGCTCAAGGTGACTCATTTGGCTTCGTGCTGAAGGCAGGAATAAAACTCAGAGCCTCCCAATTTTAGTAGCATAATTTGGAATTCTTATACTGTCACTGTGATCATGTTACTTAATACTTTTTACTCATTGCAGCTCCATGTATTTATTGGTTGTTCATTTTCAGTCCTGATTGATGCTAGAGAGATTTGACATACAGTATACAGAGCTCCAGACAATATAAGCAGAAACAGTGGCTGGGTTCAAATAGTAGGACACAACCCAGAGTAATAAAATGCAATTCCTGAGGTCACATAACATTCTTCTTCTTCTTTTTGTGCCATATCCATCATCGGACATTGGCGATCATGTTGGCGATCCTATTTTTATCAACAGCTGCATGAAAGAGTGCTGCTGAGTTTTGTCCAAACCAGTCCCTTAGATTTTGAAGTCATGAAATGTTCTTTTTCTGCTTGGACCTCCTTTGCCTTCAATCTTTCCCTGGAGGATTAAGTGAAGTATGCCATATTTTTCTGGGTGTCGCATCACATGTTCAAAATATTCTAACTTTTGCTTTTTTATTTCCCTTGGTTTCCCCAGGTGGCTTATCAACTCCTCATTTCTGATTTTGTCAACCCAGTTTATACGTAACAGCCATCTGTAAATCCACATTTCAAATGCTTCTAGTCTCTTCAAGTGGCTTTCTGTCAGAGACCAACTCTCTACTCCGTAGAGCAAGATAGAAAAGATGTAACATCTGACAAGCCTGATTTTCAATCTTAGGCTTATGCTGTGACTGCAGAAGGCTTGACATAACATGGCACTCCAAATAAACCATAATTCTGAAAATCGGTAGCACCACCATCTCTATGAAGAGATATATAAAAGGATCTATCAAACATGAGATTCCAGATGCTTTATCATGGGAATTATAGGATGTCTGGCACCTCAAAGTCACCTGCCTTCCTAAGTCTTTGGCACTGTGGCATTCCTGCTGTTTGTTCTCCATGTCCTTCTACTCTCATTTAATTAAAGATGTTCCCTGCTTTCTCCATCATCACTGGCATGACAGATGCAAACAACTTTGAAGATTCTTGTCATCACTATCAACCTAAAACCAAAGCTGACTGTTGACCATAAGCTTTCTTCCCCATAAAACTGAATCTGCACTTTGTTTTAATGATTTGCTTTCTGGGGTAAGCACTGCACTCGCTGACAAGAAACAGTCTTATAATGTCAGGCAGCTTAATTACTATGGCTGAAGCATACTGTGATGTAAATTGGTGGTGCTGAGATTAACAACATGCTAGGTCTCTGGAAAAAAAAAAGGAATCATTTCACTTTTTTTTTCTCTTTTGGAAAAATGTGTTCCTTTTAGGGGATAGTTTGACTTCTTTGCAACTAATATTACTATAAGCAAACTTCATAAATACATATTAGCAATAGCAGTTAGACTTATATACCGCTTCATAGTGCTTTTACAGCCCTCTCTAAGCGGTTTACAGAGTTAGCATATTGCCCCCAACAATCTGGGTCCTCATTGTACCCACCTCAGAAGGATGGAAGGCTGAGTCAACCTTGAGCCGGTGAGATTTGAACCGCCGACTGCAGCTAGCAGCCAGCTGAAGTAGCCTGCAGTGCTGCACTCTAACCACTGCGCCACCTCGGCTCTTATCATGCATGTGTTTGTAATTTAGACTGGCATATTCTGTTCTGAATATCAGCATTAAAATAAAATACCTTTTAGTATATACTCAGAGTTTCTTGGTATGGTAATTATTGTTGAGTAATTCTTTTTGGCTGTTGTTGAATCATTTTATTGACTGAGTCCTCAATAGCAATTAATCACAGGAAATGAAATAGCGCTGTGGTTACTCCTAGGATATTTGCAATTGAAACTGATGTAGAAATCAAACAATTATTAAGAACAAAAGCTGGCATGGTCATATATGTCATATGAGGAAGGAGCGTGTTCTTAATGAAAATATAAATTGAATTTGTAGAATTCAAATTCAGGGTTTGAATTTCTGTAGGTTCAGAATAGAGGAAAAACTGAGCTAAATGTTTGGCAAAATGGAAGAAAATAGAAAGAAGACATTGAATAAGGTGAAGCTCAAAAAACATCCTACCCTAAGGCCTGGGAGTACAGCCATGCTTTTTAACAGTTCTGGAATATTATCATGGATGGAATGACAGGAATCTCTAGGAGGGTTATTAAAACAGAAGAAGCTGCTTCTGCCTGGGTCTATAGGGACTCTCCAAGTCCCTATAGACCCAGGCAGTTTTGATTGAAGGGACCTAAAGTACACTGATTTTCAACTCAGGTGATCTCATGGCTAGGGAAAAGGCTTCTTATAAATAGAATAGAAACAGTATTCCAGGAGATAGAATATTGATCTTCCTTTGAAGAACAACAATACCCAGGAACATAAGACATTTTAAAAAATCAAATCAGATTGTTGAGCTGACAAAAAAGAAACATCCCCAAATATCTATTATTTTACTTTTTGTGTGTGTTGCTTCAGTGATGATTGTAATAATTCTATAGCATAAAGTGCCCCAAAACAGACTACAGTATAACATTGTCTATCTAGTATGTGTCTGTGTGTGATATTTTTAAAAGCTATAAAAGAAAATTTGAGAGCATTTCAAAGTATTATTGTAACTTAAATCTGAAGGGAAGGTTTTGAAAAACTAAGCCAATTACAAGCTGAGTTAAATTCCTATGCATAGTTCACTTTAATTTTCAGTGAGACTCTTTTTGAAATTCCAAGTGTTCTCAGGATATGCAAGAAAGACATCCTAGTTTCACAAAATGTTGAGTGATATTTCCCAATATTAACTTGGCATTAGCATTACCAAGTTTCTTATTTTAGGTAGAAATAGCAGTAGCACTTAGATTTATATACCTCCCCACAGTGCTTTACAGCACTCTCTGGGTAGTTTGCAATGTCAACATGTTGTCCCCAACAATCTGGGTCCTCATTTTACCAACTTTGGAAGGATGGAAGGCTGAGTCAACTTTGAGCCCATCAGGAATGCCCATAGGACATTTTAAAAGTTCTACTGCATGGCTAGAAAAGATAGAACATTAAAGTTGGCCTCTCTGATACCGCAACTATCCTTCAATCTTATGCTGTTGTGTTGTTGGGATTCATTTTCTACTTTATAAGGCAAAACTGGAACATTTAAATCTGAGCTTCCAGAAGTTTACATTCTTCTGGAAAAGAAATGCTTCCTTTAGAAAGACCATGATTGTTCTAACTCAACTTGAGGATATATTTTCACCCATGTTTAATACTATATCTTTTGCAAGTTTGACCTTTTCAACATTCAGTGCTTGACTGATAGCTGTCCCCTTGATTTCTCTAAACAGAATAGCTTGTTAAAATGGAACATTTTATGGCAGCTCTAACCAATTAAACTGGAGAATACTGAAAAGGTCATCTAAGGAAAGAATAAGATGCCTACAGTGTGATGGCATGCAAAAATGTAGACCCTCCTGGTCAAATTGCATGTTTTAGTAAATACCTAATTTAGCAGAAATTGACCCAACAAAGTGAAACACATCTTTCTGCAAATTGGAATATATCATTACTTTTTACCTGAAGTTGCTTTTAGGCTTAAAGTAAGAAAATGGTGATTATGTCAAGGGTACACTCCGAGAAAGCTTTTTTTTGGGGGGGGGGAACGGTACAGACCAGCAACGAACAATTTTTGTCTTTCCTGTGGTTTGCCTGGGAAGCTTGTATTTTAAAAATTAATTTGCTTATTTCCTACTTTATTACTTATTACTAAACCTATGCTATCTTAGATAATACCTACACTAATATCTATGTCTACATCTTATCCCCAGTCTGTTCTTCTCTGTAGCTATCCCCCAAAGTCTTTAAACATCTTCAAGTTGGCTTCTGTTACTGCTCTGTTCTAAACTGCTGGTGAAGCTTTGGGTTGGCCATTTTTCAGTCTGTACTGAACTGAGAAAAGAAAGGTGCTTTACGAGCTTCTGGCTGGCTATAGCTTCACAGAATTGCTGCTGGAGTGGTGAAGCTTCTGGGCTCTGCTTCACCTTTCAACCTGTCTTCAGGAAGTCCAGGTATGCTTCTGCTTTATCACCAGTTGCCTGTGGAGCTGACAACTGCTCTGTTCTTTGGCTGCTAATTCTTCTTTTCTGTTCTCCCACATGATGCAAATCTTCCTCCAAACACAGGTACTCATTTTGTTTTTCTAATTGGAATCCAGGTGCATTGCAAAGCTCTTCAGGATGCCTTAATGTCTCCAGGAGAAAATAAAGGAAGACTCCTGCTGGCCACTGCAGGGTTTTTTTCCACAGACACCTTTGAGTTAGTACTTTATAACGCTTACTTTGGAAAAAATAACAGCTTTCAAATGCTTCCTGTTGGTAATGAAAATTCCTTCTACTTTTGCTTCCCCCTCCCCATACCCTACATTTGCAGAATATTTCTTCTACCTCAGAAATATTCCTAGGATAAATTTCTCTTTAAAATATTTTCCTTGCATGTGTTGTATGTTTAAGATTTCCCTGCAGATTTTTACTAATATTCTCATCTGGAGATTCTCAAGGCCATTGCAAAACTTTTATCTTTCTTTCCTTTAGTATCTTATGGTTGTTCAGGAGATGTCCTGGATCAAGATTTTGATGAAATAACTTTTCAGCTTCATTTTTTTTTTTACCAGCTATGGGACATTAGTTTCTAGGATACATTGTTAAGTAGTTCTGTCTGTTCCACCCACATGGTATTTACTATTACAGTGGCTGCCATCCTACCACAAAACATAATAGAACTACTGGAAAAATATATCCTTTACTTCAAGTAATTCACTCTGTTTTCTCACATGCCATTGTGGCTAAAGAGTTCAATTTTTGTTGTATCAGTCTAAAGCACTTTGTTTCAAAACAATTCAGGCTTATCAATATTTTTTCTCCTAGATGTGATTTTTGTGATAAGTTCAGAGAAAAGGTTCCCTTCTGACAATTTTCTCATCCAGATCATTATTATAAAAGCAACAGTCTGTGGTAGCCCCATGGACAACTATTCTCTTGTCAGCTGAGTCTGTAGATATAACCAGTTTCAGACAGCTCAAGCACAGATCTGTCTTGGACCTCCAGATCGCTTATTGATTTCATATGTCCATTTCATAACATTATTTCTCCCAGATGCCATCTAGAAGTATTTTTAATTATTAAAAAATAATTAACTTCCCCCTGTAAGTGTGAATTATCTTCATTTTCAAAAGCTCTGGAAGCTGTTTAGGGGTTTCTGTAATTGCTGAAGGTAAAGAGAACAACGATCAGAACTTGAGTAGTGCAAAGGGTCAGGATATTTGTTCACTTATCGAATTGTCTTTGCCTGGCTAATAGTCAGAATAAATTAATTACTTTTATAATCTTTATTAACAACTTTACACTAAAAAAAAGTAGCAGCAGATCTGTGGACAAATATCCAAACTTTAGCAATTGCCATTTTCATCATTTTCTCATTTTGCACCTGTAAACAGCTGTACATAAATACTAGATATTCATTTACATCTGCAGAAAGATATTGTATTTAACTTTATACCATAAATTGGTTTGGCAAGTCAATCCATTCAGGGATTCACTGAAACCTATAAATAGACAGGGATACCTACATTTTCCCATGCAACTACTTCTATCACCTAAGCCCCAACAAAAATGAGTACCTGACAATATGGAAATATTTATTTCTCCTTGAATATAACTAGTACCAAAAATGAAATGCTACACAGACAAACTAGAGATCTAACAGTTTAATAAGGAAAGAAATAGCACAGGTCTAATTCATTCCCATTAAACTCATGATATCCAATTATTCAATTTCCTTTTAGAAGATGTTGCATGAAAGATATTAGCAAATGTCATTCAAAGAAGTTCTGTCACTTTGTTCAACATCCTGATGCATGTCAAAAAAAGGTGTTAATAAATAATAAAGTTTGGACAAGTCATTAGTTTGTCATTATCAGTTGTGGACTTTTTGTAATTAGATATCAACAGGAGTTGTTCATCGACACATCACTGATTTTCACCTTCTAAGAATATTCTAAATAGGGTATGGCCTTAATTTAATAGATATAATAGAATTTTTTTCCTTTGTCTTTTCTATATCACTACTGGATGGTGAAGCCATGCCCTGTTATGGCAACGTCTTCAATAGAAAGATGCATTTTCTATTTTCTTCTAAGGAATAGCAACAGAGACTGTTGACATGAGTTTTCATATAATATTAGAGAAATGCCTTTAGTGAGGCTGAGGCTTTTTTTTTAATTACAATGATGGATACTCCAGTGGGTTGTAATTTCATTTGAAAAAGGAGTCAAGCTTTGGGTGTTCTTAGAGTAAATAAACATAAAAATTCATGATTTTTGAGCGTACACAACAATGTTTCCATAAGACTTGAAGCACTTGGCTTCTTCTTTGCCTCTATTAAGGCAAAGATTTGACCTTTTCACTTTTACTTTTACTTTTGATGGCTATAGCAGGGATGGGTTCCACTTACTTTCCCCACCGGTTCACATCGTGACGTTTTGCGCGCGTTCCCTTGCACAATTTTGCTTCCGCACATGCTCAGTAGCTGCAATCAGCCCGAAACACAGCTGAGGAGCTGATCAGCTGTGCTTTGGGCGAAGGAATAAAGGTCAGTATAAACCCAGGGGTGGGCGGGAGGGCCCTTTTTCAAGCAGCAGAACAAGAAAAACCTTCCCAACAGTAAAAAATTCACAAAAAAAAATCACAAAAAAAAGATTGCGGCGCCCACGGACCGGCACCGACCAAACCGGATCTGTGATGTCACCAGCAGGTCGCTACCAGTTCGGGCGATCCAGTCCGTACCGGGAAGAACCCACCCCAGGGCTATAGGGAAGATATGCATCCTTGAAGCCATAGCAAAGCAGAAATATATCTCATCATTCAATGCATTTGTGGTTGCTGCAATGATCAGATAATTAATCTTTTCACAAAATGTAGTGTATTTTTAGAAAGATATCAATCATTTTCTCACTCTGGTGAACTGCATAACATCCTTGTAATTTTTTTGCTTAAGTCAACTGAGGTTGAGTTCAGATCACAATGGATATTTATTTGATCATATCCTCTAACTTTGTTTGCTTGCAGGCTATACTCCATGTGGATTGTTATCACCAAAGTTCATTGTTGCATGAAATATGCAAAATATATCCTCAAGTAAGCTAGGATGATAGTATGCCAGATTAACTGCAAGAGGGAAAGGATCAGCACAGTATTACTTTCAGATTATTTTAGCAATGTTAGATTCTTTTGCCAATGTTATAAAATAGACTGTGTGAGATGAACAGTCCATTTGAAACAGAGCTATGGAATTCATATTCCTTTTTTAAAGAATACTGTATTCCGTTCTATATTGGTAAAATGCAGCTCATTTCAAATGATATTAGCACGAGTACATTCATTTATAATCATGTGAATTCCAAGAAGAAATTAGTGGTTGTCACTTCATATTAAAATCAATCCATTTTACAACCTATTTCTCTGGTGAAACATGTCCAATATATTTGCATTTCCAAAATGTTTGATAACTGTTCTTTCATCATTTGGGAAGGATATGTCATTTTCCAGATGTCAAAGCAATTTTAACTGTTACAATGAAATTTGTCATTTACAAATAAGACATCCGATGGAAATGATCTCCCCAGACAATGGAGTATGATCATTAAAACATCAGGTTTTAGACTTCAACTTGCCATCTAAAATATATTTGGGCTACTTGTTGTGAACTGAAATGCAGTTTATGAGAAAATACTTGGGAAAAAAGCATGAACTTATGTTATTCAGATTGTGTTTTATTTATTTATATTTACTTTTAGAATTCATAGATAATGCTCCAGTTCTAAAGGATACAAATACATTTGGAGTTAACATGCTGAAAAAGAAGTATCAAATTGTCCTACCTCTGTCAAGGTCATACTTCTGACTCTGTATACAGTATGCAGTATCTAAAGTGCTGGTCTAGGACCAAGGAACTCAGATTCAAGTCTATTTTCTGCCATGGAAATTCATTGGATAAATTTGGGCCATTCAGCCCAACCTATCTCGTTCACATCACACTCATGTTGGAAGCACTGAGGAACTTCCAAGTGGAAAGGATTTTTCTGATGACATCACCCAGGGAACACCCAGTTGGGGACTCCTTTCATGTCCCCAGCAGGAGCTGGAGCGAAGAACAGGAGTCTACCCCACCCCACAGCAGCACTCAGCTCTTGAACACTTGCTGCTTGTCAAACCAGACTCTTAACCACACGAGCAACTCTTCTCCTACCTATCTCATTGAACTGGTGCTATGAGGCTATGTCTCACCTAGTTGTAAATTACCATACTTTTTGGAGTATAAGACGCACTTTCCCCCCCCCCCCTAAAAAAAGGGGAAAATTTTGGATTTGGGTGTGTCTTATACACCGAATGTAGCGAAAAACGCAAGGCATTTAGGCGGCGATGGTCTGTGGCAATCCCTGCAGCCTGGAACAGCTGATTGGGGATATTCCGGGAGGCTGATCCACCCGCCAATCAGCTGCTGGTGCTGAATCAGGCTGCAATAATGTGCTGAAGCTGACCTGGCTGTTTGCTATTTGCTGCAAGGACATATCAGAGTTGGCAGCAGCAATCACATGCAGAAAGCACACACAAGTAACTGATTCAGCAGGATTCAATAACTTCTCTTTATATATAATATAACACATGAATTAAATATACAATACCAAAAGCAGGTCTTCCAACATGGTAGTAATATACAAGCAAAACACAAGCAGAGGAGAGTTTCAGTTTCAGTTTTAATTTCAGAGATCAGCACAGACTCAGAGCCACGCGCAGGCTCCCTGCTGTCTCCTTCCTTGTTGCTCACACAGCAAATACTGTTTCAGTTTCCAAACAGCCCCCAACTCTCTCACACACTGACAGGATGCTAGCCAGATGAATACCGATGGATGCTGGTAGGCAGAGGCAGAATTTTTTTTCTTATTTTCCTCCCCCAAAACTAAGGTGCGTCTTATACTCCAATGCGTCTTATAGTCCGAAAAATACGGTATATCTGTTGATTTAAAATGTTATTTAATCTTTGATAATATCTGATTGTACTATACCAAAGGAAGATAGGGAATATCAGATTTGATATATCAAAAGATACAAGATTTAAAATCAAGTTTTAGGGAGATTTTTTAGCTGAAAGCAAATCAGAGATACCAATTTTTTAAAAAAACATACATATCTGCCTATGCAAGTCTTGCTGTAAAGTTGGACTTCTATTCCCCCCCCCTTTATTTAGAAAAGTATGAACTGAATTCTAGGAATACTTAACATTGTGTGGGTATACACACATGCACACACTGAAGCATATACATATGCATATACATGTTTTATTAGAAATTAATATCTGAGTTCCAAAACTACCGGTATAAAGCTGGTTATAGCAATTGGATAGATGATAGATAGATAGATAGATAGATAGATAGATAGATAGATAGATAGATAGATAGATAGATAGATAGATAGATAGATAGATAGATAGATAGATAGATAGATAGATAGATAGATAGATAGATAGATAGATAGATTACCATCAAAATGAAAGCACTTTTAAATATTAATTTATTTCTATGATGCAATTAAATACCTGTTTAGAGGGTTATTTTGATCAGAGAATAAACGAAAATTATAAATGGTAAAAATGAATAAATAAGATGTGCAAAATAACAAATTATACATGTCTATTCAAAAATAAATTCCATTTATTTCATTTAAGGCTACTACATGAGAAGGGGCTCATAGCACTATAGATTTAACCATTCCCTAAAAAATCAGTAGAATTTAAACATTCTGAATTTTACATGAATCTCACATTATCTGTTTTAAACAATATTTTAAAAATGGTAATATCCAAATTGTTAATATTTCAGGATTGGCTGAAGAAAATATTCTCAACTGTGCTGCATAATAACACTGCAACATTTCCTTCCTCTGCTGAAGCTGGGGGCATATTTAATTTGTCTTCTCCCTGAGCAATTCACACAATCCTCCTGTTCTATATTAGCTGCATTATACATGCTCAGAACTGACTGACACAATGACAGCTCTTTTAGTCAGAGACTCTATTGGTTATATTAGAACCCGATAAGAAGAAGCCAGTTGAGTGACAAGTGTTGTCAGCAGGTGACATGTCTTTTCTCTGGACTGAAAATGAATAAAACAGCTAAATCCTCTGGGTTGCTATCAAGCATCACTGACCATATCCCTGACTGCAACATAGAGGGCAGTGCACATATTTGACTTTTCTCTCAGGACTATTCAGGATTGCACCCTGTTAGAAATCTCCCTGCCTCTCTCCCTCTTTTCCCCAAATTAGGCTGTTATTTAGATAAATAAGAGTTCTGTGAACCACATATTGTTTCTCCTTCACGTTGGAGCCAGTGTCAATATTATTGTGCAGAATAAAACTTGAGTAGCATTGTCTGCAAAAAGCAATTGCAGTGCCTCTGTTCTTAAAGGCAGGTATGTTCTTGGGGACATCTGTCAAGTGTAATTATACCATTAAATTAGCATGAATGACAATTTGTATTAAGAGATAGGGATAATTTGCCCCAGTTTTGGGGGGAAGCCTTAGAAAATACACTATTAATTTGTCTAATATAAAAAAAATGTGGGAGCTTTCTACAGTTGGTCCATGCCCCCATTTTGATGCAAGATGGGAATTTTCTTATTAATCACAGCTCCTGTTTGACACTATGTGGCAGCTATGGCTATCAAAGTCTTTGCAGTTATATGTAAGTTGACTCATTCCTGGCTCAGCAGGCTCTCTTCATAGTCGCTCATGCCTTGATCACCTGTTGGTTGGAATAATGCAATTCACTCTACCTGGGGCTGCCCTTGAAGTCCACTCAGAAGCTACAGTTGGTCTAGAATATAGTGGAACAAGCAGTGAGGGATAAGCCTCAAAATTCCCATTTAATGTCTATGCTTTGTGAGCTGCTATGTATAATTCAAAATCCTGGTTGAATCTCCTCTATAAAGCTTGATGTGGCATACAGCCCAGATAACTGTATTCATAGTTCTGCCCTTTGAGGCTTGCTTTGGGTCCCATCAATCAAGCAATATGATCTACTGGGATCCAGGAATGGCCCTTCTGAGCTACCCACCCTGATCTCTGGAACAGAATTACCCCTGGTGATTAGTTAACTACCTCAACTATCTACTTTCATGTGAGCTCTAAAAATTTGGCTTTTTCTCCCCAGGATGTGGGTTTAGACTGTTTGATGGGCCACTTTAGGGTGAGGTGGATATATGGCATATGTTTTATTTGGGGCAACTCTTGCAGTTGTTTTTAAGAAACCTGAGAGAAGTGCTTATGCTTCTCCTCTTTTATTTCACTTCCACTATCACTCCCTAAGAGCTACTCTGATGTAGTGATTAAGGCACCAGACTAGAAATTAAAACACTGTTCTAACCCTTCCTTAATCACTAAACCAGTTGGGTGACCTTGGGCTAGTCACTCTTTTTCAACCTTAGAAAGAAAATAATGGCAAACCATTTCCAAAATGTTGCCAAGAAAACTACAGGGACTTGTTCAGCATTGAGTCGTCACTGACTCAAAGAGACATAATAAGTAAGTTCACTTTTTTTTTGCTATCATTACTCTGAAGAAGCTAAAATAGAAAAAGTAATTATTATCCAGAAATGGGTAAAACAATTTCTTATATTGTTTCTTACCCAGATTTTTAACTTTTTTCTCTAGAATAGCCTCTCTGTTCTCTTTCTCTGTTTTGGCACTGCTGCTGATATACATCTTGAGCATTAAGCATAGAAAAATATGGTCAAACTAATGACAGTGGCAGCAGTTGAATTCTTTTATTTTCATAGGTAAAGAACCTTCTTGTGCCCTATCAGTAGGACTATATACCAATGATTGAATAATTTGACCATACCTAAAATAAGAATAACTGCAATGTAATCTCTTTAATTTCAGTAGGAGTGACAAGGAGCAAACAAATACTGAATTTGTCCTCTGAATTTGTACATGGTACAAGGTCAGAAGTATGTTCTGAACAAAGCAAGGTCAAGAACTGACTGGAGCATAACAATCACCCCAGAAGTATTCCTCTGGCCTTTCTGTTATAATCCACCAGAACATTTGACCTAGTGGTCTGAATTAACTGCCACCCTTTATTTTGTTGGTCATCTCTCTTCTTTCAATTTACTGAGACATTTCATTTCTTCTTTTGACAGAGCAGGCTATATGAAATTGAATGACTGCTTTGTGCTTTATACAATTTCATCTGAGTAACAAGAAATCTTAGTAGCCACACAATCCCGCTCAAGCCAAGATTTCAATTACTGTTCAGGAAAGGCAGAACAAGTGGGACAAAATTCCCAGGATTAAAAAAAAAATGTGGGTCTTCAATCACTTTCTGAAATGTCTCAATAATACTTACACTTTCAAGGTAGTAGGAAACAGGCAAAACATTTCTTCAGCATCCAGAAAACCCATATTTCATTTCCAGTGCCATTAGCTGATTTTATTCTCAAATGGCACACACCAAATAGCAAATGAAATGTGGTACAGTTACTTCCTATTCATTTAATTTCCTACACACTGAAGGAAAGTTTTACTAAAGTTTTGTGCTCACTGTCTCTGCATGGTTTTTTGATATTGCAACTGGACGACTAGAGTTATAAGATTACATGAAAGCATAACAAAATATGATGTCTCCAGCAGGGGTGGGTTCTAACTTACCTCGCTGCCGGTTCGCTTCCTCCCGCGCTGCGTGGCCGCGCCACGTGGCCACGCCTCATGGGTGTGCGCGCATGCGCAATGCAAATTTTTTTAAAAAAGCTGAAAACAAGATGCCAATGCATGCGCAGTGCTGGAAACCCAGCTTCTGCACATGCGCAGAAGAAGAAAAAAAATTCAAAAAAAATTCAAAAAAAAGATGGCGCCGCCCACGGACCGGCACGGACCGAACCGGATCAGTGACATCATCATGACATGACCAGTGGATCGCTACCAGTTCGGGCAAACCAGTCTGAACCGGGAGGAACCCACCTCTGGTCTCCAGGCTGGACCAGTATGTGAATTCATGAAGTGGGCATTAAACATCCCACTTGATATAAAGTGTTCAGTCTACTGGCAAACTGAGTCAGAAAAAAGTCAGCCTGCTTAAATATTTTATCCTTCAATTGTCAAGATAATAGGAGATTTCTTCTTGCGTGGAAGTTTAATTCTAAAACATGAATATAGAACTTATTATTATTATTATTATTATTATTATTATTATTATTATTATTATTATTATTATTATTATTATTATTATTAATTAAATTTGTATGCCGCCCAACTCCCAAGGGACTATGGGCGGCTCACAACAACATAAAAAACCATTAAAAGAAAACATAATAAAAACATTTAAAAACAGTTTAAAAACTCATACACACCATTTCATGGCCGGACCTTGCCAATTACAGAGGCGAGATCAACGGCCCCAAGCCTGCCGGAAGAGCCAGGTCTTCACCGCTTTCCGGAAGGCCAGGAGGGTGGGGGGGGT
>QLTV01001804.1:712171-723644 GCA_003457575.1 Thermophis baileyi | reverse complement strand
ACTGATGTTGCAGAGCCCTGCAGTCAGCTCCCGGTAGAGAGCGCCGGGCCGAGGCTCTGCCTCCCGGCCACGCATCCTTCGCTCGCTCGCTCGCAGGCTCGGGACGCTCATCCTCCACCTGTCTGAAGGATTATTAGACCTGTCTGAAGGATGCGGGGAGGGCAGGTGGAGGATGAGCGTCCCGAGCCTGCGAGCGAGCGAGCGAGCGAAGGAGGCGTGGCCGGGAGGCAGAGGAGGCAACTTTACTAAAAGTTAGTGGGACTAAATCAAATGCAAAGTTCTTTGCTTAAAACAGGGGTGTCAAACTCGATTTCATTGAGGGCTGCATCAGGGTTGTGCTTGACCTCAGAGGGCTGGGGGGCATGCCAGGGGATGGGTATGGCCATGGTGGGCATGGCCAGCTCGATGTCACCGGTGTTGGGGGCACCTCTGGTGGCCCGGGCGGGGCTGGGGGGGATCCACTTATGCTAGTAGTTTGTTTTGCTAGCACTCTGTGAGCGAAAATGGAGTTTGGGAGGCCCCACACGCCCCCCCCCGTCTCCATTTTCCTTCCTTCCTTCCTTTTCTTCTTTTTCCTTCCCTCTTCATTCTTTCTTCTTCCTTCCCCTCTTTCCTTATTTTTCCTTCCTTGCTCTCTTCCCATCTTCTTTTTCTTGTTTTTCCTCTTTCCTTTTCTCCTTTCCTGTCCCTTCTTGCATGCCCAAATGCAAAAGGGGAAACATTTCTCCATTTGTTTTGTTTTTAGTTTGTTTTGATAGCCCTCTGCCAGCGAAAATGGAGCCCGGGGGGGCACACGTGCCCCCTGTGCCCCCCGTGCCCCCTGTGCCCCATTTTCAGCCACAATGGCCTCCTGCAGCCCTCTGCCAGCAGCCCCTCCTCGAACTCCGTTTTTGCTGGCAGAGGGTTGCTGGAGGCTGTCGCAGCTGAAAATGGGCCTCCGTTTTTGCTGGCAGAGGCACCGTGGGCCAGTCCTTTGCTGTTGAGGTGACATGATAGCAGTGTTCCAATATCTCAGGGGCTGCCACAAAGAAAAGGGAGTCAAGCTATTCTCCAAAGCACCCGAGGAACAGACCAAGAAGCAATGGGCGGAAACTAATCAAGGAGAGAAGCAACCGAGAACTAAGGAGAAATTTCCTGACAGTTAGAACAATTAATCAGTGGAACAACTTGCCTCCAGAAGTTGTGAATGCTCCAACACTGGAAGTTTTTAAGAAGAGTTTGGACAACCATTTGTCTCAAGTGGTGTAGGGTTTCCTGCCTAAGCAGGGTGTTGGACTAGAAGACCTCCAAGGTCCCTTCCAACTCTGTTATTCTGTTATTATGTTTCCTGGCCAGCCCGCAGGCCTTGAGTTTGACACCCCTGGCTTAAAACAAAGCAAACAGTGCTCCTTTTTATTGTTTTAAATTGAGCAATATCTATACAATTTACTTGTCAATCAACATAGAATTGGTGTAGCATTATTAATCTATCTATCTATCTATCTATCTATCTATCTATCTATCTATCTATCTATCTATCTATCAAACTTTCTCTTATTATTAGTAAATTAATAAATTCATAGCAGTTATATAGTTTTTTTGGCAGCAGCTCTATATACACTTTCCTATATGTCTACATACACAGGAGCAGGCACAGTAGCAATAGCAATAGCACTTAGACTTATATACCGCTTTACAGTGCTTTACAGCCCTCTCTAAGCGGTTCACAGAGTCAGCATATTGCCCCCAACAATCTGGGTCCTCATTTTACCCACCTCAGAAGGATGGAAGGCTGAGTCAACCTTGAGCCTGGTGAGATTTGAACCGCCGAACTGCAGCTAGCAGTCAGCTGAAGTAGCCTGCAGTACTGCACTCTAACCACTGCGCCACTTCGGCTCTCAGTAGAACCAGCTGAAATGAAATGGTTTACAATTCATTGATTTCATGAATCTGTATTGGCTTAATTTGCCCATTTGTATCAAGGCTACTTCACAGTACTTCACTTTCTGGTCAACTATAGAAGCTCAGAATCAAGGAGAGATCAAAAGCTCAGAGACAAAGAAGTCAAAACCATGTAGAGATGTTGACTCAACTTTGGAGCCTTCACTTTATCCCATCTTTTCCATCCTTTCAGGTTTTGAATTAATTGCACTGTTTCAGACTCTGGAAAAAAAACCCAGCAGTGCCACTGCTTGGACACAGAGCAATCAGAACATTTCATATGAATACGGCTCCAAGTCTGGACACAAGAGCTACTCAGCCATTTTGTTTCTCTATACCTAGAATATGGCCTTGTTTTGAACACTCAGTATTTTCAAATTGACTTATATACCTTGCAATCATATTTTGCCTAATTCTTTCTGATATACTGCTATCTGGGGAGTCTACCTAGCTGGGTATTGAAATGATTTCAAGAAAAAGACTAACCTCAGAGAGCCAAGAACTCCACAGTTTAATCCTGAGCTACATATACTCTCTTCTATAATACTATGTCTCTGAATTTATTTCATCAGCGAGGATTAAGATTGACACAAATGCTCTCATTATTTCTCTCTCCTATTTTTATCCAAGAGGCTAAGAAATGCCCTTAATGAGGGTATGTTGTGGTAGATGCGTGGCAACTCCACTGCTTGGTATCTTTGCTTTTGTACCTAAGGCAAGTTTAGAATTCAGGTGTTCTAAGTCTAGTTCAGCACCTTAGCCACCACACCAAACTGACTTACAGGCTAAAAGTAACAAGCAGAAACAATGGAATTCTGGAAATCATTTTGTAAAATGATATGCTAATAAAAAACCCTCATTCCTTTGAGAGTAATTTTTTATGTAGCTAAAACAATAGCATTCATAAAGAATATCAGTTTAATCAGACTTAATTCAATCCAGTATATTTAGAAGTGCAACCAAACTTTAAAACTTTTTTAAAATGTCCTTAACAGACAGTCTGTTGTGGAAAAACCAGTCTAAGTAAGTATTGGTTGTTATTTTACTGTTGGAGACAAAAGAAAAAAATATTAGGGTGAGGGAAGGAATAGAATAAGGTCTTCTCTGAGGCCTTTTTCTGGCCCAGAATTATTTCACCTGAATAATACTGACTACTAGATTGAATCCTATGACTATAGAATAAGGTCTTCTCTGAGGCCTTTTTCTGGCCCAGAATTATTTCACCTGAATAATACTGACTACACATGAAGGCAATTTAGGATGCTATCAAGACTATAATTCATTTATATATGCATTGACTACTGAAAGCATTCTATTCCTAAACAGGATGTCATGAAGACAGGTATGCAGTGAAAAGAGAGCAAGGATTGGATCAATAGGTGCTGGGAATAAAATAGATTTGGGATCTGTCAACGTAAAAATACCAGCACAAAGAACAAAGCACTTAAAAGAAAGATAAATAAAAATAGTGCTGAAGCCCAAATGATTTTTTGCCGTTGTCATGAATGATATGGCACACATAGGAAGCATAAAGGAAATTATTGGAAAGCTGAAATTAGATTCTGAAGAAGCACCAGAAAGTTTAACAGCATTTTAGCAAAGTCTTTTGGCCACTTGTATCCAATGAATTAAAAAACAGATGCTGTACTTCATGTTACATGCATACAGCTATATGCAGGTCTGATTATACAGTTAATTAGATCTGTGTTTCTTCCTAAGGTTTGTCAGTAATATTTATAGCTGAGGTGAACTGGCTGGCAACTGTAATCTATGTCTGACTTTGGAAAGTCTAGGGTGTAGAAAAAACTGCACCCCAGTTTACAGTTTTTAAAAGAAGAAGCTGAGCAAGGGAAAACATCAAACAGTCCTAATTTTCAAGTGATGCTTTTCACAAATTTCATTTTAATATAACATTATTGTATAAAGGAGGTTAACAAAAGTCAGCAGGAGAGTCACAAAGATTCATCAGAGCAGTACCTTCCAAAAAAAACCCTATCTTTTAGAACTCAGAACATTTTGGAAATGCTGCAAATCAACAGCAACCTATTTTCCCATTAAAATAAAAGAAAAACCAACAGTTCTGCCCACTTTTTATCTTTTTTCCCTAAAATGAAATATAACAATCTCTATGCCTAAATAGATCAACTTCTTTATTAAATTCAGGCAAAAATCTGCCCTCAGTAAAACAAATTGGCTCTACCTGGATCCAATATCTGAAAGCCAAGGAAATCAACAGTTTTGAGGGGAAAGAGCATAGGCTAAGGGTGAAATACATCCAGTAATCTAAATGCAGAAGGTGATTGAAATGGTCGGCAATTTTATAAAATCACTCAGAAAAGTTCCATAACTTAGTGATAAAATGAACTATGCTAAAATCAATCCAGTTGGCAAGTGAGACAGATAGTTTGAAAACAACAAAATAAAACAAAAAGCAACCAAAATAATGCCAGCTCTTTTATGCTTTCAGTGGTTGACTTTGTGCTTCAAGTCCCTTCCGTAGAATGGGGAAATTAATGGAGGTATGCAATATCATTTACAACAATGTGTACTATAAACTTCATAACATTTCAGCTACAAATTCCATTTGAATGGCAGCCAAATAACAGAAGGCCTTCAGACATTGGCAGGAACCACTCTTTTAAACTAACAACAACAAACCAATCATCCAGGAATCAATACCCCAGGTTCTTCAAGCATTTGCAGTTAAAACAAACTTTTCATAAAGCGATTGCAAACTTCATTTGAGTTGCCATCAATATCACAAAGCCCTGGAGCATTTTCAACAAAGCTTTCTGTAAAAGTACAACCAGTCCCTCTATTCCCTAGAATGGGTCTCGTAAGGGGAGGAGGAGGAGAAGGGAGACCTTCAAAAGGATCTTTGTCATCCACTTCCATTGTGAATTGTGTGAGAGTTTTCTGATACACAGCTCCAGTTCTGACCAAAAAGACAGGTCATTTCCACAGTTAATGAAGGGGAGTGGGGAAGACAGCCAAGTCTGGTCATCATTCTCTGTTCCTGCATCTTTGGTGGATTTTCAAAGTAATTTGGAAATAGCCAAAGGAAAAAATGTGGAACTTAATAGGTCCAGTGGCTCATATCAACATTCTTCTGAGCAATCATTTCTATTTTCTCTCTATGTTATGCTTGTTTATTTTATTTTCATCTTGATCTTCCGTTGAAATAATGAGCAGCAGAGGAAAAATAAACCTTTACAAGCTTTAGTCTATTGCAATTGAAAGACATGTGTTGCAAAGAATAAATAATATAGTATAGTGCAAACATTATTATTATTAACTGATGCAAGTAATAGAACAGAACACTTTTATTGCTTTGAAATATGTTGAGACAATTGCAGCGTAGCAGATGGGACAATTGGAAGGAACAGTCATATTAACAATTTTAAAAAAGATTCATGTAGACAGTGCAAGATAGAGTTGAACTGGAAAACTTTTCTCATGTAAACCCCAGAAATGGAAAAAACTGAGAAAGCAGATCTGGGCTCCATTTATAGACAATATTTTAGAAGAATTGGAAGATCTTGATTCACTCGTATCCAGGACAAGAAAAAGAATGCAGAACATAGGCAGTTGCTTGAAGTAGAGATAAAGAGAACAGAATACAGGTAGTGTATCAGGTCAACAATTGGAGGTGGGCACCCTGAGCATTCCCCTGAAAGCTCCTTATATAGGAAAACATGTCTATGTTCTTGGAAGATGTGAAAAAGAGTTCCTCCCACTTAAGAATCCTTAGAAAATGTAATTAACCAGTTTTCCAAAGGGGGGCACTCTAGGGTCAGCCCTGCTGAGGTATAATTTTATGCTAGTTTTCTTCTTGATTAATGTTATAATTAGAAGTGATAGTCTCATGGAGGAAAGGATCTTTGGGTGGAATCTCTGAATCGGCTGTTGCCTTTGGCCAATTTCAACCTCGTTGTATTAATATAAAACAGAATTAGAAGGAACCTTGGAGGTCTTCTAGTCCAATTCCGTGCTCAGGCAGGAAACCCTATACAATTTCAGACAAATGGCTGTCCAATATCTTCTTAAAAATATCCAGTGTTGGAGCATTCACAACTTATGGAAGCAAGTTGTTCCACTGGTTAATTGTTCTCACTGTCAGAAAATTTCTCCTTAGCTCTAGGCTGCTTCTCTCCTTGATTAGTTTCCATCCATTGCTTCTTGTCCTGCCTTCAGGTGCTTTGGAGAATAGGTTGAACACCTCTTCTTTATGGCAACCCCTTAGATGTTGGAACACTGCTATCATGTCACCCCCGTCCTTTTTTCATTAGAAGTGTCAAGTTAGTTACCTTTTGTTTTAGTGTAATTCCTCAAGTTTTGTTCCAGAAATGGCTGTGAAGTTGGGATGTAGGCAGGAAACATTTGGTTTTCTTCCAACAGAAGTTATTCATGATTGTTCCTCTACCAATTTAGAACAATATGGAGCCTAATAAAGCAACAAGATTTTCAAGACTGAAAGCAGCAGAAAAATGCACATTGGTGTGGAATGGCAGGGCTAGCAATGATTCTCCTTTCCTTGTTTCACACAAAGAAAAAGTTAGGGTTTTTAATTGTTCTGGTCTTTTAAAACTATGTATTCATTCTCTTTTGGTGCTTACACCACAGTTTTGCATGTTTTCTCTTTTAAACCAGTGGCTTGGACAATTTTTTGCATTCTTGCTACCAAAATTCAATAATGCACACACGAATAGAATAGAAATAGGAATAGGAATGGAATAGAATGGAATAGAATGCAAAAAGCTATCTTAGAATAAAAAATTGCCCATTGTTGGCATACTGACATTTCTCTGCAGATTAGCTCATAACTGAGTAATCATAGTTTATTATTCTGCCTTTCTTCCAGAAAAATAATTATTATTTAAATTTAGGTTTGATTCTTATCATATCAAAAAGCATAAGTATCTTCTCCAATTAGCACTAGAATATAACGAGTCCTGCAAAAATGGAAATCAGAGAACATGTCGAAGTCTCAGAGATACTTTTTCTCTTAACTGTCATAGAGTTCAGCTGTCATTAAGCTACCCTGTTCCTCTGATTGCCATGAATCTGGCTGCAGTTATTCACTAAGCACTATCACCAAAGCTGTTCATAGGCACATTTTCAAGGTGCACTGTGACAATAATGTTATTGTTTTCCTGACATTAAAAGCATGTGCTGTTAAGTAGCTTAGGGGTATCCAGATGGATTGGAAATTCCGTTACTGAATATTGACTGACAAGCTACAACTTTTCTACAAAGCTATTTTAGCAGTGTCAACAGGTGCTCCAAATGAAAAGTCTGTATTCTTTTGCCTAAAGGCTTGCTTTAGGGTTCCAGCTGAAAATAGACATCATTGCCTCTCTCTATAAGGCAAAAATTCCATTGACAATATAATGATGAAGTAATTAGTAAAGGGCAGCAAAAGAAACATAGAAAGAGGCAGATTACTTAAGCGTTCCCACTCTTGATTGCCCAGGGTGGATTCAAGTTTCTGTTACAGATGGATTAAAATGAAAGTTGCTGTTGACTTCATGTATAGCAACAATCCAGCTGTAACTCTACTAAAAGGCAACCAAGAGGTCAGAATGTATTAATTAGTGTTGCAAAACAAAATCAAACACATGGAAAATGATTCCTTTGGTTAGCATTGGATTCATAAATTCCATAATTGTTTCATCCTTTTCAACTATCCGTAAAGATTACTCAAAGTGTTGGTTTTTAGAAGGATGATGTAGAGTCAAGGCCATAGAAAAGTTGTTCAGTTGCTGTGGGTTTTGCTAATTGAAGTAGGCATCTGTGGCTGATGTACCAAAAATCATCTTTCCCATCTTATGTGAAAAATCTGGATAAGGGTATGTAGATTAGTCTGAAATAAATTATGTGGTGAAATGTAGTCTGGAGTCCCAGGAAGAAAGTGCTGGTTCCCAGAGGGCAAAGAGGCAGAAGAACTTGGAAACTGATAGGCAGGAAGAGGACTAAGATGGCCCCTCCTTAGCAGTTCACAGAGTATATCTATACTTATGCAGATTGTTATTTTAGTCTGGCAAGATTCTGTCTGTGGGCGAACAATAAAGAAACTACTCAGAAGTAACTCCATGTGTCATACTTGGCTCTAGGGACCTGACATATATTGTAACATACATTTTTTTTTAGCAAAACTAAAAAAAGAAAAAAAACCCTTAGAGAATCTGCTGTTTCTGGTGAATATATCTACAATATGGATATCTTTTTCTGGACATTTTTAACACAATCATTTTTTCTCCTACATGTCTTTGATTTTCCCAGAATTTTTTTAGAAAGGTGGAGTAGGAAGGGTTGAACCATGTAGTCCAACTTCTTGTTCAGTGCAGGAATCCAAATTAAACTGTTCAGACTGATGTCTGTTTAGTCTGCATGTGAACACATTTAATGAAGAAATGAAGAACCTACCATGCTGGAGATAGTTGGTGGACTAATAGTAGCAATAGCACTTAGCAATAGCACTTAGACTTATATACCACTTTACAGTGCTTTACAGCCATCTCTAAGCAGTTCACAGAGTCAGCATATTGCCCCCAACAATCTGGGTCCTCATTTTACCCACCTCGGAAGGATGGAAGGCTGAGTCAACCTTGAGCCGGTGAGATTTGAACTGCCGAACTGCAGCTAGCAGTCAGCTGAAGTAGCCTGCAGTACTGCACTCTACTGCACTGCGCCACCTCGGCTCTTAGTTAGTCCCACCTCCCTCCCCCTGTTCAATTTGCATCCTTCCATTCCATTTTAATTCTAATCTTGTATTCTTATTGTTATGATTTTATCACTTTTAATGTAAGCCATCCAGAGTCACCTTGTGGTGAGATGGATGGCAAATAAATTTAATAAATAAATAAGAAAAACCCACCACTTCATAGGGTAATTGATCCCAATTTTTAACTGCTTCTTGTATTATTGATCCCTTGCTTCTTTGTAACTTAAATCTGTTGTTCTGTGTTCTGCAAACTGGAATGAGAAGCAACAACAGATTGCATATTTATTATGTTTTGCATGCTCTTTTGCATTCCCCCCTCCCAGGAATTTGAAGAGTGCTATTGTATGACCCTCTACCTGTCATTCCCCCCCCCTTCATGGCTAAACAAACATCCTTCCCAGGATTTGAATATTGCACTTCGGTTGATGCAACTTGAAATAGCAGTTGCCCTTTTTTTTCAGCCATACCGCACCTTTGCTCATATGCAGTTTGCAATCAACTGGTATTCCAAGAACTTTTTCATAAATATTACTAAGGAACATGTCTGCCATACTACACTTGTGCATTACATTTTTTCATTCCTAAGCAAAATGTAATTTATTACGTTTCATTCTGCTATATTCAGCCCATTTTCCCCCAAATTTGTTTTGAAATGTACTTCTTTCTTTTAATCTAAAAGATTACCATCTTACCCAATTTAGTGTTTTCTATACATTTGGTCAACACTGTACCTACATCTTCAATTAATATGTTAGTAACATTAATGAAAAGCAATGTATTTAGAATTTAATTTTGTGGCCTCCCACTTGATATCTCTTGCCAATTTGATAACTAGTCATTGATGTCATTCTTTGACAATTATTTTTAAAACTCTTATCTACAGGTAGTCTTTGATTTATGACCAGCCACTTAGCAACCATTCAAAGTGAACATGGATGTACTGGGAAAGCTACTTATTACCCAGATTCTGATGATTGGCCCTCCCCTGCAGTTGTGTGATCAAACTTGTGGCCACTCTGCAACTGGGTCCATTTACGGCAGTTTGCAGAATCCCATGGTCATGTGATTGCATTTTATGACAGTTTGGCTGAAAGCCAGCATTTATTTCCAGTTTTTGGCAAAACCAAACCCATAGCGAATCATTGGTTTGCTTAACGGCCACAGAATTCTCATAACAAGTGCTGCAAAAAAAGATCATAATATCAGGTCAGTTACATGATTGATCCATTTTACAGCTGTCTTGACTTACAATCATAATGGGCAGGCTCTATTTCAGTTGTAAGTTGAGGACTACCTGTAATTGATATGCCTTCCAATGCAGCTTAATTGTATGCTAATCATCATATAATGGGATGTTTGTAGAATGATACAACCATTTCTGAAGTCAAATTATGTTATGTCTACATCATTCCCATAATCTATTAAGGAAGATTGATAATAACATGAGATAACATTAGTTCACAAGACTTGTTCTTAGCAGTTTATGCTGATTTATGATAATTACTATACTTTTACGGTACTTACAGAACAATCTCTTTTAGTTTGGTTTGAGCATTTCCAAGTGCTATTAAAGCGATGACCTAAGCAATTCAATGTCTCTTGAGTTGTCCTCAGGCCATATCCCAAATTGCCATTCCCCGTCTAAAATTATTCATATTTTAAGTATTATATGCTTAATATTTATATGCAAAGAATTAATATGCTTATCTTCCACATGCTGGGGATAAGTTTAATTGGTTAGTGTTACAGTTAATTTCTATTTCTTCTGTTAGCTTAATAATAGACTCAAGATTGCATCCCAATAATGGTATGTGAGGTATAACTTGGATAATTTTGTCTGAACCATTTCATTCTATTTTTTGCAAAAAGCTGAATTATATTCTATGTATTTAGAAAAAGGCTGCACAACCACCTGCACCTGTATTCTGAATCTCAGCAGGACCCAACATGAAACATTTAATAGATCTGTTAAAAACATAAAAATACTTCTTAAGGGGTTGACAAAAGGAAGGTTGGTAAGAAGATTATAGAGTTGGAACATGCTATTTGGACCATCAAGTCTAATATTCTGCTCATGGAAGGATAAAAATTATAGCATCTCTTAACACATTGATAGCTGTCCACCCTTTGCTTAAAGGTATCCTTTAGTGTCTATCGACTTCATTGTAGTTAGGAGTGTAGATAGAATTCCAGGGGTCCCGGAAGTTCAAATCCAGGTCTAGTTGCAAAAATGTTTCTGTTTCCGCAGTTTAATCAGAAGGAACCTAGATCCAGAACACATGTGGTCTATTTTCCCTTGATCAGTGGTGAAATCCAATTTTTTTTAACTACCGGTTCTGTGGGCGTGGCTTGGTGAGCGTGGTGTGGTTTGGTGGGCGTGACAGGGGAAGGATATTGCAAAATCTCCATTCCCACCCCACTCTGGGGCCAGCCAGAGGTGGTATTTACCGGTTCTCCAAACTACTCAAAATTTCCGCTACTGGTTCTCCAGAACCTGTCAGAACCTGCTGGATTTCACCCCTGCCCTTGATCCAGGGAGATAAGCACTGACCAGAATCTGCCTTCCAAGCAGCTTACTATTCTTTCCAGTGGAAGCTTGCCGTTACCTTAATAATTTCAAACATTATATTAACAATTCATAAGTTCATACATTAACTTAATAATTCTTAGGTCCTAGGTTGGGACTTGAATTATTAGGCTTCTACCAAACTTAGACTATGAATTTAATTGTTCATTTAAACAACTGGAGCACCACTCGAACATTTATTTATTTATTTATTTATTTATTTATTTATTTATTTATTTATTTGTTTGTTTGTTTGTTTGTTT
>QLTV01001804.1:677532-712108 GCA_003457575.1 Thermophis baileyi | reverse complement strand
ATACCATTCATTCCCCACTCTGTTGTTTAAGTCGTATTTTCTGCAGTCTAGTTTGTAGCGGTTTACATTAAGTTTGTGTCTATTGTGTGCTCGTGTATTGTTGCGGTTGAAGCTGAAGTAGTCATTGATGGGTAGGACATTGTAGCAGATAATTTTATGTGCTACACTTAGGTCAGACCTAAGGCGGCATAGTTCTAAATTGTCTAAGCCCTAAAATTTCAAGTCTGGTGGCATAAAGTATTCTGTTGCGAACAGAGGAGTGGAGGTCTCTTCTCGTGAAATATCTCTGGACACATTCAATTGTATTAATGTCCGATATGCAGTGCGGGTTCAAGACAGATGAGCTGTATTTGAGAATTGGAATCGAGAAACATCATCTATATTGACAAAATCACCATCAGTCAATTGCAAAAGACAGCTTTACTGGGAACACTTACATCCTGTGACAATACTTTTAGCATTATCAAACAACAACATCTGCCTATTTCAGGTCTTTGGGCAGGAGTTGATAGGTGGATAAAAATGCCAATCCAGTCTAAACATCAGGCTAACTGTTTCACCAACCATAATAATAGTATATAATATTTAATAATATTATAAGTAATAATACTTAATAATATTAAGACTTTATTCTAGCTTGTGAAAGCCAAAGTGAACAAATCTGTATTACAGAAATACTTATCATATACTAAATTCAATTTTCAACTTTCAGTTATAACTATTAATATGTACCGTAAGTATTAATGTATTAATAGATTTTTAAATCCATTCGGCTTTATATTGTTTCTGGGTTATATGATAATTAAGAGTAATGTAGCAGGCTAGGGACTCACACACATAAAATATTTGAACATTACCCCCTCTTCATTTCAAGAAACTGAATTATTACAAAATTCTAATTAAAACACTAAGATTTGGTATTGGTAATTTGAATACAAATCTAGAGTCATAAAAGCTTCATCTTCTTAAATGTTGACATTAGATCCAAGCATTAACTGTTCTGTTCAGCAGCAATAGATCAAGTTACAGTATATGTTTATAATTAAAAATGACCTTTAAATGACACTCAAGCTTTCTTTTTCCTGGACACTATCTCTGCAGAATAGTAATCTAATGCAAAAGGAACTTTGCAAAACAAGAAAATATATACACAGATATCCATATGGGATGCACAGACACAACTCTTCTATGTTCCATCAATCTAGTTTAAATGTATTTATTTATTTATTTATTTATTTATTTATTTATTTATTTATTTATTTATTTATTTATTATTTATTTATTTATTTATTTATTTATTTATTTATTTATTTATTTATTTATCCTCTGATCAGAGATGGGTTTCAGCAGGTTCTGACCAGTTGTGGAGAACCGGTAGCAGAAATTTTGAGTAGTTTGGAGAACCGGTAAATACAACCTCTGACTGGCCCTGCCCCCATCTATTCTCTGCCTCCCGAGTCCAGCTGATCGGGAGGAAATGGGGATTTTGCAGTAACCTTCCCCTGGAGTGGGGAGGGAATGGAGATTTTGCAGTATCCTTCCCCTGCCACGCCCACCAAGCCACGCCATGCCCACCAAGCCATGCCCACAGAACCGGTAGTAAAAAAAATTGAATCCCACCACTGATGCTTATGTACAACTCAACTCAGTTTCACTGCAAGTTGTCAGAGTAAATAAAAAGATTTTTAAAGACAGTGCCGAACAATCTAAAGTTACTAAGTTATCTGAGCCATTCACAGCTGTATATCTGCATAGGACTCATCCTATGTGACATACTTCTCTTTGTAACATTCCATGAAGTTCTATGTTATCTTCATGGTGAAAACCTTTCTGCAAATATTTAACTTCTCTCCCCATTTGTTTGTTTGTTTGTTTGTTTGTTTGTTTGTTTGTTTGTTTGTTTGGGTCCATTGTTTTTATACAGAATACAGTATAAAATAACAGTATAAAAATTATATTTATGCAGTATATAAATAAAGAGCCGAGGTGGCGCAGTGGTTAGAGTGCAGCACTGCAGGCTACTTCAGCTGACTGCTAGCTGCAGTTCGGCGGTTCAAATCTCACCGGCTCAAGGTTGACTCAGCCTTCCATCCTTCTGAGGTGGGTAAAATGAGGACCCAGATTGTTGGGGGCAATATGCTGACTCTGTGAACCGCTTAGAGAGGGCTGTAAAGCACTATGAAGCGGTATATAAGTCTAAGTGCTATTGCTATATCTGAGTGAGGTCTTCCATTACCATGGGTCAATAATCATCAGTGTGTTGATGATACCCCACTAATTGATCTGGATGGCCCCAATAAAACTAGCCTATTTTAGATTATCATGACTATATCTTTATAAAGTATAGAACATAACTATAAATAGATTCATAGCACACATGCGCGCGCACGGTAAACACACACACACACACACACACACACACACACACACACTGTTTCCCCGAAAATAAGCCCTCCCCAAAAATATTAAACCCCATGCGCAGCCAGTCCTCGCCAGAGCTGGAAATCAGGTAAGACGGCAAGAGGAGCCCTGTCTTGCTCCATGCACCCCAAAATAATAAGACCTTCCCAAAAATAAAGCCAAGTGCTTATTTCAGGGTTCAAAAAAATATAAGACAGGGTCTTATTTTCGGGGAAACACGGTATGTATGTATATATTTCTTTATCAGTAAAAATGTTATATATAGAAAAAAGGTTTGTCGTGAAAGCGACGGCCTGCATGGCCCCTGGATTGGGGCCAAAAGGCAAAAGGAAGCAGTATGCTCCCTCCCATATTTGGGTATACAAACTAGTAGGTCAGAAGTGAGTATTCCAATCACAGTCACCAAAAATGAGGGACATTTTAATTTTCCAGCCATTTGAGATGGCAGACATACCCCTCAACACATTCAGAAAGAAAGAAAGAAAGAAAGAAAGAAAGAAAGAAAGAAAGAAAGAAAGAGAGAGAGAGAGAGAAAGAAAGAAAGAAAGAAAGAAAGAAAGAAAGAAAGAAAGAAAGAAAGAAAGAAAGAAAGAAAGAAAGAAAGAAAGAAAGAAAGAAAGAAAGAAAGAAAGAAAGAAAGAAAGAAAGAAAGAAAGAAAATCTTAAAACACAAGACATAATTGATATAATTTATAAAACAAAGAAAATTCACCAATTCCCCCACTCAAAAAACAAACAAATCACACATAAGAAAAAAAAGTCAAGAAATTGTAGAGCCAGCCCATATTCCATTACTACAAATTCATTGTGACCTTCAGTCATCCTCAAAATGTTAATGCTGAACCCTCAATATTTTAATTGCAAGAATTAAAGGAAGATGTTTTAAGAAATAAATAAAAATAATCACTTCTCCATAACATTTGATGCTTTATGTCCGTGATCGCGAACCTATGGCACCCGCGCCAAGTCCTCTCTGCTGGCACACGCGCCATCACCCCAGGTCAGATCTCCATAGCCTTTCTTTCATGAGCTTCTGTTTCCCTGCAAACGACGAAACAGAAGCTCACAAAAGAAAAAGATCTTACCTCTTGCCGTGCTGCCAGTGTTGGTATGCCCCGCCTTTCGCCGGCCAGCTGGTCTTCGGGTCTCTGCTGCCCATGCGTGCATGTCCGCGCACCTTTCAGTTTGGGCATGCGCACACACGCAGTTTGGGCACTCGGTGGATAAAAGGTTCACCATCACTACTTTATGTGATACATCCTGATTGTATTTCCATTCTCCCTCATCTTTTATTTTGCTTTCTGTATCACTTATATGGGTGAGCTCAGCAAATGTGAAATTATATCTTAAATGGATAATGCAATATGATGCCAAGTAACTAGATTTCAGCTGTTGAATGACATAGAATTAAAAAATCATAGGATTGGAAGAAACCTGAAGGTCTTCTAATCCAACCCATAGCACAACAGGAGACCACAATGCTATTGCAGAGTAGTGATTTGGCTTGCCAAGGTACCAGGCTTGTCATAGGAAATGCTTGTGCATTTCCCAAGGTGTGTCACAGGAAGGGGTGCTGGCTTTGCACCAGAGACAAAGATGAGTGGCTCTTCCTACAGTGTCCAAAACCCAAGACCGTCTCCTTTCCCAGAGCTGCCTCACAAATGGGTGGCACAAACAGGAAAGTTCAGAGCCATCAGAAATCTGATGGCCTGCACAGAGCATAGCTCATCTCGCTCCAAAGTGATACCTGTTTTATTTACTTGCAAAAAACATGCTTTTGAACTGCAAGGTGGGCAGAAGCTGAGGCGAGTGAGGGGAGCTCACCCCACCATGCAGAGGCTCAAACCGCCAGAACTAAGGCCATCTGCAGCATCATTAAGCCACTGAGCCACTGCGCCTCTTCAGAGAGGAAAATCCTTCTTAATTCATGTCTGTATCTCTCTCCGGAAAGCTTCTATCTTTTTCTTCTAGTCTTACCCTTAGGTGCTATGGAGAATAAATCCACATTCTCTGTGCTGTGTATTGTGATATTCTCTATGGAGAATAAATCCACAGCTTCCATGCTGTGACATCCCTTCATGTGTTGCAAGACTGCTATCACATCTCTCCCTAGCCTTCTCTTCTTTTGACTAAGCATACCAAGTTCCTTTTAATTCTTCTTCATAGGATTTCAGCTCCAAGCCCGTTATCATTCTTGTCACTCTTAAATGCACATTTTTCCAGTTTCTCAGCATCTTTTGGGGGACAGTTGAAAACAAAAACAATACTTTCTCGATCTTCCTAGTCACATGCTGAAATGATGGTTTCAATTACAGTACAATATAATTCTTTATTGGTGAAGTGTGATTGGACACACAAGGAATTTGTCTTTGGTGTATATGCTCTCAGTGTACATAAGGAGAATAAAATACATTCATCAAGAATAAAAAGATACAACACTTAGTGATAGTCAAGGTTACTAATAAGCTATCAAATCATACTAGGAAACAAATAAAAACAATATAAATTGAAAGATACAAGCAAATGGTTATAGTCATAAGTGGGAAGAGATAGGTACTAGGAAGGATGAGAAGAATAATAGTAATAGAGTCTTAGTAAATTATTTGACAGTGCTGTGGGAATTAGTTGTTTAGCAGAGTGATGGCATTCAGGGAAAAACTGTTCTTGTGTCTAGTTGTTCTGGTGTGCAGTGTCATCTGCGAACTTCAGTAGTTTAACAGATGGATCGTTTGAGATGCAGTCATTGGTATATAGAAAGAAGAGAAGTAGAGAGAGCACACAGCCTTGCGGGGGTCCTGTGCTAATTCAATAATTCTTCTGTAGATCTTTATCAGCAGCTCCTTGGGCATTTTGAGCTTTCTGAGTTGGTGCAGAAAGAACATTCTTTGTTGTGCTTTTTTTCATGACGTTTTTAATGTTAGATGTCCATTTTAAATCTTGAGATATGATAGAACCTAGAAACTTGAAGGACTCTACTGTTGATACTGTGTTGTCTAGTATTGTAAGAGGTGGTAGTATATGAGATTTTCTTCTAAAATCCACCACCATTTCTACGGTTTTTAGTGTATTTAGTTCAAGATTGTTCTGGTTGCACCACAAGGCTAGTTGTTCAACCTCCCATCTGTATTAAGATTCAACATTGTCTTGAATGAAACCAATCACTGTTGTATCATCTGCAAGCTTCAGTATTTTAACAGAGGGATCTTTTGAGATGCAGTCATTGGTGTACAGAGAGAAGTGGAGAAAGCACACAGCCCTGGGGGGCTCCTGTGCTAATTGTGCAGGATGATTGTGAAGATCAATTAGAAAGAATATTCCCCAACAAACAATAAATACAATTACTGCAAATTAAAACATTTTAACATATTATTGTGTTATCAGTAAATAAGAAAAGCAAAATTTTGCAACCTGAACTATTACTTCATGGTTTGTATATGTCAGTAACAAAGAAAGATAAAAGGAAGATCTACTTTGATAATGTACTAGAATTGGTACAACAAGTGATAATTGTGCATCTATTGCTATAATATTAGCAATAGATTTGGATATGACCAAGTGTTACCATTCTTCAGAATCATATGGGCAAAACCATTTGGAGAAACACCTATAAAAGTGGTGTGGACAATGCATTGAAATGTATTCCTGCAAATGTCCTCCTTAGTTAATTTGCCAATTTGCAGGGACTCCCTCTAATGTATCAATGGTTAATGACCTTTTTTATAAGGTTAGATTTAGATGGCAATCTCCCATATTTTAACAATATTTAAATTGTTTAGCCCTTTTTCCTCCTTCAGAAAGTCCTATGGTAATTAAAATTGATGGGGATAGACCTACACTAACCATCTTCTATTTAATATAACTACTTGAGACTTTATCGTGGAGAACAAAAGGTTAAAGTCAAACAGCTGATATTACAATCTAAGATGGTATGTAATTCTCACAAATCAGAACTGGATCTTCATCATTACTAGTTCCAGTTCTACTCTTAATTGACAGTATCCTTAGGGGCTCCTAGAATAACAATAGCAACTTAGACTTACATAGTGCTTCATAGTGCTTTACAGAGCACTCTAAGTGGTTTATAAATGTCAGCATATTGCCCCCAACAAGCTGGGTCCTTATTTTACTAACCTCGTAAAGATGGAAGGATGAATCAACCTTGAGCCAGTTAGGATCGAACTCCTGGCTGTGGGCAGAATTAGCCCGCAGTATTGCTTTCTAATCATTGTGCCACCATGGCTCAAATAGTGTATTTGAATAGAATAGGGTATAGAAATTAAATCTGAGTTTATTCCAAATAGAAAAACCCTTTGGGGGTTGCAAAGTTGCACCACATATAAGAGGAAGAGGAGACATTGTAAAAGATGAACATAGCATGCTTGTCTGGAACTTCTCCAACAATACATGGATTTTCTTGAGATTGCACTACAACCTGAAAGGCAGCTACATCATCCTGGCAGAAGATTTAAAGAGTTGTAAAGAGTTGTAAAACAACTTTGTACCTTCAAATCCAAAGTATCACATAGCCCTACTTAACAAGGTAGTGTGAACCCCAAAGTTCCCATTTAAATCTTCCTCAGACTATGCCTGAGTCCCTTTGCAGGTTTATGAGACTATTGTTTAGGAGCCATATCTACTTTCCCATTTGTGCAAATGCAAACTCATTAATGCTCTGCAAACAGGAATCAAATGGAGAATAATTAGGAATAATAAGACTGTAACAG
The DNA here is from genome assembly GCA_003457575.1 of Thermophis baileyi. Taxonomy (NCBI): domain Eukaryota; kingdom Metazoa; phylum Chordata; class Lepidosauria; order Squamata; family Dipsadidae; genus Thermophis; species Thermophis baileyi. Next base: position 704,963 of record QLTV01001804.1, on the reverse strand, counting down.
TGGTTATTTTGTGTGGAAAGAACAAGTCAGCATTACAACAATCAAGAAGTATAAAACTGTGATTAAGAACAGCACCATTTGGCCTTTCTAGTATACCACAGAGAAAAGTTCAAATAAAAGATAAATATGATGGTAGAAAAGATTCTTTGGGGAAGAAAAATGCTGGAATAACTGAGTTGCTGAAAGGTCAAATTCTACAACACAAACCAAAAAAAAAAAAAAATTCAACAATATCTCTAATACCCATGTGTACAAAAAAAAAACACCACACACACAAAAAAACCTTATAGTTATTATTGCTATAAAAAAGGAAAGTTATTTGGGGTCTCATAATAATTTCAAAGGCAATTATGTAAGTACAATGGAAGTCTGCAGAAAAGGAAGAAAAAAAAAATACCCAGGAGTCTTGGTCGATTAAAAGATGATTCTGAGTCATCAGTATGTGATGTATATACAGACAAAGCACAAAGCGTTTTGGAATAAATTAGGAATTCCTAATAGATATAAAGCAATATAAATTTGATGTATGAAGCATCGGTACATATGGTTTATTGTGAATATTATTTCAATTTTATAAACAAGCAATAAAATATGGGGAAAGGCACTGCAACGTTACTTGCAATGGTGATGTTTTGAAGTCATTTGATTGGTGGTGGAGGCAGGTGCTTTTTTTTTTAATGGACTTTTTTTCCCATCATTTTGTAGCCTGGTTGCACAAAGTTTCCATGTGGAAAAAAAAAAAGAGAGGAGTTACTACAAGAGTAACTGAATTGGGGAAGCCAGGGAGGCAAACAGATGATTGAAAAGCTGATAATAAAATGAAAGTCAGACTACTTACCCATTCATCTTAGCTACTATACTCGTGATGGCGAACCTATGGCACGCGTGCCACAGGTGGCACACGGAGCCATATCTGCGGGCATGTGAGCCGTTGCCCTAGCTCAGCTCCAGCACGCATGCGTACACCAGCCAGCTGATTTTTGGCTGGCTCCACCCATGCCGCCCCTCCCCTCCCAGGAGTCTCCACGTGACCCATTTTGGATGCCAGGTAAATACAGGGCTCGTGTGGAGGCTCTGGGAGGGCATTTTCGGCCTCCAGAGGGCCTCCGGGGGCGGGGAAGGCCATTTTCGCCCTTCCCAGGCTCCAAGAAAGCCTCTGGAGCCTGGGGAGGGTGAAAAATGGGCCTACCGGGCCCACTGGAAGTTGGGAAACAAGCCATTTCCGGCCTCCGGAGGGCCTCTGGGGAGGCCTCCAGAAAGCCTCTGGAGCCTGGGGAGGGTGAAAAACGGGCCTACCGGAAGTTGGGAAATGGGCTGTTTCTGCTCTCCGGAGGCTTCAGGGAGGACTCCTAGGCCCAAAACAGGGTGCGGGGGGATTGTGTGCGCATGCGTGGGGGATCGCGGGGCTTGTGCATGTATGCACGGGGGTGGAGCAGCGTGGATGGGTCGCGCACGCATGTGCAGGGGGGCGGGGCAGCACGGGGGTGTCATGCGTGCATGCGCAGGGGGGCAGGCCACGTGGTGGGCATTGAATTATGGATGTGGGAATGTGCATGCGCTAGCGCGTGCACGCACACATTTTCGGCACCTGAGGGGAAAAAGATTTGCCATCACTGTACTATACAATGAAATAAATGTAAGAACAAGTAGACTATTCATTTGTACTTACCACCAGGAGGCAATATTTTACCAATTAAATCCTTATTGGGACTCTTTCACAAACATAGTCAGAACTCTTTTATGGGGTCCAACCTTCTTGTGGGAACTGAATTTCACTTCCCATTTCACTTTCCTTGACCATAACTGAATTAGCTTTGGGTTACCTGTCTAGATCTGAGCGTTCAGAAGTACTGTAAGAAGAGATATAAAGATCTGTCTTCGGAACCCCTGAACAATGTTTCTAGTTATATAGAACCTTGGATGAAAAATATTGAACTATTTGATATTTCAAACACTAAATCAAACTTTGAATGGAAGTTGTTCCCTATGTAGGCCTGGACAATTGTTGCTGTGATCTCTCCAAGACCTGTATATAAAGCTGCATTTGTAGTGCCACAAGAAATATGTGCTACCCCTCACAAATGAAAGAAAATCCCATTTTTTGATGCTACATGACCATAATGATCTGACTTACTGACCTATTATGTCTGTCCAAACCGTTCCCAACTCTTTGCTCTATTCAGACATGATATTATCACAGACACTTTTGGAGGATGACAACAGAAGTTAGAATCAATAATGTTAATGCCTATGGACACATACAATCCCCCAGTGTTATGTACTTGACGCGGGTGCGAATAACTGAGGTGAGTCGAGGAAGTGAACCAGAACCAGCCTTTATTAAGGCTAACAAGCAACAGGATCAGAACAGCAACAATAACTCCGTAGCAGCCGCCCACCGGACTGCCGCATCTGACAGCTCTTTTATAGCCGGCTGTCAGACACGGCAGCCAATAGAAACCCTCTAATCTCCCGTTCTCAGGCAGCTTGCGCCATAGCCAATAGGAGCGGTTTCCAGGCAGACTGGCTTGTCCTGAAGGGATGTAGCACCCCTCCCCTCCCAGATGGCACACACGTAGTCATCCAAGTAGGAGGGGCGCCTGCGCGGTCTTGTAGAGTGTCTTAGTTCTGGGATCTCTGGAGGTGGTGTCTGCGAGAGCTGCTGGTGGCCAGGAGATTCACCTGGAGAGACATCTGCAGGTGGCAGCGGCGGCATGCATGTGTCGTTGGAGGTTGCCGGAACAACAGGTATGTCAGCCGGTGGAGGAACGAGCGGGGGGGAGCGGTTGCGGTTGGTGGTGTCGGCCGGTAGACAGAGAGGCGCATCAGGGAACGAGTCACTTGGTGGTTGTGCGAGTCGCCCTCGCAGTTGATCAAGGTGACGGTGCCAGGTTCGGCCATCTGTCAGTTCAACCCTGTAGGAACAGGGGCCGGTTACATGAATGACTGTCCCTGGTAACCAGCTTGGTTCTCCCCCCCAAAGTTTTGCGCGTAGACCGCGTCCCCCTCCTTAAAGGCTCAGGGTCAGCTGGAAGAGTCAGTGGGGGCTTCCGGCGAGTAAAGGAGGTGCAAGTGGTCAAGGTCAGTGTGGAGGCGGAGGCCTAGCAACAGTTCAGCTGGACTGCGATTGGTGAATGGGCACAGGTGGAGTGTTGTGCCAGGAGGTATTTGGAGACCCTGTCCTGCCAATCGGCCAGTTCCAGTTGGCTCAGGGCCTCTTTGGCTGACCGCACGGTGCATTCAGCTCGGCCATTGCTGGCAGGGTGCCAGGGGGCAACCAAGGCCTGGCGGGTGCCATGAGATGCCAGGAACAGTTGAAACCGAGTGGAGGTCATCTGCGGCTCTTTGTCCGAGACCAGGACATTGGGCAACCCATGGGTGGCGAATATCTTCCCTAGCGACCTGATCATGGCCTCAGAAGTGGTGGAGGACATGAGTTTGAGTTCGACCCACCTGGAGTAGGCATCCATTAAAACCAGGAATTGGTGGCCAAGGAAGGGCCCAGCGAAGTGCATATGGACCCGGGACCAGGGGGCACTGCAGGTTTCCCAAGGCCTAGGGATAGCCGCTGGAGTGGCTGGGCATGATTGTTGGCATGCCTGGCATCCTGCCACCCAATACTCGATTGCCCGGTCCATAGCACTTAGCAATAGCACTTAGACTTATATACCGCTTTACAGTGCTTTACAGCCCTCTCTAAGCGGTTCACAGAGTCAGCATATTGCCCCCAACAATCTGGTCCTCATTTTACCCACCTCGGAAGGATGGAAGGCTGAGTCAACCTTGAGCCGGTGAGGTTTGAACCGCCGAACTGCAGCTAGCAGTCAGCTGAAGTAGCCTGCAGTACTGCACTCTAACCACTGCGCCACCTCGGCTCTGCCAGGCCACCAAACATAACTTCTTCCCAGGGCCTTCATCCTGACTATGCCAGGGTGGCAGTCATGTAGACGAGCTAGCAGAAGTTTATGTAAAGCAGGGGGCACTACCACCCTGCTGCCCCACAGGAGACATCCCCTTTGGACAGACAGCTCGAGTTGTCTGGATTTGTAATGACTGAAAACCAGATCGACCCTGCCCAGTGGCCAGCTCCTCTTCACCCAGTCCAGGACCTGGCGCAGAATGGGGTCCTTTGCAGAGTGGGCCACTATGTCATTGGCAGAAGGAGTAGGCCCCAACTCTTCGATGAGGAGAACCTCAGAAGCAGGGGCAAGGTCATGGATGGCAATGGAAAGGGGGCAGCGGCTAAGGCCATCTGCATTAGAATGGAACTTGCCAGGGCGGTAGAGCAAGGTGTAAGAGTAGGCAGCCAAGAACTCCGTCCATCTTGACAGATGGGGGGAGATGATGATGGGCGTTTGGCGATCCCCAGACAAAAGACCAAGGAGGGGCTTGTGATCCGTGATCAACTCAAAGGGATGGCCATAAACATAGTCATGAAATTTTTTGACAGCTGCCACTAAAGCCAGGGCCTCCTTGTCAATTTGGCTATAATTTCTCTCAGTGGAAGAGAGAGTCTGGGAGAAATATGCAATGGGCGCCTCAGTGCCATTGGGCATCCTGTGGCTGAGGACGGTGCCAATGCCATAGGGGGATGCGTCCATGGCCAGCGTGAGGGGCAGCTTATGGCTATACTGGACAAGGACACCGTCAGAGGTAAGGAGACGCTTGACAGCCTCAAAAGCAGACTGTTCCAGCTTGCCCCACTGCCAAGGGTGCCTGGAATCTAGGAGCCTGTAAAGAGGCTCGGCTATAGTGGCTTTGTGCGGTAGGAACACACAGTAAAAATTGAAAAGGCCCAGGAAGGCCTGTAATTCGGCCTTATTGGACGGGGACGGGGCCTGTCTGATGGCAGCCACCTTGGAGGGAGTGGGGTGAATGCCAGAGGAGTCTATCAGGTAACCTAAGAACTCCATGGAGGGGACCCCTAATTTGCACTTGCTCTTCTTCAATTTGAGGCCTGCCTGTCTAAATCGCAGAAGGACACTCCTAATCCTGGAGAAGAGTTCCTGTTTCTTAGAAGCAGAGATCAGGATGTCATCAAAGTATGGGATGACACCAGGCAAGCCTAAGAACAGCCTTTCCATAAGGTTTTGGGACAGGCCGGGGGCAACACTCACGCCAAACTGGAGGCGGCGACACTTGAAAGCCCCCCCCGGTGGGTGACGATTATCTGGGCTTCTGCGGTTGCCTCATCCACCGGGAGCTGTTGATATGCTTGGGCCATGTCCAGTTTGGCGAAAATAGACCCCCGGCCCAAGGAATGGAGCAAGTGCTGGACAACCGGGACAGGGTAGGGATGTGCCTGTAGTGCCTTATTCAGAGAACATTTATAGTCAGTACATCAGGCTTGATGGGGATTACAATGGGGGTCTCCCACTTGGAATGGTTGGTGGGCTCTAGGATGTCCTGAGCAATCAGCTTATCCAGCTCAGCGTCCACTTTTGGGCGCAGAGCGAAAGGTATGTGCCGAGGCTTAAGGCGAATGGGAGCCACCTGGGGATCAAGGTTGAGGGAAATAGGGGTCCCAACATACTGTATTTACCTAAAGTCTCCTCGAACACATCAGCAAACTCAATAGTCAGGCCGCTGAAGTCCTCACAAACGGTTGAATGGATACCAGTGATGCCAAGGCCTAAGGAAGCAAACCAATCTAGGCCCAGGAGTGAAGGGAGGGACCCTGAAACAACAATCAGGGGAAGCTGACCTGTGAAGGTTCCCTTTTCCATCAGGAACTGGCCCTGGCCCAGGATGGGAATATTATTGCCCTGGTAACCCCTGAGCGTTATGTTACAGGGAGTCAGGGAAGCTCTAGAAAGGGAGGGCACTAATTTCTTCAGGGTGGCCCAGGAGACTATGTTTCGGGAGGACCCTGTATCCACCTCCATGCTACAAGGGGAGCCCTCGATTTTGACGGACAGGTGGATTTTCTTCTTGCTCCCCCCGGTGGCTAGACAGACATCTTCCTCAGCAGTGTCAAAGTCTCTCACCACAGCGAAGCAGGTATCTTTAGGCTTGGAAGGTCTGCCTGGAGGGCGGCGGGAGTTGGGCTGGGCTGAGGCAGGCAGATTGGCTCGGCAAACTCTGGCCAGATGGCCCAGCTTGCCACAGCACCGGCACTTGGTCATTTTAAAAGGGCAAGAGGCGCGGGGGTGCGATTCCCCGCAGCCAAGGCACGGCGGCAGGGAACCTTTCCACGGCAGGGGCCATTACTTCTGAGGAGCAGATCTGAGGTGGCTAACGTCATCCTCATGTCCTCAGCCTCCTCCAGGTCAGTGCCCTCATAGTGGACAGCCGCGAATCGGCTGATGGCAGCTGAGGTGGGCTGGAATCTTTGGATTTCAGCGGTCGAGTGTTTTGACATTTCTGAAGCCCTGGCTTCGTCTATCGCCACTTTAAGAGTCAATTCGGTGCGGGCTAGCAGGCGACGTTGTAGACGGATGTCCCTCACGCCACACACAAGTTGTTCGAGGAGAGAGTCATCCAGATCAGGAAATTTGCAGTCCAAAGCCACGTCTCGGAGGGAGGCCATGTATTGATTTATTGTCTCCCCCTCCTTTTGGACTCGTCTGAAGGCAAAACGCCTTCGCGCGATGGTGTGGGCACATAGTGGTTCCTCAGTTTCATCAGGAGGTCTTCCCACGGCACCATATAGACAATCTGAGGGGTGACTAATGCCTGCGCGGTGGAGAACATCTGGCGGCCACAGGCGTTCAAAAAACAGGCTCTCTTCCGAGCGCTGGATAGTTAGGTTTGATTGTTTGCCTGGAGGAAACATTCAAACCTCTCCAGGTACGCCTCCCATGTCTCCATGGCTGGGCTAAAGATCTCGAAGGAATTTGAGTTATTGCCATTGCTGGCCATCCTGAAAAGGACATTGAGGCGATTGCCGCGTGACGAGCAGCTCGTGGTGGCTGTCAGCTCAGTTTGAGAGGTTCCGAGCCTGCACACCTCAGTATCCCATCCTTCGTCGCCAGTGTTATGTACTTGACGTGGGTGCAAACAACTGAGGTGAGTCGAGGAAGTGAACCAGAACCAGCCTTTATTAAGGCTAACAAGTAACAGGATCAGTACAGCAACAATAACTCTGTAGCAGCCGCCCGCCGGACTGCCGCGTCTGACAGCTCTTTTATAGCCGGCTGTCAGACGCAACAGCCAATAGAAACCCTCTAATCTCTCGCTCTCAGGCAGCTTGCACCATAGCCAATAGGAGTGGTTTCCAGGCAGACTGGCTCATCCTGAAGGGACGTAGCACCCTGAATAATTCCATGGAACCCTGACATAAAATAAAAAAATAATAATAATTTTGACATTTTTAAAAAGTTGAAATGTCAAACATTTCTGAAATCACTGATCTTGATGTGATTGTGGTACATCTGCTAAAAATTATATGATTTCAAATTAAAAATGTGTGCGATCCAATGATTTAGATTATGTGTGTGTGTGCATTGAAAAAGAGAGAGGGAAGGAGAGAGAGAGAGAGAGAGAGAGAGAGAGAGAGAGAGAGAGAGAGAGAGAGAGAGAGAGAGAGAGAAATAGAGAGAGAAGCATACATTAAAGAGCACTATTATACCCTTAATAAATCACCAGTGACTTGCAGTAGTTTGCAAATCCCAAACTGGGAATGTAGATTAAGATACTTTAATTTACAAAGGGCATATTTTTTCTTGAAATCTAGCTGACTAAAATTTAATGGACATTTAATAATGCACAGCAAAGCTCAAAAGCATTTCTTGAAAGAAAATGAAAACCTATATATCAGGATGCATAATATGTGTTGACATCTAGCCTCTTCTGCACCATTTCTGAGTGATATCCACTATCCTGTGTATAGTGAGCAATATGGCAACCATGCCACTCTAGAAGCCTTTCATCTTCTCTTTTTTTTAAAAAAAAAATGGATATCATGACACACTAATATGCTATTATGGTTAAAGGTAAAAGAATGTTTCCTATGGTTGCTTACTGAGGGCAGAATCATTTACCTGGTCATTCTATTGAAATAGGATAAGCCCTCTTCAAGAGTTTGCCTGAATGCATGAAGATTTAAAAACACAGCAGAAGCATGCACACTAGCTTCACCCCTGTTTCTTAGTTTCATATTCACTGATGTCCTGATAATGCAGAGAGGTTTATTCAAAGTCATGCCAACAGGAAGAGAGTTCCCCTTCATACTCCTTCACATAACACAGATTGTCTGGAAAAGGCATGGGCAGGGTGGTTAGCTCAAAAGGATGCAAGAGGCAGAACCAACATGCAGAGACCTATCCTCTACTGAATTGCAAATCCTCAAAAATTCAAGCAGATATTTGAATAAAGCTATAGCCATTGAATATGGATGGTGGCATTTGGCATGGCAGTGTTTCAGTTGTAATCCTAACAGTACTTGGACTTGGCTGTTTCAGTATGAATGTATGCAGTTTTCAATATAACAGAATAACAGAGTTGGAAGGATGTCTTCTAGTCAACCCCCTGCTCAGGTAGGAAACCCTATACCAGTGAGGGCTAACCTTTTCTGGACCGAGTGCCCAAAGCAAGCAAGCATGTGTGCCTGAACTCCCAAAATGCAATGTGCGTGCAGCCCCACGCATGCGACCCACCCCCCGTGCATGCATGTGCAGCCCTCCCGCACGTGCCCCAGTACCCCCCCTGCACATGAGTGCATGGCCCCCTGCACGTGCCCCGCCACCGTGCATGTGCGCATGCCACCAGCACATGCCCCACCCTGCGCATGCATGCATGGGCCCCCACATGCACCCCGCCCCCCACGCATGCGCGGCAGAGACCTGACAACCAGCTGGCCTGCGGGAGGCACGCGTGCATGCACGTCGGAGCTGAACTGGTGCGATGGCTCGTGTGCCCACAGAGAGGGTGCTGCGTGCCACCTGTGGCACACATTCCATAGGTTCACCATCACGGCCCTATACTGTACTATTTTAGACATTTAGACATTTAGAATTGCTGTCCAATCTCTTCTTAAAAGTCTCCAGTGCTGGAGCACCCATAATTTCTGGAAGCAGGTCACTGCATTGATTACTTGTTCTAACTGTCAGGAAATTTTCCTTACTTCTAGGTTGCTTCTTTCCTTGATTAGTTTCCATCCATTGCTTCTTGTCCTGCCTTCAGGTACTTTGAGGAATACATTGACTCCCTCTTCTTTGTGGCAGCACCTTAGATATTACAACACTTCTATCATATCAGCCCAGACCTTCTTTTCAATAAACCAGACATACCCAATTCCGGCAACCATTATTCATATGTTTTAGCTTCCAGTCCTCTAATTATCTTTGTTGCTCTTTGTACTCTTTCTAGAGTCTCAACATCTATTTTATATCATGGCAACCAAAACTGAATGCAAGTATTCCAAGTGTGGTCTTATCAAGGCATTACAAAGTGGTACTAATACTTCATGTGATCTTGATTATATCCTTCTATTAATGCAGCCTAGGACTGCATTGGCTTTTTTGGTAGCTGTAACACAGTGCTGACTCATATTTAAATGATTGTCCACTAGGACTTCAAGATCCCTTTCACAGTAACTACTATTGAGCCAGGTTCCACCTACACTATACCTGTGGATTTGGTTTTTCTTGCCTAAATGTAGAAGCTTACTTTTTTTTACCATGGAATCTCATTCTGTTTGACAGAGCCCAGTGTTCAAGTCTGTCAAAATCCTTCTCTGTCTTAAGCCTATCTTCTGGAGTGTTGGCTATTCCTGCCAGCTTGGTGCAAATTTGATGAGTTTACCATTTATTCTCTGATCTAAATCAGTTAGTTAGTTAGTTAGTTAGTTAGTTAGTTAGTTAGTTAGTTAGTTTTATTTCTATGCCGCCCAACTCCCGGAGGACTCTGATGAAGATATTGAACAGTACTGGGCCTAAGACAAAGCCTTGAGGTATCCACTATATACTTCCCTCCATCTAAATGCAGTTCCGTTAAGGACTACGCATTGAGTGTAGTTGGTCAGCCAGTTACGAATCCATTTGGTGGTGATGCTGTCTAACCCACATTTTCTATCTTATCAAGCCCTTATCAAGGGCTGCCACAAAGAAGAGAGAGTCAAGCTATTCTCCAAAGCACCTGAGGGTAGGACAAGAAGCAATGGGTGGAAACTAATCAAGGAGAGAAGCAACTTAGAACTAAGCAGCAATTTCCTGACAGTTAGAACAATTAATCAGTGGAACAAGAAGGAAGGAAGGAAGGAAGGAAGGAAGGAAGGAAGGAAGGAAGGAAGGAAGGAAGGAAGGAAGGAAATAGCAATAGAGCAATAGCACTAGCACTTAGACTTATATACCGCTTTATAGTGCTTTACAGCCCTCTCTAAGCGGTTCACAGAGTCAGCATATTGCCCCCAACAATCTGGGTCCTCATTTTACCCACCTCGGAAGGATGGAAGGCTGAGTCAACCTTGAGCCTGGTGAGATTTGAACTGCTGAACTGCAGCTAGGAGTCAGCTGAAGTAGCCTGCAGTACTGCACTCTAACCACTGCGCCACCTCGGCTCATAAATGGTATAGGATTTCTTGCCTAAGCAGGGGGTTGGACTAGAAGACCTCCAAGGTCACTTCCAACTCTGTTATTCTATTCTATTTCTAAGAAGTAGTTTGTGGTCTATTTTAACAAATATCTTACTGAAGTCCAAGTAAATTATATGCACAGCATTTCTCTGGTCCTCTAAATTTGTCACTTTGTCAAAGAATGCAACAAAATTTGTCTGGCATGATCTGTTTTTGACAAAGCCATGTTGGATTCTGGTTATGACTTTCTTTGCAAGATACTTTGTCTAACAAGCAACAGTGTGATAATCATAATTGAGATTATCCTAGTCAAATTGTGCTTTAAATTAATAGCAATAGCAGTTAGACTTATATACCGCTTCATAGTGCTTTACAGCCCTCTCTAAGCGGTTTACAGAGTTAGCATATTGCCCCCAACAATCTGGGTCCTCATTTTACCCACCTCAGAAGGATGGAAGGCTGAGTCAACCTTGAGCCGGTGAGATTTGAACCGCTGAACTGCAGCTAGCAGTCAGCTGAAGTAGCCTGCAGTGCTGCACTCTAACCACTGCGCCACCTCGGCTCTTTAAGGGTTTTAACTGCATTGAATATCTCAAATAATCTGGAAAAATCTAAACTTGTACCTTACTTGTGTCCATGAGATTATAAACTTTATATTTTGAATAATGACCTTTCAGGTCACATGTATGGCATGAAAATATTTCAAAAGTTGTTTGCCAGAAAATACCACTCCACCATTTGCAGAAATATACAAAAGCTACTTGGACAAAGCCTAAAGAAGCCATTGAATTCCAACCAATCTATAATAATCGATGATGCCAAGGGGTGAAATAAGGCAATATTAAACAAACACCTTCTGCTTCTTGTTCAGTTACAAAAAGCTGTGGGTGTCTATCCTTTTTCATGAGCTTTAAACCTGTTAAAAGAGAAAATTCACATAGATTTTAGAAGGCATGTTGATAATTTGTTTTTAACATTTCTAAATAACCTTGTCAGCCACATGGCTTGCAGATATCAAATATAATTTAAAACTTCAAAGACCAAGAAAAATAGGCTTCTAGTGGATACATTTCTCAGTCTAGCCCTATAGGAAAAATGTCTAATTTGGGGAGTTGATGACTAATATTTAGAGGGGAAAAGCTTTTACTTTTTACAGCATCACTGGAAAAAAAACTTTGTTGAACAGTTTCCTGGCTATCTGTTCAAAATGATTTCATAACCAGATTGGCCCATGAAAGCCGTCTTCTTTAGGCAACATTTTATTTATTTATTTATTAGTTTGTCAAACATGTACAAGATAGCAGGTATAAATATGAACATGGACATGAACAAAGGAAATGAATACAAATAAATGGGGACAGTAGGACAGGGATGGTAGGCACGCTGGTGCGCTTATGCATGCCCCCTTTACCGACCTCTTAGGAATGGGGTGAGGTCCACGGTAGACAGTTTAAGGTTGAAGCTGTGAGGGTTTGAGGATTTAACAATGGAGTCGGGTAGAGCATTCCAGGCGTTGACCATTCTGTTTCTGAAGTCGTATTTTTTGCAATTGAATTTGGAGCGGTTTACCTTGAGTTTGTATCGATTGTTTGACAGTGTATTATTGTGGTTGAAGCTGAAGAAGTCATTGACAGGTAAGATGTTGTAGCAGACAATTTTGTGTACTATGCTTAAACAAAAACTGAACTGAAGAACATATTGGAGAGGTTGGCCGTAACAGCTTCATTGTTACAGTCTTCCTTGTTAGGCTCTTTTAGGGGTGGGATAGTTTTTGAGTCTTTAAGTTTGGCATTTACAAAATTATAGAAGGCTCGGGTAGATTTCGAGTGTAACAGCTCTTCCTCCTGTTTGCAATGGTGATTGTTACATTCTGCCTTTATCTGGCGGCATAGGGCTTTATAACGGTTTTTAAAGTTAGCTACATAGCCAGTTTTGTTTTCTCGTCAAAGATTTTTTTTTTTTTTTTCAGATTAATACAGACTGTCTTTATTGTCTAGCTCTTGCCTGAACTTTCAGTTTTAATTATCAATAGGAAGAGCTGTGCACAATTCCTATACTACCTCTGATTTTCTCCACACTAATAACTTGGGGATTTTCATTAATACTATATTAGCATTGGTATTAGTAGAGCTCTTGACATCTCTTAACATCAGTTGCTCCTGATGTTAAGGCACAAGGCTAGAAAACAAGTTCAGCTTCCACTTTAGCCATGAAAGCCAGTTAGATGATCTTCGACAAGTCACTCTCTCTTAGCCCAACTCACCTCATAGGGTTGTTGTTGTGAGGAAAATAGGAGGAGGAAGGTGTGTTGGATATGTTCACCACTTTGACTTATTTGTGAAAATAATAAAGGATAGATAGATAGATAGATGATAGATAGAAGATAGTTTCCGCCCAACTTGTATTTGGTATTCTGATTTTTATTGCCAATGTGTAGGACAGAGCATTTATTAGTTGAGATTTGGAGTTGCCAAATGCGCGACCATTCTGACACATGGTCAAGGTCGCTTTGTAGGGCAGCAGCATTGTCAATGATGTTGAATAATTTTATGTCATCTGTGAAGCGGATGCAGCTGCTTTTAATATGATCACATAGGTCGTTGATGTAAAGCAGAAAGAGTGTGGGTCCTAGAACTCTGCCTTGGGGGACACCGGTGTTAACTGGTGCCGGATTTGATAGGGCTCTCCCTATTTTGATTACTTGTTGCCTGTTTGACAGGAATGCGGCTATCCATTTGTGTAGGGATCTGGAAATGCCATAAGAACTTAGTTTTAACAGTAGTTTGTCGTGCACTACTGAATCAAAGGCTTTGCAGAAGTCTATATAAATTGTGTCTATTGCTTTACCCTGATCAAGATGTGTGGTCCAAACATTTCTGCAGTGTAGGAGTTGCAAATTACAGGACAAATTTTTCCTGAAACCAAACCGCTTGTTAGAAAGCAGGTTGTTTGTCTCTAGGTGGAGGGTAATGGATTGGTTAATGATTGATTCCATGACTTTACAGGTGACACAACACAATGAGATTAGTCTGTAATTTTCTACTAGACTAGGGTCTCCCTTTTTAAAGATAGGTATGACCTTGGCTAATGACCATAGGTCGGTTAAGGAGCTGGTTCTGAAAGATACCTCATAGATTGTGCATAGAGCTTCAGCTATGGCAGTGGCAAGTTTTTTTTAAGAAGTAGGCACATAATCCATCAGGGCCAATAGATAGAGATGGCTTTAGGTTACGTAGTGCCATTTCAATGTTATCTATTGTAAAATCAATAGGTAGTAAATCATTACAATTAATTATGGTATGACTAGAAAATGTGGGGTAGCAGCCATTGCTGTTGACAAAGACTGAACTGAAGAATGTATTGAAGAGGTTGGCCTTAACAGCTTCATTGTTACAGTCTTCCCCGTTAGGCCCTTTTAGGGGTGGGATAGTTTTCGAGTCTTTAAGTTTGGCATTTACAAAATTATAGAAGGCTCGGGTGGATTTCGAGTATAACAGCTCTTCCTCCTGTTTGCAATGGTGATTGTACATTCTGCCTTTATCTGGTGGCATAGGGCTTTATAGTGGTTTTTAAAGTTAGCTACGTGGCATTTCTGTTCATAGATCCCAACTCCAGGACTGCTGATCAGCTGTTCCCTTCTTCAAACCACTGGAATACCTGTCTTCCTGGGCACAGTGTGATTTGCCTGTAGCAGGTAGCTTTCTCATAAATGTGAAGGCTTCCATGTGAGCTGAATCCTGATAATGTAGGGTTTAGATCATGCAGAAATCCTCATATATAGAGGGAGGTTCCCCATTGCAGATATTAACAATAACATTTAGCCTTATATACTGCACCATAATGCTGTCAAGCACCAGGGGAATCAGGAGATTAAGATAGTTCAAATGGGTATAAAGATTTACTGAAAGCTTTTCTCTACAAGAATCTGAACTACTGATGGTCAAAGCAAGGATTTATGACTGATTGGGTGTTTTCCCTCTCCCTCAGGCTCAGCCTGGTTGTCTCCTACACAAACACTTTACCAGCACTCTCTGGGCAGTTTACAAAGTAGAAAATTTTTACATATTTCCCCCAACAAACTGGGTCGTCATTTTACCGACCTCAAAAGGATGGAAGGCTGAGTCAACCTTGAGCCCCATCAGGATCAAACTCCAGGCTGTAGGCAGAGTTTGCCTGCAATACTGCACCTTAACCATTGTGTCACCAGGGCTCTAGACAGTCATGTTATACCTGCGAATAACACTGTGACTTAGAAAAGGAGAAGCTGCCTAGCTATCACCTTTCCTGTGTTGACTTCTATGAGGAAATGTAGCCCATAAGAGGCTAATGAATTATTCATAATTCCCTATGGATACTTGCATGCAAATGAGAGATCAGAAAGAAAAGACATGGAATAAGTTATTAGCTTTCACACTAGTTCGACAGTGAGTTCTATTCACATTCTAAATGTCAGTCGTAGTCAGTGACATCCAATGAATGCCTCATGTAAATGACAGGACTTAAGAGAATCACATTTGCCTTCACCAAGTCGGCAAATGGTTATTGAGCTATGATAGTAATGGAGAAACCAACTTGACAACCACTGAGGAACACAGATTGAGGGGAATCCCAAAGTCCCAAAACTGAAAAAGGACCACAAATCTCAATGTTTCCCACCCCAGTGATACCACAATATCAAGAGCTAAATCTCATATGAACCAAAAAAAAAAAAAAAAAAAAAAACCACCCATCAAAAAGTCAAAAAAAAAAAAAAAAACAAAAAAACAAAAAAAAACAAAAAAAAAAAAAAAAAAAAAAAAAAAAAAAAAAAAAAAAAAAAAAAAAAAAAAAAAAAAAAACCACCTCAAAAAACCTTCTCAAAAAAATCCTGATAACCCTAGCCTTTTTTGTGCTTGCACTACTAGCTGCTAGCCAATAAGAGAGTAAATTGAATTCCTACTACAGTCTAGTAATATACAAACTAAGGCAGAACTTTTAGAAGGTAGTTGTTTTGCCAATATCTTAATAAAGCAACTGTTAAACGTTTGGCACAGGTCAGGACTAAGAGAAGACATGAAACACAGTGAAGTGGAATCTAGAATTCTAAGCATAATATAGAAAAGTAACCATGGATGAGCTAAAGCTGGAAAAGTTTGTCAGTATCTGCTTTTATGGAGTGAAGCCAATCAATCAGTCATGCTGTGTCTCTATCCAATTCACAGCTGTAGCATTTTATTCCTTAGGATTAACTCTTCTGTTTGTTGACAAAGTTTCTCAGATCTATCAAGCTCCGATCCTTGTTATTGAACCTTTATCATATTCCTCTGTTTAGGATTGGGTGGTTGGACTTTGGAGTCTGAGAAGTTATCAATGGGTACAGGCAAAACAACCTCAGGGTTAGCTGGGACTTCTCAATTAGTAGCTTCAATTTTAGTAGCTTCACCACTACTAAAATCATTCATCACCAAATATTGTCCCTCGATTCCCTTAACTTTACTTTCTCCCCATGCTCCTCATCAGAGGACATGTTCAACATAGCCATAACACTGACATAAGTCTTTCATTGAATCTTGAAATAGTAATCATTTGAAAGAGAAGTGAATGAGATTAAGAGAGAAGGGGACAGAACAGTAGAGATTTGTAAGTTCTCCATAGATTTTTCCAGATAAATTTACTAAATTGGCCATTAATGGAATCCACTAATACCTGTCTTTCTGGGCAAAACAACATTTATCTACCAAAAAAAGAGATAGATTGATGTAACAATTGATCCACAGTTACACAGAGTTACTATCCAGGCCTTTGAATAGAAAACAACTTCTGTTCTTTTCACATTAAAATGTTACAAACTCTCAGCTTAAAGAGAAACTATGCTTAGTTGATTA
Source organism: Thermophis baileyi (assembly GCA_003457575.1). Taxonomy (NCBI): domain Eukaryota; kingdom Metazoa; phylum Chordata; class Lepidosauria; order Squamata; family Dipsadidae; genus Thermophis; species Thermophis baileyi. Next base: position 688,586 of record QLTV01001804.1, on the reverse strand, counting down.
AAGAACAGTAATTCATGCTTTTTATTAGGAAGTTTTCAAAGAGATTTACTTTTGAGTAGACTTATACAGTTTTGTTTTGGTATTCTTCATGTGAAAATGCAAATCCTATACATTCTTACTTGGAACTTAGTTCCAGTGAACATATTGTGAGTTTATGATTAAGGAAATATTCTTAGAATTATCCATTATTCAATACCAATTTGGAGAAGGAGTGACCTTTTCTTATGACAGCAGAACAATATTTATTCTTATACCAATCAATCAAATTAAAGAGTATGAATTGGCCTGCGTTGTGGAGGAGGAATATTCCAGATGCTTTCTTATTTGGATTTGCCAATCCTGGTTATCAATCCCTGATCTGAATTTTAGTTGTAGGCAATGGTTATAAATCATTATTCATCAAAGTTAGTTAATAACAATCTACTCCATTCTTCTCAAGTGGTTCTACTAAGAGAAAAATCTTTTTTGTAGTATTCACCAATAAGTTCTTCTCTTGCATGAAATGTGTTTTCTTAAGCTACAATTTGACTTAACATGTAAAATAGATTTCCCATCAACTTGGCACTTGATGTAAAGTAAGGGGGACATGCAGGTAAACAGTTTGGTAATGTACTTAAACAACTTCAGTTTTCCATATTCCTATAACAGGCTGAACATATATTTTAAGCATACTTCTTTGGAGTATGAAAAGCTTCGCAGTTCACTGTCATAACATGTAGCTGAAGTACATCACAAAATCCATAGCAATCTAGACCTGCATATTTTTCCTTGAAATGTTACAGTCTCCGACAATGGGGGAAACACCCCTTGAAGCTTACTATTAACACCTGGAGTCATTCAAATCCTAGAATGCCAAGTCCCAATGCACAACATTAACCAACATTGATCCTATCACTTGCTGGGTCAATGGATGAAATGCCAAGCAGCTGAAATGATAATTTGGGTAACATCAAATTAACATTTTTGTCTCAGAATGCAGTGGATGATCCTTAGATTAGCTGATACACATGGAAACTCGTTCTGAAATCTAAAGGAAATGCACAGCGGCTGATGATTTGTAAGAAGCTTGTTTACAAAATAACCAGAGATTGTAGGTTGAATATCAACTTGGAGAAGGGGTGTGTGTGTGTGTGTGTGTGTGTGTGTGTACATTGTTATATTCTCACTTTTAATTGTGTGTGTTTGTGTGTGTGTGTGTGTGTGTGTGTGTGTGTGTGTGTGTATGCACATGCACATGTCTTCTTTCCAACCTCCAGCATGTGCTGAGAGGATAATGGAGAATATAAAATGTCCTTATGTCCCAAGCCAGTACTGGATGCAATTAAGCTTTTGAGAAGGCAGACCACAATGTTTTTATTTCCATATGATTTGTAATTTAGCAAAATAAGTCTAGGAAAGAAGGATGGTACATTGATGGCCAATCTTACAGTTCAAGTTGCTCTGCCAGTAGAGATAGGTGGGAGATAGACAAGAGAAAAAAATGGAATTCCTTTACTCCTTTACTTATTCTTTGTAAAGCTTTTCCCATATTTATGAATATATCTATACTATAGGGGTTCCCAGCCTTTTCTATACCCTGCACTCCTAGAACGCTTCTGATATATTCTCACACCCCTTAAAAATAAATACTTATATGCATATAATTATACATATACACTATAATTTTGAAACTTCTAAACCCAAGTTTTCGCAGCCCCTCAAATATTGTCTCGCACCCCCGGTTGGGAACCCCTGATCTATAAGCATCTCTTTTTCTAAAAGCTCAATAAATATCTGCTTGTGGGTTGTATACATATCTTTCTGTGATTGAAGCAATGTTGCTCTTTTGTGTATCGATAATTATTAGTACCTCTCTGATAATTCTGAACATCATTTAACTATCCCATCAAATTTCTAACCTTCCCCACCATTCTGCCATGAACTGATCCTAACAATGAAAATAAGACCAAAATAGTGTGAGTAGGATGCAGCTCCCTTTTATCAGCCAAACCTTATCTTTAATTTTATATCTGAGATCTGGAAAGGTTGGAACATATACAGAATATTTGCATAGCCAATCCCTTAAGCTGTTCAAAAGTCTTATCAATATAGTACATCATGAAAGTAAATGCTCTTCCCTATCTGTAGCAGAGGGATATCTAACACATAATGACACAATCCGGAGATCTGCATTTTGGGCACCTCTTGAATATTAATTTGCCATAGAATCAATATGCCTAACTGATGCTGCGCTTACTTAATTAGAACACCAGATAGACATTCTGATCCTACAAGTAAACTAACCATTGCTACATCCTCTCAATTGGCTGTTACTTATTATTATTAGCAATTTCAGACAACTTCATTTGTCTCCAATTATTTGCCCATGCTTAGACAAAGTGGGTGTGCTTTGAATCATTCAGTGAAATGGTATCTTCCTATGGAACTAAGAACTGTGTCTTCTGTCATGGACTCTGCTTCTGGAATAGCATCCTCCTGGGAATAAACATAGATTCTACTCTTCAAGTGTTCCATAAGTCTCTTAAAATTTGTCCAGAGGATGATCTGTGCCATAAACTAGACTTAATGAGTATCTTGTTCACCATACTAGAGTGCTCTGTTAATTGGATATAGTCTTCCACAACTAATCTTTATGCTCATCTACATCAGTGGTGGGTTTCAAAATTTTTTGCTACTGGTTCAGTGGGTGTGGCTAGGGGGGCATGTGACTGAGTGGGCATGGCCAACTTGATGTCACTCATGCCCACGCCCACTCAGTCACATGACCCTCCACCTAGCCACGCCCACAGGAAAAGGTAGGAAAATTTTTGGAATTTCCACCTATCTACCCCCGCCCTCCCTTCACCAGTCACCCCCATTTCCCCTCCTTTAGTGGCCCCGGCCCTAGCCCTGTTTCCTCCCCCACCACCGCCTCTTTGTTCGGGCTGCTTACCTTCCACGGCGGCTGGTCCAGAGTCCGGAAGGCAAGCTGACCAGAGTTTTCAGCGGCCCCAGCGAGCTGCCGCTGCTGGAAAATGGCTGGCAAAGAAGCCTCCCAGCCTCTTTGAGAGCCACTTTGCAGCTGCAGCGGCTGGCCACAGGCCGCCGAAAAGTACGCTGAAAAGCTTTTTCTGTGATCTCCGGTACTTTTCGGCGGCCTGCGGCCAGCTGCCACAGCTGCAAAGTGGCTTTCGAAGAGGCTGGGAGGCTTCTTTGCCAGCCACTTTCCAGCAGCAGTGGCTGGCTGCAGGCCGCCGAAAACTACCAGAGGTCATGGAAAAAGCTGCTGCCGTGCCGTCGCCGCCATGTTTGCGCATGGACACCCCATTGGACTTGCAAGGCAATGGGATGCGCACGTGCAAAGAACATGGTGGCAATGAACATGGTGGGTGGGGCGAGCGAGTGGCGGCTGGGGGACCGGTTCGGAGGCGTGGCCAGCTGGCCATTGCTACCGGTTCGGCGACCTTGGCCAAATTTCCGCCAATGGTTCGCCTGAACCGGTGCGAACCGGCTGAATATCACCTCTGATCTACATCCATCTAATGCTCCTATCATCCTTTTTAGACTCTTTTAGACACCTGTTTTATATGTATATGTGGTTTTAATATGTATAATTTCCAAATCTTCTAGCTGTTTCCTTTTTTAGACTCTGATGTATCATTTTAATTGACTGTACCTACCTTTCTTATGCTGGTCTATGACTATAATAAAGATTTTATTTTATTTGATTCAGGGTTTAAGATTATATTAACACATTAAGTAGTGGTTATAATTATAACTATTTATAGGGAAGGGAAAAACTCATGAATATAGGAAAAGGGGTGAATTTCTCTAACTGCTCCTCAAGGACAGGAGGAAAGTGTATTGACATGGCTGTAAAGAAAAAAAAGCCTAAAAATTAATGTACCAAAGACCAACATAGTGTGTTTGACAAGGAAAACAAGAATGAATGATTGCAAGTTATATTCAAAAAAAGAGGGAAAATGCAGCTGATAGATAAATTTGCATAAGTTGGTATAAAAATTACTGATGGTGGAAAAATGGATAGGAAATTTCCAGAGGTGAAAATGCTGGTAGTAGGGTAATACATTGTGTATAGTCTATGAGAAATGAACATTTGCTGAAAGAAGCAGGAAATGCCTGGGTATAAGATCACACTTCTACCTTGGAAATGAGAATTGGGAATGTCAGGAGAAACATAAAAGAAAATTAAATGCAGTAGAAATGGGTACTTAGGAAGCATGTGTGATAGAACAAGGAGAGAGGATCAGTATGGGAGCAGAAAGAATATAGACTGAACTATAGAGTGAATAGAGAATTTATAAGATATGCAAGTATTTAATGTGTTGTTTGAAATGAATATTATTTGTTTCAGACAAGTAGTTTACTTTGTGTTTATATATTCATAACTCAAAGAAATAATTTAAATATATACCATGGTTGATTTCATGGTTTATGGTTAAAGAATGAGGGAATTAATGAGGGATACAAAATTGATTATTGTTTCCGAGTATGAGCAAGGCTATAGTGATATTATTTATTTGTTTGATTATTTATTCAGTATATTTATATGGCATCTATCTCAGATAAATATACAGCAGCTAATAAATGGCAGCTAACAATTAAAACAAATAAAAATAAAGTAGAACACAACCAATATTTAAAAACACAAATAATTCTCTTTTTTTAAAACAGCATAAAATGGCAGCCAGTTATTTTTGAAGACCACACAATCAGCACAACCAGACAATGGGCTCACCCTCACTATCAGGGCTGCAAAGCCAAGTTTTTAATGCCTTGCTAAAGGCCGGTAGGGATCTCAGGAAGAGGGAATACTGCTAAGGAGCTGGTCATATTTATGATATTTTAACATCTAACAGGCAAGTCAGTGAGATCTTAGAAGTGACAAAGACATGAACCTCTTTCAGACTGAGCACTGATATTGTGGAATTCTGGTGTCAATTGCCAGGGACTCACACTGCTGTTACCTGGATGCACACCAGAGGTATGGTTTGATGCATATAAAGAAAGTGAAATAAGAAAGAAAACATGCATTCAAATAAGAGTAAAATTGTGTTTTGAGATGATCAAATCTTACATAGCTTAAGCATGTATACCATAATGTCCATACCTGTGGGTTTACCATTTGTGTCAACATAAGTTTTAAGAATGTGGGAGGAGAGACGAAAAGGAATACCCATTACATCTGACACAAAAAGTGCTTCTGTTAAAACATTGTCAAATGCTTAACTTTTCAAGATGTTAGCATGTCATTACTTGTCACATCAATTGTTCATCTGAAGGTTTTCAGGCAGTATATTAGAAGACTGCTGCAGAGGAACTATCAGGCTTCATAAATAAGATATAACATGGTTCATATTTTATAAGGTATAGTTTTATAAGCTTTCTATAGTTATGAAGGGAGAGGAGAAATTGATCTCTGCAGTTGTTAACAGAACATTATTTTTGTTTAAGGTCAACCCAAACATGATACTCAAATTTATTTATTTAGATTTTTTAATTCTGCATTTTTTATTTTTATAAATAACTCAAAGGTGGCGAACACCTACTACTACTCCGTCCCCCTTCTATTTACCCAACAGAAACCCTGTAATCTGAGTTGGGATGAGAGAGAGTGACTGGCCTAAGGTCACTTAGCCTTGGCTTTCATGCCAAAGGTGGGATTAGAACTCAGGGTCTTCTGGTTCCTAGCCTGGTGCCTTAACCACTAATCAAACTGGCCCCTTTATTGAAATTGTAACCTCTTCTTTAATACATCAGCTTTAAAAGCTGCCCAACTTCCTGCAGCATATTGATGACTTTAAGATGATAAGAATAACATAAGCTTAGCAATATTTGTATTTTAAGCCTATGCTATTATTAGACTTCAGCATTCTTATGATTGGTTTAAAATACATACCAATGAAAATGGTATAGCTCTTCCTTCCCAACCCCCTAGTTTTTAAATGTAATACTTCATCCAAATGGTATTAAAATGATGTTTTCTTTTCTTAAAGGTATGTGTCAGCCGATACTAGAAACAGGATCCTTGCAGACAGTGATTCTAGGAGACAGTTCTCTGATGTATGTTTATTCTTCTTCATCCTAACATTTTCCCACAGGTGGATAATCCACTTTTCAGATCAATGAATATCGTTTCATGGATCAAACACAGCAACCAGAGATAACTGGATGATTTTCATGTTCATGTTAATTGTGTCCTGCCACCTTTAACAGTAACAGTATAACAGAGTTGGAACAGAGTTTGGAAGTCCTCTAGTCAACCCTATACCAGGAGATCCTATATCTTTCTGAACAAATGGCTGTCCAATCTCTTCTTAGAAACTTTCAGTGATGGAGCACCCACAAATTCTGGAGGGAAACTGTTCCACTGGTTGATTGTTCTCACAGTCAGATCCTTGCTTTGGTCTTCCATGCAAAGGAAGTTTGCCACCAATGGTAGGTGGTGCAAGCTGTAGAGTGTCTTTCCAGACCTAAGAATCCCTACACCATGTGAAGTGGTGCTCATAAAATGTAGTCATACAATTGAAGGTGTTTTTTCCCACATTTTCTCTGTTATTAATGCAAAGCCCATCTGCTGCCAGACTGTCACTGCTGATGTATTCAAGAGAGGAAACACCTAATGATCAATGGAGTATGTACATCTCCATGGCATGTAAAGGACGCTTGGGTAGTTTGTCAGCACTCAGCGCCATATAATGCTACTGGATGGACCATCATTTTATACACTTTTGATTTTAAGTGAATTGTCCTATGCATATTGCAGAGCACTCCAATGATTTCCTTCCCCTGCAACCATGTTGGATTCACCTACATCTTTGAGACATGTTTACTACAAGAAAAATAAAATCTATTAAAAACATCCAGAACTGACTTGTATCTTTCTCCTGCCTATGCAGCAGAAGGGCTGGGGCAGGCAGGGGATCAGAGTTTCACAGTTTAGGGTAAGGGAAACAATTGCTACCTGTTCCTTGTTATATTAACGTGAACTAATCCGATTTCAGGCTGTTTGCTTCTGAGTTACCAAGATCTACTGTAGATCAAATGTAATCTTTCACCAAAACAGCAGCTGTGTTAGCAGGTATAATTCTCAAAAAGATGAGCACAACTTTCTACTCCCACTCTGTTTTAGCTGTCTATTTTAAGTCATTGTGTAGAGGTCATATCAACCCCCCAAAAAGCAGCTTGTCCTTGCAGCTCTTTTCTCTTTCAGTAATAACAGCTTCTGATCCATGTTTGTTAAATGCAATGGTCATATTGTCAGCCTTACAGAAATGTAGGGCTTATTAGGTCTGGTAAGACAAATCCAGAGAATTTAAAAAAAAAAAAGCATGAAGAACCAGTTCACATTTTTCTGTATTTGTGAAACAAGTCAAAGATGGAAAAATCTTTCAGTAGAATCATGTAAGTAGCATTTAACATAAGCAGGTAACAACATAGTCATTCTCCCATTTGACTTCAAAAAAGCTTGATATGCAATAGAGCAATAAATTACTTTATTACTTAATTGGTTCTGCCATTCAGTGATTAATTAGCTCCTAGCTTGCAATAGTACAGATTTAGTTATGTTTTGTGAGTGTGGCTATTCTTGAATGTATCCATGTGTATATAGTTATAGCTATTCCCTCATAGAGTTCATCAGAGACATTAATTAAGCTTAGTCTACAATGTTACATGGCTGCTCAACTTCTTTGTTTTGATCTTCTTCTTTCTCTGGTCATTTGCACAAAGTGCTCATGCATGAATCTAATGTTCTAATATAAAAATATTGCCCTGCAATTCAGTGTAAATTATCTCTGAAAATATAAAATTGTTCTCTCTTATATTGTCTTCCTTTCAAAGTTTATAGATAAATTTCTAAAGCTTCACTGTCATAAATTGATCAAACTCTCAAGAGATCCTGAAAAACTCCCCCTTCCAGTTTTCTATCATTCAACTCTGTTATTTCTCACAAATATGAGCCAAAGCACTGGAAGTCTACAGTTCTCCACCGCCTCATGAACAAATATTTCAGCAATTAATTTGTTCTCAGAGGAAGCACACAAAATGACAAACTAAAAAAAAATTCTTATAAAACTCCCTGAATTTTTCATTATTGTATAGGTAGCAAAACTAATTGTTTGATTTCTGCCATGAATAGAATAGAATAGAATAGAATAGAATAGAATAGAATAGAATAGAATAGAATAGAATAGAATAGAATAGAATAACAGAGTTGGAAGGGACCTTGGATGTCTTCTAGTCCAACCCCCTGCTTAGGAAGGAAACCCTACACCACTTCAGACAAATGGTTATCCAACATCTTCTTAAAAACTTCCTGTGTTGGAGCATTCACAACTTCTGGAGGCAAGTTGTTCCACTGATTAATTGTTCTAACTGTCAGGAAATTTCTCTTTAGTTCTAGGTTGCTTCGCTCCTTGATTAGTTTCCATCCATTGTTTCTTGTTTTGCCTTCTGGTGCTTTGGAAAATAACTGGACCCCCTCCTCTTTGTGTCAGCCACTCAAATATTGGAATACTGTTATCATGTCTTCCCTTGTTTGTTCGTTCTTTATTTATTTATTTAGTCAAGTACGTATTTGATAATATACATAACATTATTTGAATACATAAGATAGGTACAAATAAAAGGGAACATTTGGACAGGGACGGTAGGCACGCTGGTGCGCTTATGCACGCCACTTCTTTGTGTCAACCCCTCAGATATTAGAACACTACTATCATCTATCACTGCTATCATGTCACGTCTAGTCCTTCTTTTCATTAAACTATACATACCCAATTCCGGCAACTCTTCTTTATATATTTTAGCCTCCAGGCCCCTAATCATCTTTGTTGCTCTTCTCTGCACTCTATCTAGGGTCTCAACATCTTTTTTACATTGTGGCGACCAAAACTGAATGCAGTATTCCAAGTGTGGCCTTACCAAGGCATTATAAAGTGGTATTAACACTTCACGTGACCTTGATTCTATCCCTCTGTTTATGCAGCCTAGAATTGTGTTGGCTTTTTTGGCAGCTGCTGCACACTGCTGGCTCACATTTAAATGGTTGTCCACTAGGAATCCAAGATCCCTCTCACAGTTACTACTATTGAGCAAGGTACCACATATACTGTACCTGTGCACCTGTGCATCGTGTCAGGTCTTAATGACTACTCAGAAAGAACATCTTTAGGATAACCTGTCCCCAGTGTGGCCTTTTTCTAATGGTTGAATTCATTTATCTTGCTGTTGGTTATTATCTTTTTCTCTTTCCTCCCACATTTCCCAGCGTTATAGAATTCTCAAGAGAAATAGATCTTCTCATATGTCGATGAAGTTTCTCAGTCATCAGGTAGAATTGTCTGGAAATTGAGTCATGGCTGCTTGGATGGGCAAACATCTCAAACCAACAAGAAAATAAGCCCAGTTGCCATGACTTAACTTCCAGATAGAACTTCACATGTGTCCAAAAATGTCATAATTTAACCTGTGCATTTATACCTCAAATGAAAACTCTAGATTGACTCATTCTGTGATCTAAGTGTCCATGGCAGTCTCAGAAATCTTCTCCAACATTAAAATACAAGAGCATCAATATTACTGTAGTTCTTAATAGTCAAAATTTCAATCATGCAGTATATTACAGGGAAGCCATCTTCTTCACATTTCTGATCCTTCTAAGTACAAACGCATCCTGATGTCTGATCCTGATGCATCCTGATATCCTTTGTTGCTGGTTAATCAAGTAATAGTCAGTCAAGTCAAAGAATTTGAAAGAATACAATACATTTTGTAAATAAAAATGGTGATAGTTCACAAAGATTACTAGGTGCAAATAGAAATACACATTATTTCCATACCAAAGGAAGATAAAGCAGGAATGGTTAAATTGATTATTTTATTCAAAGAGGAAAATATGTTCTTATTTGGATATCACTTCTGGAATTTGTGCTTGTGAAGAAAAAAAATGAAACTTTGACCTTGGTTTTGTTGATTAGAAAGATTTGGTGTTATAGGAATGGCTTGTTATATATTAATGTGTAAAAGCAAAAAGTTGAGGTTGGAGTGTGTTTATCTTGTACTGTGCTAAGAAGAGGTGGAAGTCAATGGCCCCTTTTCTTTATTTTTCTCTTTCCCCTTGTATCTCATATCCCCTTTTCCCTGCTTTTTCCTTCCCTTAATTTCCTATTTTTTCTTCTCTCCTTTGTATTTTATATAATAAAATAAAAATGATAAATGATTTATAAAAAGTAATAGTCTGTGCTGTATTTCATGGTTGTAGGTTGCTTTACTATATATAGTTCTTCCTAGAAGAAAGAAGCTATTTGCCATATAGCATCTTCATGGTTAATTCTAAACTGGTTGCTATACTTGTTATTAGTTTGATCTTTTTGATATTAAATCGTAATCCCATTTTTTTCACTGTGCTCCTTGACTAGCATTACTAGCATTAAATATGTGTCAGAATGGTCGCAGAATTGGCAACTCCAAATCTCAACTAATAAATGCTCTGTCCTACACTGGCAATAAAAATCAGAACACCAAATACAAGTTGGGTGGAAATGACTTCGTAGACGACCCTCACTCTGTCAAGGACCTAGCAGTACTCATCTCAAACGATCTAAGCCCCAGATCTCACTGTAACAGCATTGCCAAAAAGGCATTAAGAATTGTTAACTGAATTTTGCGAAACTAACTAACTAGCTAACTAGGGCATACAAAACCTTTGCCAGACCAATTCTCGAATACAGCTCATCCGCCTGGAATCCACACTGTATATCGGACATTAATATGATTGAGCATGTCCAGAGGTATTTCACGAGAAGAGTACTCCACTCCTCTACTCACAGTAGAATCCCTTATGCCACCAGGCTTGAAATTTTAGGCTTGGACAATCTGGAACTGCGCCGCCTGCGGCATAGTACACAAAATTGTCTGCTACAACGTCTTACCTGTCAACAACTTCTTCAGCTTCAACCTCAATAATAATCAAACAAACAATCAATACAAACTCAAGGTAAACTGCTCCAAACTCGATTGCAGAAAATACGACTTCAGCAACAGAGTGGTCA